>VYXB01007456.1:166472-450854 GCA_013397135.1 Pachyramphus minor
TGCCGCCCCCGCCGTGCGGGGAGCGCCGGGGCGAGCGCGGCGGCCCGTGATTGACAGCGCGGCGTTTAAATACCCCGAGCGGCCACAACAACAGCGCCGGCCGCCCGCGCCGCGCCCCCTGCCGGGCAGGGCCGGCAGCGCCGCCCCGGCCTGCCCCTGGGGGGGTGTGTGTGTGTGGGGGGGATGTCTGCTTGTTTTGTGCCTTTATTTGTGGGCGGGTGGTTTGTTTGTTTGTTTTTTTATTTATTTCTTCGCCTCGATGGCAAAAGGCAAGCGCCGGCTGAAAGTAGGTTGCGTATCTAGGTGTTACTTAACAGTGATTGTTGCGCACGGGTGTTTTCACGCCACGTTTTTTAGGATGGAAGGCAGGCTCTCAGCGTTTCAGCTGTTGACTCGTACGCCGGGGTTGATTTGTTCTTTGTACACGGGGTTCCCCCCCTCCCCCCCGGGTCGAACCGCATTATAATAGAAACTGTGAAAAGGGGATCTGTAAGCCATAAAAACTGACCAAAGCAAAATCGTCATACCTTGAAAACAACTCCTTGTTAATATTTTTGTCTAGATTACTGCCAGTAAAAAGATGCTGAGCATGGTCAGAACTTTGAATGTGGTGTTTTGTAGGGCTTTTTTCTCAGTGCCAGCATCAGCTACAGATGTGTTGTGCCATCAAGGTACATTCCCGGTCTTGTCTCTTCTGTGGCTCTTTGTGGCTCCTGGTGTGGCAGGGTTGGGTTTGTGTTCCTTTTCCAAAGAAAACTCTTGCCAGTGCTGTTGTTTGGAGTGAAGTGCACAGCAGCTCTTTTAGGTTACAGCAGCTTAATACAAGTTTGTCAAAACTCGGTCAGTGCCTGCAGTAAAGGTGCAGACATCCCCTGAAGGTGTTTGTGAGGTTACAGGTTCTCTCTCTTACAATTATTTTTGTGCATTTATGTAGTTGCTCTTTCAGTCTGTCCTGGCAATTGCTGAGGTTCCGTGCAGGCTGAACTTAAATGCCAGCCTTGTGCGTCAGTATTACTGGGGTACGGGTGAACTAGTTTCTGGAATTGTTATGAGGAGGAAAGTATTGCCTGATTCAAAGGTGGGACAGACCACTTGGTAGCTTTCCTGAATCCCAATCTGCCAAAGGTTCCACAGTGGTTCCTGTGATTGAGCTCGGTCATGTAATGGGTAGAAAAACTGTGCTAGCACTGAACTGCTTTGATAGTCTGAAACCCTAAAAGTGGAAAATAAGCAAGACAGCAGGAACTGGCAACAGCCATGCTGTTCTGGGATTTAGTTGTATGCTCACCCAGTCCCATGACTAAGGGACAGGTTTGTGGGAGACCCGATGCCCTCTGCCAGCTGTGGTCTGCTCTGGGAATGCCTTTCCCCTTGTTTTAAGAGTGTCTAAACACTGTTACATAGCTTGTGAAAGAAAATATGCACTCTCAAATCTTCAAGTTTTTGGTGAACTTCTTGGTTTCATGTTTTCTTGATTTGATTTTTTAAATTTTTTTTTTCTTTCCCTGGCCTGTGGAATGGGAGCGATTGTTTGTTTTTTTTTTATGTTTAGATTTATATACACCCAGACTTAGTTAAGGCTGTGAAGTGCTAGCATGATACCTAGCACGTATTATTGGATTACGGACTCTTTGCTGCCTTCCTGTGTATAGTCTGAACAGTGCCTGAACAGTACAGTGGAGGCAGTACAAGGTCTGTTCTAACAGTTTGGTACTTAGTCCCTTTAAATTTTATGTGAATTCTTCCCCCTTGTGTTTCCTGCTTGCACTCTGTCTCCAAACAACTGTATTTTGGTTTGCTCTTACCAATACAGTAGTATTATAAAATATGCATTTTATTGTATCTGGCAAATATTTGTGTAAAAGCAAATGTTTTGTTGTGCCTGGCAATGTTGTGAACCGACATTGTGGGTTTTAGTTACTCTACCAGTGGGCCTAACATGCCTAACATCCAGCCACAGTCTTGTGTAATTACCCCTTGCTGAACAAAAGAGCGGAACATGTGCCTGTGCAGTGTTTGAGGCTTGGTGGCTGTCTTGAATGGCTTGCAAGAGTGGAGAGATTACAGAGGCTTAGATGTGACAAACTGTCAAATCTTTCAGATGGGCAAATCCATTTATACTTTAGACAGTTTTTGTGTTTTTCCCATCTTTTAGCTTCTTCAAATGAAAATGTCACATTAAGCTGCTTCCTGCTTTCTGACTTGTCTAGGATATACTCCAGCTAGAATGCAGCATAGAAAGTCCTTTATTCTGCTCTAAGTGTTCAACTTTTTCTTGGATCTGTTCAGTAACTCTTGAAGCCTGCTTAATTTCCTGGCTTCATCTTCAAATGACATGTATCATGGAATGATACTTCTCTTTCTGTCTCCCTTCATTTTTTGATGCTCTCCCTCAGTTATTAGGGTAACTATGTGCTGTCATCTTTTCTCACTTGTGTTTTTTTGCTGTGATATATGTAACCTTATGCACAGAATATATTTTTATAAACTGATCTTGCAGTCAGCTCAGTTCTTGAAATATGTTTGTGAAGTTTGCAGAAATCCTATTGTCAGCTTTGAAATTTTTGTCCTTTTTCTGTTTGTGATATCTGTACTTGACTAGATTTACGTGTGTTGCATAGATGTCACTTATTTCTGTAGACTAGATTTCAGACAGGTCAGAACAAACTGAGGTTTAAGCATATAATTCAGGTATTATCTGTAATGCTTCAGGAGTAAATGACTGTAGAGTTGACTTTTTGAGGAGGTCTGCTTTGTAAAGCTGCTCTGGTTCTGTACTGGTTGTAAAGGAGCAGGGAGAAGTTAGTCAGGTAAACCAAACATTAAAAATACAGGTACCCCTATGAAGTCTTCTGAGCAGCAGTTTTCCAGGGGGTGTTTTGTTTCTCAACAAAAAGACAGTGAACTTCTAACATGTCTCAATGATTAATAGGTTAAGAAATTATCAAATGTGTGGATGTCAATTACAGTAATGGTCTCTGTCTTTTGAGATGCCTGCAACCTTTTTAATGTATTTTCTTACAGTGACAAAAAATTATTTTTTTTTTTTAAACAGAATTAATGTTTTATTCTTCTAAGTTAGAATAGTGGGGAATGGGAAGGGAAAGCATCCTTTGTGGTTTTGTTCTTTTTTTTGTTTGTTTATTTGGTTTTGGGTGTTTTTCTCCCCCCAAATTAGTGGTTTTTCCAAAAACTTCGTAATGGTGTCAACTTTTATGTCTTCCCCCTCAAGGAATAAAAAGACAGAAAACAGCCTGTCCAGCTTTGCTCAAGTCACATCTTCAGTGTTTTGTGTAAATGAAGCTTAAATTTAGAAGCCATAAATACCTTTTCTTTTATAATTTTTTGTGTTTACAGAAATAAGCATTTAATTGGAGCTGGTTAGAGGGCAGTAAAGGAAAGACAATGCTAACTTGCATGTATGCACTTCTGTTGCAAAGCAAAGTCAAATTGATTAAACTTATATGGAATTTTTAGAAAATTGATAGCTCTTGCTCTCAGGATTAATTTTGTATTCTGTGTAGTCTTGAAAGAATTAACTTCTCTTTTCCCTTTCCTAGAGCAGTTCATTGATGGTATTTCGCCATTAGGTGTTTGATGTTTTCTGCAGCTTTGTCATTATTGAAAAACATTTAATAACATCATTTGAAAAGAAAGGTGATTCATGTACCTTTTGAAGATGATTATTTAAACTGCAGATACCTTGAGGCTTTTTTTCCTCAAATGGAGGAAAAATTCAGCACCGAAATCACATCTGAGTGAAGTTCATGTAGGACATAGTTTTTCTGATATTGTGTAGATTTGAACATGTCTTCGTTTGGTCTCTGAAGAAACATAAAGCTTCTCAGCCGCTCCTTACTATGATCTTGATTTAAAGTCAAGGTTCCCTCTTACAGCTGTTAAGTTACATGGTACAGGTCTCTCTGAATGCACTGGTTTATACTCTGAAGGCAGGCTTTCTCCTTAAGAAAAGAAGGAAATGCACGTGCTATAGTGACTATTTTTCCTGAATTTGTTCTTTGTTTTGGAGCTTTGCATACGAGGTTCTGCACGATGCGCTTTGCCAACTCTTTGCTGTTGAAAGAGGCTGTCCCGCTCCTGGCTGTATGCTACTATAATTCCTCTTTTGCTGGTTCAGTGCTTGCCTGATTGGTAAATCAACTCTGCTCAGAAAACTGACAGAACCCATTCTCTTGCTGGGCTAGCTTTTTGTTGGGTTACTGAGCTGAACGGGCTCATCAAAGGTTAGGATGATTCTGAGGGTGTTGCAAAACATTGATGAGGACTGTGCTGTTGGAGATGATGATAGTGCATGGGAAAAGACAGAAGAGTTGCTCATTTTTCTTCCTCACTGCCCACTTTGGGATCAATAGCTTACCCAGTTTTGTGGAACCTTGTTTTTGTGTCTCAGTCACCATATGTCACCCTTTGAATGCGATGGACTCGGCCCAAACCCAGCTGCTCATCAAGCGGGGTCTGTAGGAGTCAAGGATTTCCAACACAGCTGCAGGAGTGCAACCCCAGAGCATCATCTGTTTGCAGGGGTAGATGAAGCTCCTGCATCTGTCTTAAAGGGACTTAGAGGACAAGGCATGGTGATGCTTACAGCAGGAAATCTGAAGGTTGCAAAGAGACTGTTACAAATGCTTTCTGGTGTGGACCTTCTGTTTACAGAAAATTAAGGCCTTGTAGTTGGAAACTACAAGGGGCCTGAACTGAATCAACAAGTCCTTGTCTGGTCAGTAAAGCTTTGGACTGGCACCAGAGGCTCTTCAGCTGACTTTTTGGCTTTTGTAATGTATAAGCCTTAAATTCTTTAGGTGGCAATTTGGTTTATCTCAGAGAAGTGTTTCAGACCTCAGGGGAAAGCTAATGTGTTTGTTAACCTTACTTTTGCTTGTCTTAGCCTTGTTTCTTCAGAAGTAAGATGGAAGCCACGAATTTAAGTCTAATGAGCTGTGTGTCCTCTGCCAAAGAGTTAAGTAACTTCAAGTCACTTCAACTCTTCTAACAATACAAAAGCTGAAACACTTTTGCTTTAACTGAGAAGAAACTAGTTATAATGAGGCTGCTAGACAAGCACTTGTGTAATTGGGTGTCTGTTTCCAACCCTTTTATATTCTTTATTTGAGCAAACAGTTTTTTTCCCTCTTGGTTCCCATCTGTGAAGTGGGAAGACTTATTAATATATATTAAAGTTAGATGTATTCTACCATAGTAAGCACTGAAGAGTTGCAAGTATTCAAATTTCTTCAATTTTTGAAGCTGTATAATAACATGTGGAATTATGTGTTCAAGTTTTTTTCTTTACAGTTTTCTTGAAAAACTGGCCTTATTTGAAGTATGTATACTTTGGAAGTTAAAGCTTCTTTCCTTTAAAATGTAACTTGGTAAATTTTTTTCATTTGTTGTTCTGGAACAAAAGGCAGTAGGTGTTTTAGAATATGCTTTCTGACATAGTAATTAGGACAAGAAAAAACTGTATTTCCAATAAAGATCTGTAAGAGAACTGAATGGTACATGATTCAGCTTTTTAATTAGAACTCCAACAAGATTCTACTGAGTTATTAAATGGTAGTAGTTCTAATTTCTAATTAATTATTAGAAATTATTTTTAATTAATTATTGTCTTTTGAGTGTTAGTTAAAAGATACAGATGTTCAGATGTAGTGATTGAAAATACCTTAATTTTTTATAATATTATAGTTGACCTATATTTTCAGTACAATATTTTTTCTTTGGCTCTTCTTGACTGTACAAACAAAGGCACTGTAAGTATTTATGTGTAATTTAATTCTCTAGTAGTGAATTTTTTATTAGCTAGTTCATTTATGATGATTTTATATTCCAAAATGTCATTCGTTGGTGCTTATGTAGCACTTCAGTATCTTCCTTTCCTTTTGTTATGTTTAATACATGCATGATTTGACTGAAGTGTTGAAAATGTTTTCAGAATGCTCTATTTTGTGACTTTTGTATCTACAAACAACAGAGATAAGAGAAGTCTGAGTGGGGGACTGCTGCTTGGTACACTTAATTTCTGTATGTATCTGCTAGGTGCTACAGTGCAGAGTGTGAAATATATTCTTTTATTTTAAACTTATCTTGGTCTGTTGATAATGCTGAGTTCTCTTAGGGTAACACAATGGCAGTAAAATGGATTAAGCCTTACAGTGGAGTATCACTCTGTTAACTGCCAGTGGGCAAAATCACATTAATTTTGTTTTCATTCTTCATTTGTGGTTTCTAGCTTTTCTTTTTGTGGGCAGTTTTCATATTCATTAGCAGATTTTTTATGCTCAGTGCAGTTTTCTGTGCACTTTCTGCATCATCTTTTGAAAGATCATGCAATACAGTGTCTCCATTGTGTTGACATAATAGTTTGCACAAGTTGAAGATCAACTAATACTCTTCATGTAAATATTTGTGATTTCCCTACATCATTGTAAAATAAAATACCATTGTCTCAAAACAACTCTGAGTAATCAGTAAAGACTTCTTTAGGTGCAGTGCTTAAAACTGTAAACATGCTGAAACTTTACCTTCTGGCTCATTGCTGTGTACGAAAATTCAATTAACAACATTGCTATTGCTGTATTATCAATGTATGAGAGATATTTTATTGAAATATGTAGCTTTTAAAGTAGTTAAGTTGTTTTTCATTTGTCAGTCCTTTCTAATGTGTTGTAACATTAGCTCAGGAATACACAGAACTAAAAATCTATGTAGTATGAATAGTCTTGAGATGTCTGCTGTATGGTGGTAATGTGGATTTATGTGGCTAGTTACATCTCCTCGGGTCAATTCTGCTTTTGAATGGAATTAATATTTAATACTGTTTTCTCCGTTACTTCAGCATTAACTAAAGTAGACTTCAAAACTGGTGTTTCTTTTGAAAATATTGCATTCATTGTTGCTCAGGCAGGCATAAATGCTGATGTTTGCCACAAAAGCAAGACATTTTTTTTTACAAAATCCTCCCACATCATTCTGTCTTAAAAGCCAACTGGAGTGAGGATGACTAGATTTAGCTAACCTGGGAAATTAATTTCATAAATTTAATTGTGTTTGCTCCATTGTATTAATACTTTATTCACTTAAAGGCTCTTAAAGCAGTATTCATGGAAGTGAGTGCAAGGACAGTTGACTCTGAGAAATGAAATCTTAGATATTGAAGGCATGGGATTGATCTGATCTGTCATTCTTGCCACTTATCAGGCAGTATTTTCTGAAGAGACTGACATTTTTTTTGTGAGATATTGATGTTTGACTGCCAATAAACAAAGGCCAGATCAGATAAATGAAGAGCAACCAAAGAAATTGCCGTGTCTTATTACCCAATAGTACTTGTAAAACTTCTAGTTGGCTTGCCCAAGGTACAGATTTTTAGTTTTGTTTCAATAACAACAATATTTGGATCTTTTCACTAAAGGATTACATCATGTTCTTGACTTGCAAAACTCAGGGTCAAGAAGAAGCAGAAGAGAACTGAGGTATTGCGAGTTAACGTAGAGCTTTCCGGGGTGTTGGTGGGTGCATCTGTGAGCTGTGGAGTGCTGCATGGAGCAGTCTAGGAACAGTACCAACAGCAGGGTAGCTGTGCTCATGTGACACTGTGCTCAGGCAAATGTTGCCAGTCTATCTCTCAGGATGGTGTTATCCCTTTTTATTTCATGAAAGTGTGCTGTGTTGATGTATCACAGCCTCAAGCCCAAACACTCTGTCCTAGGTGTTTCTCTGTGCTCTACTGCTTATGTAAGAGGGGACCAAAAGAATGTTAGGAAAAATGGTGTACACATGTACATCTCAAGTTCTGACTACAGTATTTGTCTGCCTGGAGCACAGATCAGAGTGAGGCAAAGGTGAGCAGCCTCTGATGCCGTGCTCTCCTGTGTGAACAGCGAGGGCATCTGGAGGCATCCCTTCACATCTCTTAACACTGCGATAAAATGTGCTGCCCTGATGGAATGAATATCACAGAAGGAGTTTAGAGTGCTGCTCTTATTCTTGCTAAGAATGAACAGGACAGCTGTAGTATTGAATGATTGGACTAACATCCTGGCTGAAAAGTGCTTATTTAACATTTAACTGAGTGAAAGCAGATGCCTTGGCTGCACTTACACTTCCAGCATGGTCAGCTGGCTTGTGCTTGAAGCATCATGAAGCTGGAGGATTTAGGTATTAACTAGAGTTAGAAGTATCATTTGAGTAGATCAGATTTTTCTGAAGTGAAGGTGTTTCTCTTAAATACTGCAAATGCTGAAATTTATATTTTACCAGTAAGGGCAAATTTCAATTTCCCTTTGTTTTTTCGAATTGGTGTCTCAGCTACTGTCACCAGTAAGAATGTACTGTGCATTCATCTTCCTGGCCCTTATTTGACTGTGAAAATAACTATTTTCTGATGAAAAAACACAAACCTTCCACTTTGTAGAAGAGTAAACCTTTTCACTCCTAGTTAGTTCTGGTACTGGATCCTGAATAGATTTATTACTGTAAGAGAGATCCAAGTCTTGTATATTGGTGAAAGGAAGATATCACTGGTGGCCGTGTTTAACGTGTTAATGTCAGGTGTCATTAATTACTTGTGACAAAGATGCCTTGCATACAAGTGGTCTTTTCCCGAAGGTTGTTCCTAACTTTAAGGAATAGATACAAGACTTGTCTACAATCCTGTTTGTTATTGCACATTAGTGCTCTTGTGCCTTTTTTTCCTTCTTCCCAGCATGTTAATGTCAATGCAGGTCTCTAATGGGCTGAATCTTTGTCTTTCATTGGGTTGCACTGTATCTAGTTCTCATTTTTTCTTTGATGCTACACACAGCCTTAAACAGTGATGTTATGTGTGGAGGAGGACAAGGAAATGAGACAAAGTCATGAAAAAATGGTAAAACATGGGCAAATAAAGCTTCAGCCTTTAAATATGGTCAGATGATCAGTGAAATGATTTTGAGCAGACATCTTGTTTGTCTGGACTAAGCTTACATGAAGCAGGTACTGGTACACATCATGTGATTGAGTGAATTGCAATGTGTTCCTTGCTGCTTTTGATACATGTGTGCTGAGAATGGAAGTGAACAAATCCTGCACTATGTGAGGTCAGTTCTCAATGTAAACTACATGGAGGATTCCCAGAGAGTTGCTTGTGGACCATATAGCAACCTGAGCAGTACAGCCTCTGTCTAACATGCTTTTTGTGACACATTAGTAAATGCTTTGAATAGTCTATTTTTCTGTGGTGTGGGTTTGTTTTTTTTTTTTTTGGAACAGCTAATGGAGAATTTGGAGATAGAAGTAGCAGATAAATGTGTTTTATATAAACGTGTTGGTTAACACAGTTTAGTAAAATGCTGTTTCTTATAATGCCAACCTCAGGAAGCTGGACAAGAATCTTTCTAGTGTGAATGTATGCATTGTTCTAAGCCTCTGAGACATTCGTCAGCTTTCTATGAAGTTTGTGCACCATGATACTTTGGAACGAGGTTTTTGCTAGGAAATGTGCTCTATCCCTTAATATGCTTGCCATGTGTTTAGAAGGAAAACTGTAAATCTCTAGATAATCATTGCTGGAAACCTACTGACTATATGCCAAGAGGATGGGAATAAGTAGATACTTCCTTTTCAAAATTCTGAACCAGACACAAAGTAACTGAATGGGGCTTCTGTTTTTCAGGTGTCTGAAAAATTGGAACATCTGTTCACAAGGGATATCTACAAAGGGAATAAGCAACCTAATGAAGAAGAGATAGTGCTTTAGGTAAAAAGCTGGATGGAAAGGTGTCAGGAAACTGAGGGCAATGCAGAAGAAAACTGTTATCAGAACAAAGAATACTTGGGGAATATTAAAACTTCACACTCTTGCAGTAGAAGTTAATTTTGAGCATTCATTTGTGACTGAAAAAAGCCTCTGTGCTAAAGTATCCATTGCAGTGACCAATCACTCTGAAGTGATGTGTGGAAGATCCAAGTTCTCATGCAGCCAGTAGGCTTGGTGATGCTTGCTGATACAAATGCATGGCTGAGTTATTGATTAGGTTGAAACTGCCTTATGGTATGCATAAAATAAGAAGTGATGATTAAAATTAATTTAAATTTAAAATGTAACTTTCAGTATCTTTCTCTGAATGGAATCTAATCTGATTCAGCTGCATCAAGTCCAATTTAATTATTGCATTTTCTGAAGATAGGTGTGCAGTTTGATGTTGTTGTATGTAACTCTATAGCTTGAATTGGTAAAAGAAAAAAAAGTCTTTTTAAAGAAAGCTGACTCTGGGTGTATTTGAATTAATGTACTACAAATTACATTGTAAGGTTGGGGAATTCTCATTCTTCAAATAGCTTGATTATTTTTTTCTTGGTATTTTTAGTTTTAGTTTCGTAACCAGTGCTATGTAATATAAAAAACCTTTTCTTCTGTAATTGAATTGTAAGAAAATGGCTTAATGGTTCACATTGAGTGAATTGTCAAACTCATTAAAGGCTCTTTAAAGATCATTGACCTCTAAATCTTTATCTAGAAAACACTTGTGGTAAAGGATTTTTCTCCTGTCAAGTATTTACTACTTTTTGCTAATTATTAAAGAAAAATCTTTTTGGCACTTTCAGATTACATTAGTGGAGGCTGCAATGAAAAGCAAAAGCTTCCAAAAAGCCTGGCAGGTATGAGGCAGGTTTTTGGCAAATTTAAAGTCCTCACCAGTTCCTGAAATATTTAGAGAAATGGACAGTTCTGCCTTTTTTAAAAGGAAAACAGGTGCATTCACAGTCATGGCACAGACTATTATGTTCCTGTGAAGAAGCACTATTAAATGTGCTTTAAATGTATTAAATTAGAAGACTAAGAAAAAGTATCAGTATGTCTTAAGACCTGGAAAAGTTTGTGCTGTAGTTCATGCTCACTGTGTGTGTATATTCAGTAATGTCAAGAGCAAGGACCAGGACTCAAGATAATCTTGTCAAAGTCTGAGTGCCTTAACCAGGCACTTGTGTTTGGGTCATGTTACATTCTGTTCTGGGCACATAATTCTTAGATACTTTTCTGCAGAGTAAGAGGTCATAAGTGGGGGAGATAAAGAGTATCTTTATATGAAAAGTAACATGGAGGTGAACATTCCTGTGAGATGTGTGGGCTTGAACTCCCACTCCCTGAATAAGCACTGCTGCCATCTTGCTTGGAAAAACAAAAACTTCTCCCGTCATTAACTGCTTTTTAATGACCAGTAGTTTGAAAGTATGGCAGCTGTGCTTGCCTTCTGGCTTAGATGCCAGGGAATGTGGCACCTGCTGGCTGAGTTAGAGATTCTCTCCCAAAGAATTAATTTTGTGTTCTTCACAATAAATGAACAATAATGTCTCCTGTGATTTTTACAGGAATGGTAAATGTCAGTACTCATTTCCAGGGGACCTTTCACACTAGGTCCTCTGCTTTGTGCTTCATACTTTCCCTGTGCATTTTTTTGAGCATTCTTTTTTGAGTTATGGGAGTTCTCGCCATTACAAAGAAGAAGGTATTGTAAGAGCTGTACATACATACACTGATACGTGGATAAAATCTTCCCCCCGCCCCCCAACCATATAAAAGCTGTGGATCTGAGGAGCACAGACTGTGAACTAAAGATTACTTCTGAAAGTGTTTGTGTGTAAAATCTAGAGTGTAAGATGTAGATTTGTGGTTTTGCAAATATTATAGATGATTCTAAATAGCTTATGATAGAGCAAACATGGTTTTGGTAACCTGGATCTGAACTTTTAAGAATTTGAGATTAAAATCAGCATGTCAGATTATATCCAGAATAAAAATAATGGATGCAGATAAAGTTCATTCTTAGTTCTGATGTAACTCAACCTCAAAATTCTATTTAGCTTTGTTCTGCACTATTTGAAGTTCCCACATGGTCTGAAAATTACTGTGCTTCATTAATTCCATCTGAAGGGGATTGAACATTTAGATTTCCGTAGATAGAATAATGTGTAAAAGTAACTTCTCGATATGTTATGGACTGAGTGGATGCAGTTTTGACCAGTATGCCCCTCTGGACCTCTATAAGCAGCTGAGAATCCAATAAAGGTCTCTAAATTATAGGCATTATCTAGTTGATTGAAGGAGCTTATTCTGCTTACAGCTCTGCCAGCCAGCCAATGTAACATCTGATATTTAGACTCATTATCTGTGTATCTGAAACAGTTTGCTTGTATCATAGCTTAAATAGAAGTTAATGTAATCAGATACTCCATCTGCTTTTGAAACGAGCATGGTGAGCTAGAGATGATGAGCCAGTTTGCTCTCAGATTTCTTCAGAAATGAAGCATCTGTCTCTACTTGCTATTGACTGCAAGTGTATTTGCCTTATAAAAGTAAGGTATTTCAAAGCTGTAGGAGCCATCATGTATTATTTTGTGTTGTGGTTATAAGACCAAGAAATTATTCAGCTTACTAAAAAGTTCTTAGCAATGTCTGAAAAATATTGTAGGCTGGAGGAGGAATTACTCATTTGAGAAGGAGAGGAGTTAAAAAATTTCTCTGATTTTTATTTTTTATTTTTCTTAAAGGAGAACTACTTAATGAGTTGAATTTTGAAGGCAATAAAAGATTTATTTCAGGTACAGCTGCAGAGACTCTGAATGCTACTGTGGTTGTTAAGGCGACTTAGTAGAAGGCTCCAGGAGGTCTTTAAAACCAATTAGGATAAGCAATTTTTAACCCAGTTAGATGGTAAACTGTATTTGGTGTAAGGAGCCAATTAAAAGGTGTGTAAGGAGGCTGAAGCCAAGTTTGCTGCAGTCTGTAAAAGCAGTAAACCAGATACACAGTAACCCAGAATAAGGCATTTGCAGCAATGTGGTTTTAAGGTTGTGCTAATACTGGTTGTTCGTGCTAGAATGTGGGAGACAGAAAATGGTATTGATAGCAGAAAGTCATGTTTTCAAATTATTCCTGACATAATTTTCCAATTAAAGGAGCACAGTTTAAAAACAATAATTAGCATTCTAATCAATGCCCTCAGGTTAGGAAGTCATTTTGGTTTGTTGTTGTTCACTTCCAAACCTTTTTTTATCACTTGAGATAGTTGAGAACAAGACAGATCTCATGGTGTCTCCTGACAGTGTTACTCAGGATGTCGTAAGCTTTGCAGACTGTGCGTTGCATAAAATAACACAGTACTGATAGTACTTGTCAGGCTTCATGATCTTTTTAAACAGCTCATCTTTACTAGGCAACCTGATCTTTCTAAACAGCTCATCTTCATTAGGCAACCAGAATAACCAGCTAATACTCTCTGTAGGAGGCTGCAGTCCATGCACTTTGTTGATGAGGAACATTCAACACTTCTAGCTGCTGAGACGGAAATGGAACTGCTGAAGAAATACCAAAGCGTTCCCAAATGAATTAAAAAATGCTTACAGTGCAGGTTGCCTAAAAAGAGGTGGTTGAACTAAAACTAATGTTAGAGATGCCTGTTACATAAGAATGTTGTAATAAATGTTTTTGGTTTTTTTTTTTGTTTGTTTTTTTTTTTTTGGTGAGGCTTGGGTGTAGGTAATTCTGGAATTTAGAAGCTGCTGTGAGTGAGTATGCAAGGCAGTGAGTATTAAAGAACCATTAGTGAGTTTTTTTCCTGATCAGTCTCTAAAAAAATCAACCCCAAACATTAAACCTTGTTGTTCCCTGAAAGTGGTATTTCTTTAAATAAGAGCATATGGGTATCTTCCTGCTTCAAAATGGTCATCACATTTCTCTCAAACTAGAAGATGAGAACCTAGCTGAAAGTTTGTCCTTCTAATCTTGCCCTGCTTTATGAAAAACCATGTTTAGAAATGCAGTTTCTAAACTGTTTGGATTACTTGTTTTATGGTTACTGTTGTACTTCAGCGAGATATTGGAAAGAGTGTTTTGTAGGCAAATAAGATACTGGTGATGACATAAAGTCAGACATCTGCCTGGTGCTTGCATCAGCTGTTCCTGTAGCTGGAACTACAGATAACTGATCTCAAGGAACTGATTAGACACTTCATCAGAGAAGGACTGGGGTGCCTAAAGGCATTCAGACTTAGACCATCTTAAATGTGCTAAGAAAATTTTGGTTCATATATGACATTTAGTGCCGATGCATGCGTGTCTTGGACTTAGTCATGTCTCCCTTGATCTTGTGTGGGATATATGATTAAAATCTTGGAAGTTTTCCACATGCAGGGAGGGATGTTCCCTGCAATGTAATTGGTAAGCTTTTGGCAATTTATCTATTAGGTTGGAGTAGTTCTGGATATTAGTGAATAATGAAGGTGAAGTTCAATGGTAGGCCTGACCAGGTATAGTGACTTCCATGGCCAAGAGGAGCAGTCCTACTTCTGATCTCTCTCTCTCCAGATTACATAGTCCCATTCCCTCTCATGGATTGGCTCTGACAGTTGCCCAACTCGATAAACAGGCAAAAGAGACCGGCGAGGTTACTTTCTGTCAGAGAAACAAGTGAAAAGAGGTTGCCTTGTAACCTGGCAAGTGCCAAGGCCATTGCAGGGAAGGGGAATAAGAGTGCTTGCTTGGAAGGGAATGAGTAACTTGCCTCTTTCAGTGGGTGCAAGCTGTTAGATTAATGCAAGTTATATCATGTATTATGCTTCCTAGGATTTGTTTGTCATTTTGGATTGAACCTCAGTTTCTCTTCATAGGATGTTTCTATGTTTAATTCCATTAATTTCTCTTTTCTTTACTTCCCTTCCAATGACCTCTCTTAGAAACAAGTAACTAATATATCTATTCTGTGTATAAAAGGCCCTTGCTCTACTTAATAGGAAACTGCACTGGAATTGGAACTGAAATTCCTGTTGATTGTGGTCAAAGAACTTGGGATGCCAGTAGATCTTAACCATATCATGTGCAGTGTTTCATTAAGATGGCTAGTGGGAATTAACAGGAGTCTATGGGCAAACTCACGACAAAAAACTAAGAATGTAAAAGTTGAGGTGGGCAAATGTGTCTGAACTATAGATCATAGAATTGTGGAATCATTAAGGTCAGAAAAGACCTCATAAGATCATTGAGTCTAACCGCTGAATTAACACTGCCATGTTCACCACTAATCCATGTCCCCAAGTGCCACATCCACACATTTTTTTGAACACTTCCAGAGACACTGATTCCATAATTTGTATATAATATATATATATAAAATTAAGGCCATATAATATACAGCCTTAATTTGCTATATTGAAGTTTAATAGTTGCTTTATCTGTGAATGACCAAAAATTTAATTAATTTGTATACTGACTTCCCTTTTTTACTATCTCCTTATCTCTGTAAAGCTTAGCTTATTTCTTCCTCTTTTTCTACTGAGGAGGTAATGGTAGCAATTTGAGGTAGTAGTTTGTTCTGGGGTAGAATACAACCACACACAAGCACTCAGTTTAAGACAGTCTCTTTCAGGATAGCTATGGCAGCTGTTTTAAATGGTTGAAGATTTTGTGGTTTGGTGGTGGGGTGTGGGGCGGGTTTTTTTTTGTTTCATTTTGTTTTTTTTCTTTTCACAGAATCAAGACAGAATGTCAGTTCTGCCTTTAAAACCTCTGGTTTTGAAAGTATTGTTTTAAAGTACTTATTTTTTGCTTGTTTTAAGTTTTGGATTTTTTTTTCCGTAGTTGTAAGAACAATTATAAGAGAATAACTCTGGCTGAAAATTGAAATAAGGCAAATTACCTAGATAAGATGCAGTTATATGTCAGGGGGTTTTACTAGGTAATGGTATATCTCAGGGAAGAGGTAAACTTCTGTTGAGTTGGAGTCTTGAGGAGGAGGAAAAAAAATGCATAATTGGAAAACTTTCTTAAATACATAGAAAATCTTTGTCATTAGCATATATGGAGGTGATTATTTTTGTCTTTTTTCCCCTCCCTTGCAATGCTTTCTCTCTCTGAAACAAGTACTGCATGTGTATTCTTTTGTGTATATAGGGCCCATACTACCTCACAGGAAAACAGAACTGTTGTAGACTGTGCATTATAACCCAGACTGAAATTCATGTTGGCTGTGGTCAGATAAATTGGGACTCCAGTGTTCCTAGAATTAATTGAAATCCAATGTTAATTCCTTTCCTACATCAGTTGTGGGAAGGATGGGATAGCTCTCATTTATTCCAACAGGCTTCAAGCAGTTGCAACTCCACTAAGAAGACACAGTGCCTGAAGTCAGATTGGACTATTGTTCCTCCTTCTCTTTGGTGTGTCAGTCTGGCCATGCTGGGAAAATGAACGGAGAAACATGAATCTGAACTGCTGTAGAGAATGTTTCTGAATTCCTGAGCAGTGCATTTTGCTTCATGTGCAAAGGATTACACAGATTGTTGGTTTTAAAAAAGAATTTCTTCAGGACAGATCAATGGATATTTTTTTCTTTTTTTCCTACAAATCTTGATTCACTTGCTGGTATCATCCTGGTTTTTGTCACTGTTTTCACACTGAAATAAGGCCCTCAGCTATCACAATTGCTTTTAAGATGCTTTTTTCTCTGCTCTTACTGACAAGTTGTTTAGTTTTGAGGTCTGCTGTAGTTTTCTTAAATATTATTTTTCTGATTGTCTTGAGGCAGCTTTTTTTTTTTACCCAAATCTACACTAAAACATCTAGGCACCTTCAGACCTTGGTTTCTCTAAAATAATGATTTTAAAAGGACAGGGACAAAAATTAATTGTGAATACTCTTTTGAAGTAGCTTGTTGCAATCAGAAATCGCATTTGGCATAGGAAGGAGAGAGAAATTTGGAATATGCTTACTAGATGATACTAAGCAGAAGGAATGCATCAGAAGTACTTTGGTAATGTTAAGTTGGCTCTGTCAGGAAATCGTGATTATAAAAAGTACTTCTCATAAAACTGCTGCACGTAATACATGATGATTGAGGCCATTATGAATTAACCTGGACTGTGCCTCTTTCTAGCAGTCTTACATTGTAGTGAAAAGTGTTGTTTGACCTCAGTGTGTATTTTTGCATGTAGTGCTGTTTGGATTTTCTGAGCATGTAGTTCTTGGTCTTCAGCTGAACAGTCATTTTGCTTTATTTTGCTTAAATTCCTAATAGTTGCATGAAGTTGTTGTATAGAAAATCAGCTTTCCACACAATCTTTTCACAGATGATTAGAAGTAAGAATATGTTGATTATACCAGATATTCAGTTATCAAACTATTTTGTAAAATACTTTATTTCTCACCTTCATTCTAGCATTGCAATAAATTGAAGTCATTGTACTTAAAATCTGCATTTTGGATAAAAAGCACGTGTTAAGTTTCAAAAACATACCAGTTTGTTTTTGGATGGGACTGGAATTGTGGAATGGAAGAGCCAGTTTACAAATAATGTACATCACTGTTGTTTCCCTGAGATTTTGGGTAGCATTATGATTATGTTGAATATGCAGCTACTTCCTAGGTAGTAGGTAGAAGGTTTTATTGTATTTGTAGCTGAACCTATTTTATTATGTAACTTGATCTCTTTGTTCCATTGACCGTAATTTTCCTGTTAGGTATCTAGTTTTCAGAATCTGTTCTGTGGAGTTGAGCTTTCTTTGACAAGATGTCATGTACTGATTTATTTTAACCCCTATGCTTTGAGGGAGTAAAAGCACTGTTACTTGAGAAAGAAATTACGTATACAAGATTTCTTTCTCCATGGAAAAACGTGCATGAGTATTGCCATTAGAGCTGTCTTCTGAAAGGACAGCATTAGCATAGCTATCAAACAAAATTTAATTTTGAAAGGTGCAGGAAGTTTGAGTCTTTGGAAGGCCCTTTGGAATTCAAAATAGATTGTATACCTGTCTGCATGTGTGTGTTACTGCAATACCTCATTTCTGAGAAATATTACATAATTTAAAAGCAATAGGTTTCCATTACATTAGGGAAGTTGAAACCTATGTAATGACCATTAACATTTTTAATGTGCAGTTTGATGGTTAATCTGAAGTAGACCATGATCTCTTAGGACTTTGGAAGTATCAGAACAGATGTCTCTGTGCAATCAAAGGTCAGAGTTTTATGTATATTGTGGCATGCAGCATTGTTATTCTTGGGATTCTTATCTGTGTTGCAGGATGATGCAATATTTAATAAGTTAGTATATTTTTAGGTGGTTTGAGAGTTGGCCTTAGGTGTATTTTTTCTGTCCTTAAGAACTTGGTTGGTGGAATGTGTGTCTGAATATGTACTAAAACTAGGTGTGCTGTTGGGCCAACATGCATATATTCTATACAAATCTTAAAAAACGTATTATTAATTTTTTTTTTCCCCTGGAGAAAATTGGTAACTTTGGGAGAGGGGGATGTTTGCTACATGTAACTGCTATTCTGTTTTTCTATTTTTTAAATTGTTATTTAAAAGTGTATTTAAACATGTTCATTAAAAGGTGTTTTGTTTTGGAAAGTCAATAGGGCAAAATCAAATAGTCAAATATTTTTATGTGGTATATTTTTTCTGGTTTTTTTATTTTATTTTAAGGCAGTATGGTTCTGTATTTAGTGCACAGAAGTTGGGCATTTCTCTAAAATGGTATAATTGCCCGAGTAAATCCTTGTAAGCCTGTTGTGATTCCAAAACTGTTACCATGCTTATCACGGCAAGGGGAGGAGATAGCTGGTGTTTCCTTTCACTTTCTCATGTTGCTTTGTGGTTTCTTTCAGTCAGTTTTGTTCCTTTGGTTTACCTGCGTTCATTTTGAAGAGGAGGCCTGGGGGGGAAATCTAGCTAGCTTGAAGGTTGGGTTTTTAAAGCTCACTACATTTATTTTAAGTTTTAAACTATTCCTCAAATAAACTTCAATTTTTTTAGCTGTTTTTATGTCATGGGATGGTATGGAGTCTGTCAGCAGTGTTGTCACACTATGACTTTGCCTTTCTATTCCTAATGAAGTATTTTGATATTGTACCGAATGAGTGGCGGATGTGGCTGTTTGGTTATGGCAGAGACATCTTTAGTGCTTCCATTGTTTTAACCTGTAAATATTGCATACTTGGCATCCTTTTCCCACTTGGAAGGCAGAGGCTTGAACTAAATGACCAGCCAGAGTTCCTTAAAATTTGCCAAACTGAATTCCTATCCCATGCTTATCTTTGCGTTCTTGGGATGGAGTAGGAGAAACTGTTCTTTGCATAACTTACAAGCTTGCTAATTAATTTTGGCAATAAATGCAAGAGTGTTTTGTGTTTTGTTATGCTCAAACAGGTTAGGACTGACTGTAGCAACTGCAGACCTTGTTACAGGTAAAATGGAAAGTTTGTTATAATGCTTGCCTACTATTTACAGAGTTATTTGCTCAGTAGACTTTCATGCTTGATGATTTGAAATTTGATAGTAAGGCCTGCCTGATACTAAAAAAGCTGTATTGTCAGCATGCAATTGCTAAACAGTTGTCTCCTTCCTATTGTTTAGCAATCGTTTTTAGGAAGACAAAATAGTGTAAAAATGATATAACAGAATATTTTCTTTCATATAGTAATATGAAATAAATAAATAATANGCTTGATGATTTGAAATTTGATAGTAAGGCCTGCCTGATACTAAAAAAGCTGTATTGTCAGCATGCAATTGCTAAACAGTTGTCTCCTTCCTATTGTTTAGCAATCGTTTTTAGGAAGACAAAATAGTGTAAAAATGATATAACAGAATATTTTCTTTCATATAGTAATATGAAATAAATAAATCATGTACCTTTTGTTTTATAGGAATCTTATTGTTAAGGTTCCTAAAGCCTATCTGAAAAAGTCTGTTGAATGGCAGTCAGTTTCTTTTCCTTTGGATCAGCTTATTGAACTGACTTGTCATGTGGCTCCCTGATGCTTTGGATCTGGTGAGAGAAACAATGGAAGCCCATGGTCAGACAGTTGGACGAAGGAGGGTGGGACCTTTTTCCAGCAGCGACAGGTCTGCTCAGTTTAATGTTATGAGAAACTGTACCCTGTGGTAGTGACTTTAGTTTTTGGACAATTAAGGCTGTCCTGTTACTAATGAATCTTTGCTACTTCTAGAGTTGACTTTCCTCATTGCTGTTAAGATGCAGTAGAGGTTCAATAGCTGTGTATCTTCTTGGCTGTTCTGTGGATAACTGGAAATTGAAAAAGGATTTTGGGGATCTGCTCTGTCAGATAATAGGAAATATGCCATACCCCTAGTAATTGTCTATAGCCCTGCATTCCTGGTAACAGGAAACATGCTCTAATACCTCTAGTATTTTTCCACTGTTCCAGGATTTTTGTTGATTTCTTTTATTTGTTCCTGCTGGATGTCAAGACCTGTGCTATTTTTCTCCTTTTATGGATAAAGCCTGCAGTGCTCGCTGAGGCATAGCAAGGAGAGGTTGTGGGTGCTGATGCAAGGGTGGACATGAAGAGAATGTGCTGAGTTTTTGTTAAGAAAGAGGATACTAGAGAAAGAAAATGGTTGCCCATAGTGTTTATTCAGGGAGAATATAAGGGGATCTTGGAAAATGTAATTTTTAGTAATTTTATAGCTTGGATAAGGGGCAAGGTTCTGCGCCTAATTGAATGTACTAGCAAGAGCCACTAACTTGCATTTTTGCTGCACAATGACAGCAAAAAAAAAATCAGACTGTTGAGGTCAGACTGTGGAAAACCGAGAGGTCTTGGGGCTTGAACTTAGTGTGTCCCAATAAGAAATAAGAGACTTAAACAAACCACTTGGCTGAATTTTGAGCTGTAAATCAGTGTCTAGTTGTAAACCAATATCTATCCAACAATATCTGTTGAAGAAGTGGGCAGACATGCCTGTGATGGCCTTTCCTGGGAAGCTTATAGGTGCAAAGCATCATGCTGGTGTGCAGAGAAGTGGAAGCTGTTGTGGGAGACTTCCTAAAATGTACAAGTGCATCCAGAAAGATGAGCCTGCTAGATTGGTTTGCACATGCACATGCACCACTGAAAGAGGTGAGAAAGGAACTGAAGCAAGAGGGGAAAGAACAGAAAACGGAATTCAAGAGGGTTGTGCCCCATGTACAACCCAACATCTTGACAAATTAACTCTTCCCTGTTGATGGTGATTCATCCTTTTTCTGCAGTCCTTTAATTAGATCATTGAGAATTGCTTACATCTCTTGGTTTTTAAGATTTATGTTTTCAGTATGCCTTGTGTACAGGGAATCTTGGAAATCTGGTGGGAATATCTTGCCAATTAAACTGGGAAAATGGGCATCCAGACCACTAATTTTTTTACTTTTGTAGTGCTATTTGTGTCATCATTCCCTTTTATGTAAGGGTAGAGTACATACGATACTTGTCTTAAGAAGATAATAATGGTGATGATAATAATAAAAATGTTTAAGAAAATAATTAGTTTTTCAAGTAATCATGTCCCTTTAAGGATGTGATTACTGAAAATAAGGCCTTGAATCGAGTACTTTGAAATTTTTTCTTCATAAACCAGGATTCTTTGTCTTACCAACAGAGGCAGTTAAGCAATCTCTAAAATGTTGTGGTCGTACTTGATAACATCAGAAGTAGGGAAGAGAAAAGCCAGACTGGATTGAAAGCAAGCAGGTTTTAGATTTGGGAGGTGCAGCAGCTTGTGTGGTGACTGACATGGATCCAATACTTATTAACGCTGTGCTGCTGTGAGATGTGCCAAGTGCCTTGGGTGGCTCACAGTGTACAACCATGCAGTTTTATCTTCACGGATAATACTTCCTGTAAATGTTTTGGACTTTTGCAAGTTCCTTGTACAAGACATTCTAGCATAATGAAATAGTTGTTGAGTCTGTCATACTGAATTATCTGTACTTATCTCTTAAATTCTAAATTAATAACAATACTGCAGTAGAGAACAGCCTTTGCAGGATTTTTTTCTGCCTGTGAAAGAAGCCTTTTTTGCCCTATACAGAAAAGCAGAGGTCCATTGGTACCTGTCAGAGATGTTAGATCATCCTCTTGTGGTTGCTTTTGATTTACACTTACTGCTTCTTACACAGCTACTAATGTAATAATCAATTGAATGTTCAGACTAAATAAAAAATATTTGCCTTTCAGTTAGATTTAAGTATGGAGAATGGGTTCCTCCGACTTCTAGTAGCAAGGGATTCCTGTCTTTGTAGTGCTATGTTCTTATGTGTGAAAAAACTTAGTAAGTTCCCCGATTCTTCTGCTACCTCTTGCTGGCTTTGCCTTGGTACTAGACACCTTGGGGAAGTTGTGAGTGTCTGACCACTCAGAGACTGATGTCATGGAATCTATTTTTAACTAAATTTTTCTACCTTGCTACTCCTTACAGAACATTTCGACTAACTTTGGGCCTGTTCAGCCCTTGCACCCTCACGAACAGAATTAGGGATGTATTTTTGCATATTCTCATACAGTTGGTTTTTTTATTAGTATTGTTGTTGTGTTGTATTTTGTAATACTGTAAACATTTCACCACTCCTGAGGATTAGTGTACAACCTCCCTGCAGGAGATGAGCAATTCAAATCTAGGTAATATATACTAAAGACATTTCAACCCAAATGGATTGGGTTGATTGCAAGGTGAAGGGTAATAATATTTCATTCAGGAAAACATCAGTGGATTGGCAGTGTTGCTGTGTTTGAGTATGTTAATGCTTTCCAGGCTCTCTGCTACCTCTTGGTGACCTTGCTTTGATGCTTGAGGTCTGAAGTTGCACTTACCACAGTAATTGATTGCTTGCTAGTAGCCAGAGTGATTAATGTCAGAGTCATCTGTGTATGTTGGAGAAAGGGACTCAGGAAAGTGACTTGCTGTGTGATTGATGGACTCTATGACATCCTTGGCACTGCTTGTTCTTTGGCAGTGCAGGTGCGCTGTCACCTCGTTTTCCATTTGCTTCAGTCAGGCAACTGCTACTAGATTCACTTCCATGATGCCCAGTTAGTGTTTCACCTTTCCAGTTAGTTCTGAGTTTACAGCATAAATAGTAGACTGAAAATGTTTGCATTCCTTATTGAATGGCTATTCCAGCTATTTTAATACCATTCCAGTCTCTGTACACAAAATCCCATGTGCCTTCCTGAAAGGTTACAGAATTAATCAAGTCAGAAAAGTGGTTAGTGCTAAGCCTCAAAAGAAAGCAGAAATTCTGTTACCTGTAACATTCTGTAAGAGACAATAAAATTAACATTCTTAAATAGAATATGATAAACAGTTGTCAAAGCTTGAAGGTATTGCTATATTTCCATGCCAAATTCTTACTGTTAGAAAGATAACCTGATTGGGGTGATGATGAATGTATCAGATAAACAGCAAGAAAAAGGATGAAGTGCAAACTTGATCAAGATACAGTGGAATATAAATATCTTTAGCTGTTGAAGAATTAGAAATTTAGCTAAAATAATGAGATTCCTAAAGATGCATAAAACCAGCCTTCTCATTTGGGGCTTTTAGAATGTACATTTAAAAACAATTTTCCTGTAATACATAGGATTATGAGTCACTCCATCTATTCTATAAAAAGAGAGAGAACACAAGCAGAAGGAAATGGGACATGCATTTTTAAAGACTGCTTCTGCTTTGCTTTTTGTTTATATGTCAGCTGGATTATCAAGTAATGACAATTCCTGTAGTTGTGGTCTTAAAGCAGATGCTAAATATTGCAAGAATTTCGATGAACTATGGCAGCTGAGTTTTGTATTTAGATTTTAAAATAGTGTGCATATAAAAAAAGATGTGTAATTTCTAAATTTCACGTGATATGTACTGTGTGGAGAAGTAGAACTAGCTGAATCTGTTTACAGAGTATCCAGAGTGATGTACTTCTCGTTGATATAGTTGGATGGGAGATGTTCTTTGGTTTCAGATTGGATTTGCTCATTGTGCTTTCAGTGCTAGACTTTCGGGTATTGTTTTGGCAGCATGTACTGACACTTGCTGGAGCGTGTCAGCAGTTTGGCACTAGGCTGCTAGGGAAAAGACTTTGTGGAGCTGGATCCTTTCAAAGCTTCAGTGCTTAAGCAGTCATTACACTTCTGATATGAAGTGGGTTACGTGACTGGAGTACTGTTCAAGTTCTTATGTTACTAGAGTGAACTGAGTAAACATATCTAATTTTGGTGTAGATGTTCAGTGTTGTAGTCTTGCTTCTTATGGACTGTAAAGTCAGCAATTTTGTAAGCGTTAATAAACTTTTCAGAGAATGAAGAACTCTGCCAGGATTCAGATTTGATCAGGAAGCAGGGATTGCATTTTTTTTTCTTGAGAACTTTGTGGAAAAGCACTTTTTCTCCCGTTAACCTCCAGTGTTTCAACTTCTAAGAAAATGTGCTTAATTTGTCTTTAAAATTGTGTTATTTAGATATCAGCAGTGTAGGTATTTTGTCAGGAGTATTATAAAGATTTCAATCTTAATCCTACTTTGACTTTTATTGGGGGAAAAAAATATGTGCTGGGAAAACACTACATCTGTCAAGTGCTCTTTAAAATACTTGTTGCTATTTTAAAACAAAAACACTTCTACAAACTTATTTGTGTGGTCACTTGTGTAACTTAGGAAGCTAGTACTGGTGTAAAGATTTCAGGAAGAACATCAAAGTATTCTTCATTAATTTGTTTTGAGGGTAGGAGTCAGTTATGTGCTTTCTGCAGAAAAAAAAAAAGAAGAAAAAATTCCATTATATCTTCTACAAATTGACAACACAGAAACTTCAGATTCTTTTTAAACTCAATGTATATAACAAAAAATGCGTAAACTGTTTCCTGTAATTAGGATCAAAGATTTTTTCTGGGGAGGTGAGAGGTAATGGTGTGTATATATTGTGGATTTGCTCACTTTTATAGAAATTTGATTCTTCTTTCCTTTTTAAAATTTTTTTTTAATGGCATTCTTTGTTTGGTGGTAAAGAAATTATTACTTAAAATTTATGTGACATCCCAGTAGTTGAGATAATTTGGTATCTCATTACAATTTTGTAGAGTAAGCATGTTTTGATAAAACCCTAAGATTTAATTATTTTTAGCTTGAAAAATAAACCTTATGTGTATTCTCATTAACATTTAAAAAATATTATTCCAGCTGCGTTGGGGTAGAGGAGCACCATGCTGTTGACATTGATCTATACCATTGTCCCAACTGTGCAATTCTCCATGGACCTTCTCTAAGTAAGTATGGCTTATTCAAATTTCATTTTACACGTTCAGACTGTTTTCTCTCCGTGTACAATTGAAAAAGACTGTTCAGAGGAATACTCAAGATGAGTTTGATTATTTAGAAGGTACTGGTTCTACATGACTAACTCTGAGCTGATTAAAAACCCACAAAATAAACAAACCCATCCTGAAAGGCTCCCTGATGTGGAGATGCAGATAGAATAAAATATAAGCCACCGCTATAGATTAGAGAAATTGAAGTGCACAGAGCTAGAAGAAAACAATCTGGACTTGGCAGAGAGTGAGAGAATGAAAATTAGGGAATTGTAATTAAAAAAAAAAAACCAGCAACAAAAAAAAAAGGAAAATACAAAAGATGGCTTCAAGGTTCCTACATTTTAATTATCAAAATTCTAATACCATGGAAGGCAACTTGGAAAAAATGTAGGAATTAGGTGTCTTACCTTTCTTGATGGTTGTAGGCTATGCCACAACACTCTAGTGAAATCTGAGAATATGAACATCCTGTGAGCAGTGTTTTTTTGTTTAGTTTTTGTTTTGTTTTGTTTTATTTTGTATTTGCCTTTGTTGTTCCCCCCCATTTATGTCCTTACAAGTTACACAGGTCCAATTATCGTGTTTCTGATTTATAGACAAGTTTCCGCCAAGGTCAAAATGAGTTGCTAGAAGAGTGTGAAACAGAGCAGCAAGAGACATCTCTGGTTCTCCTTTCAGTAGACAAATCTGCTATAGCGATCTGCAGTGGAAAAATGGAACAGTTTTTGTCTGTCTGTAACTGCTGCAAGGATATTGCTTTATCCAACTCCATGGATTTCCCCCCATGACTTCTGGCCTCAAATGGAAACAGAATTGTAAAAAAATCTAAAAATTAATTTCGCTTTTCCAACAATGAATTAATTTTCTATGTTCAGACCAGAAAAAACATGCAATGCGTGCCTTTAACCTCCAAACAGTCATGGTCATTTGTGTTTCCTAATGTGGGTTTGTTTGTGTTTCAGTTTGGTGGGTTTTTTTCTCCTTGAAGGGCATATAATGATTTATAGTCAACAGTGAGTTAAGATCTAGAATATTTTTCAAAGCTGAATTTACTTTACATTTAGAAATAAGTTTAAAACTGCTACACCCTCAGTGGTAGTCTTATGGAATATGAACAAAATGATAAAATGTCAATTTTTGATGTAATTAGTATATGTTGCATGATATGTATCTTGTGTAATGTGTGAGTTCAGGGTCTGTCTGCTAAAAGGTAAGATAAATGCTGTTTTATGTGCTTGTGGTTTTTAGTACTCCAGTGGTAATTTTTAGTTAAAAATCTGCTTATGTCTCTTATAAATCAGAACACAAACAACAGCTATTTCTTTCCCCACCGTTCTGTCTCTCTTTTCCTATGGGATAGAGGGACTAGGAGAAGTAGCAGAAGAGGGATCATATCAGACTTTCAAAATAATATACTAGTAAATTTGAAACTTCTTTTCACCCCGTGACTTGGGAGAACTAGTATGCTTCACCTTGATGCCTGTGAATAACCTTTCTTGTAATGCAGAATATGCCAGCTCTACTGCAAGTGCTGTATCACCTGCAGTAGTTTGACAGTGAGATAAGAGAGATTTTTATTTTGGAAGTTTTTTCAGGAAGACAAGAATCTGTGGTTAAAATTATCCTTATTACATTATATTGCTTCAAGTGTGTAGATCATCTAGATTTAGTAGAAGCTTCAGACATGCCACTTACCAACCCAAGCAGAGGTGATATAATGAAATATGTCTTCACAAGGAATGCTATTAATTGTTCTCAGCTGTCAGAATCAAATCCATGATAGAGCCCAAACCACAAACTATTTATTTCAGTGGTTAGAGAGACTGATAATGTCTCATGATTTCAAGTGTGGCAGCAACGTTCCAGAGTGCCTCAGTCATATGAAATTATGTATGTCAGTAAAAAAAGCATTTTTATTTACAGCTTCATATTCTAAAATCACTTTGTGTAAGAGTTTTGAAAGAGACAAAAATTCATCTTTGTAACAGGGCAAATATATCTATGATTTCAACAGACTTTTAATCGAATGAGGTAGTGCAAAGAATTTACTTAAAATATTCAAGAAACACATACTTTATAGTACAAATGGCTGGTTACTTTCAGGATCCTACAAAATTAATTATGTAAAAGTTCCATTAATGAAAAGAGAGCTACTGAATAGTTAGATGGAAAGATCAGATTAACTGATCAGTTTCTTCATGCATTTCAAACAAAAAATAAATCCTCTTCTTGATTTGAAAGAACAACAATTTTATAAGACTTTTAGTAAGCAGCTGTGTAAGACGCTAAATAATTAATCCTAAAATCCTAAACAATTAAAAAAGAACAATTTTAAAAAATAGTAATGGAGGGATTTTTTTAGATATTATTTGGCTCAGAGTCTTTGTATTATATTTTTTTCTAAGTTTTTTCAGTGATCCTAAAGTCTTAAAATGCTCTCTTTGCATGAATGCTGTGATCTGCAACCAGTGTGTCTGGTTGCAGAGAGAGAGCAGCTTTGAGAGATCACAAGGTGCAGTGAATGTTAACAGGACCGTGTTTGTCAGGACATAGTTTCTTAATCTGTTTTTTGGTTTCTCAAATCTGAAAATACACTCCAACCTGTTTTTTTTTTTTGTTTTTTTTTTTTTTGTTTGTTTTTTTTGCCTGCAGTAGTAATATCTGCGCTTGGTCTGAGATAACAATGTGAGTTGATGTCCCCAGGCCTTAACAGTGTATTCTGTGGTTTGCTGTGTGCTCCTTAGAATTTTTCGCTCTTCCCATGCAAAAATTTCTCTTGCCTTTTTGGTCACTGGTAATCACCTGAAGTACCACTTCCAAGACTTTGGGCCCCACTGTAGCATTGTTCACCTCTTGGTGGTCCCCATTTGAAGTCTGCTGTGTGGTGGTCTCTGAGGCAAACAGTCCAGCAGAGTGACAAGGCGAGGAATAGTGTCTGCCTAAGTAGGTACAGTTATTGACCCATTGTTTTGAGTGTATTAAGAATGTAATTGCGGGGAAAAAAAGATAATTAAGCTTTCTGCTTACTTTTCATTAAAACTTCCAGCACGCTCCTTTGCTTTTCTTACCCTCCCTGCGACTGTCTAGTGTTGTCACAGCGAGTTTTGCCTCGATTTTTCAGGAACACCAAGGGTGAACACTGTTTCCTTCCACTACTTTGGAGTGATTGGGAGGGGAGGTGTTATATGTCCATTTCAACTTATGAAGGGTTTATTTGTTTGTTTTAATTTGAAGGTTAGGATCCCTTCGGTTAAATTTATCTTTTTTTTTCTTTTTGCAACGGTTACTGGAATGTCTTAACGGGTTAAAAAAGCTCTAGAATGAAGAGATATGTAAGCAGAGAAAGTTTTCATTATTGTTTTCAGTTCTTCAATGTTCTCTTAGTTATGAAAAGGTGACCTATATTGCCAAGTACAAGAATTACCTTAGTTCCTGATTTTTAAGTGTTGGAAAGACAGACTGACTTTAGAAAGTCTTTCTGTGCTATAAAATCTCTTAAGCAGCTGTATCATCTTACAATTTTAATGAGCTGTTGTAACAGCAGTGAATTTATGGGAAACTACTCTATTGCAAATTAGTATTAGCTACTAATTTCTTGTATTATTATTTATGACTGAGAAAATAGCATTGAAAACTTAATAAACCTGGCTTCATTATTTATGAAGTTTTACAGTATTTGGATAGTTGGCTCATTAAGCAGCACTGGTTTTCAGTATAGCAAAGAGGTATAAATGTCAGTTTATTCTCTTAAATGTCTTCTAAAGGGTACATTTTGTCATGTCTGCAGGAAACAGCTCATCAATAGCAATAATTACCTCTTATGTGTAATGACTATGTGATGTCCGTTATTCCTATATAACAAATTGTTTTTTCCGGAGGAGCACAATTTTTTTTTTCTTTTTAGAAACTAGTTTCTCCCCTCCTACATCCTTGGCTTCCTATTACAGTTTTCAGTATTGCTAGCATTTTTTTAGATTTTGGGAGCATCATGACTTATGTAAATAAAGAATGAGCTGTTCCGTAAAGTTTAATTTTTTATTAATGCAATTCTTTGTCTGGGTGTCATCTGTACGTTACAGGCTGTTTGGTAGACACCTGTAAAACACTTTCTGTGTTGACAAATAACAGTGATTTTTTCCCCCTTGTGAGTTTCCTCAGCATATGTACCTAAATTTCTACTTAATATTAGTGGTGAAGTTATAAATCTGGTGTTAGTGAATCATCTTGGGGCAGTCCTCCAGTAGCAACTATTTAGCTGTGGAGCAGAGTTTGGCATTTTTAGGAAAAACTGAAATGCAACCTTAAAATGTTGCATTTAAATATACCCTTAGTATATTTTTTAGTGTTGCAAGTGATAGGCTGGCACGTAAATAGAAAGATAGGAAGTTCAGCACTCCCAGAGTTTCTTTCCAAGGTTGAGATGGCGATCCTTTTTGCCAAGGCACCCTCTTGGTGGTTTAAGAAGGCTTCTCAGCTTGTTGAAAGCTTGAGGATGAGAGATGCAGGTTTATTTGTAGAGAGAGGAAGTGCTCCAGAGAGCAGTTTGCTAACAAACAGATGATATAACCAAGGACTTCCTTTTGAAGCCATAAGCTTGTGTTCTTTATAAATTAAGGTGCAAAATGAGTGGTTGATGAAGATGAATGTATGAAATATCCATTAGGAAATGATTTGTCATGAAATAATAAAAATTTGAAGACAGTCACTAAGTTCACCACAGTATCGTTGGTCAGTTTGTCCTCTGCTTCACTCAAGGTCGAAAAATTCAAATAGGGAGGCTACATACAGCTTACAATGTTTTATAGTACAACTTTTAAGGATATAAAGGGGACTTGTAAGAAATAAGACAACTTTTTACAGAAGCCTTTGTGAAATGACAAGGTCACCCATTTTCACCCTTCGTCATCCACTGAAAGAGGGTAGATTTAGATTAGATATGAAGAGATTTTTTAGTGTGAGGGTGGTGGCACAGGTTGCCCAGAGATGGGCTAGATGGCATATCCTGGAAGTCTTTGAGGCTAGGGGCTTTGAGCAACCTAGTGTAGTAGAAGGTGTCCCTGCCCATGGCAGCAGGGTTGGAACTCAGTGATCTTTAAGGTCCCTTCCAACCAAAACCATTCTATGAAAATATTATTTATTTTTTTTAATTTGGGTATCTGTCATCGGGAGATCACTGCAACAGTTTTTATGAGAATGTCTAGGTTTTCAATTTCCTTGGCCTTTTAAGTATAAGGAGCTGTTAAAAATGCAGTTTTGCTGCTATTGAACTATCAGATTCCCAGAATTGTAATAGAACTTTATCTTTTGTTTCTTATTAATATGCTATGGCAGTGCATTAAAGCTTTAAATTACTCAGAAGTTGTATGATTTGGGGCTCAATGATTGTGTTGTATGTATTGCAAAAGTCATTCTTGCCCAAAACAGTTTGCACCCAAAACTGTTATGGAGACATAACAGTGGATAAAAGAAACAGCATATGGTAGTGAATAGCAATAATATTATCAGGCTGGATATGGGCGTGCTCGTAGGGTGAGATAGCACAGTGGGATTAGGTCTTGTTAATTTTTTGTGAATATGTAAAATGAAGTCTGCGGATATTCAAGAGGTGTAATTCTTCCATATATTAAGAGAATTCCAAGGAATTTAGGAAATTAAAATTCAATATCTTTATTGCTGATTTTTTTAGATTTGGACAACTTTCAGGCTGCAACTGTTTATTTGTGTTGCACTGGATATGGGGTCTTGAATTGTGTGTAATGTGCACTGAAGTTCTTATATAGAAGGAGCTGTAGAAGTAGAGAGAATTACTGTCAATATGTGATTGAGGCGTGTCTGGCTCACTGAGGGGATGACTGCTAATCTGAACCATCTGATTTAACTCAAAGTTTAACCCTTCTGAAACTTGTAGTGAAGAAGAGGAGAAACTGGCACAGGCATGACTACACAGAGCCAGATGATGGTTCCAAACCGGTGCAGGCTGGAACACGGACCTTCGTTAAACAGCTGCGGGCTCGCTCTTTCCCAAGGTATGGACTCTTACATATTCCGGTGGAAAAAGTGAAGAAACATCGTTGGCTGACTATGTCTTATGGGAGGCAACTAACATTTCTCTGCTTCAGAAAAGGAAGGTCCATGATAACTTCCTTCTCCTTTACAATTCCCCACACCCCATCCCTGTTTCGGATGGATACATTTGCGTTTTCGTGCAGTAGCCTCCCTTGTTAAGTTTTGCACTAGGATATGTTGTCTGTTGGGACTGCTGCAGGGTGGTGTGAGAGGTTTTGAGTTTTGGGGGGTTGTTTTTGTGGGGGAGTGAGGGCAGTAGCATGACTGATTGGTTTTTGGTTTTCTTTACTGTGCTTCAACAGTCAGAATATTGTCTGTCGGTTCCTGTAGTTCATGAACAGTTCTCAGTTTCATTCCAAATAACACGGAACATTCATATGGGCTGGTAGTCTATCCATTCTCAAGTGCTTTAGAGGAAAGTAGAGAAATGTGGTTATACTTTCATCCTGATCTTTATTGGATATCTTGCTGAAACATAATGGCTTATAGTTCTTTAGGGGAGCTGGTGGTGGTGGTTGTTGTTAGCAACATGTACTTTAATGCCTTCTCTGAGAATTCCTTTTCCCCATCCTTTCAGTTGTATAGAACGACTGAGTTCCCAGGTTATGTGTGCACCAAAAGTTTCTTTGCTTGTTGAGTTTGTTTTCTTTGTCTTTTAGCTAAATGCTTAATATAACTGTACTGTGTCTGCTTTTGGATTCAAATGTAGCCATTCCCATCCATTCTCCCCCAAACTGAGACTTCTTTTTCAGTAGTGGTTGGGGGAAGCTTTTCTGCTAATACTCCATAATTTCTTTCCACCAGTGCTGATGAAGTAATTTTGAAAATGCATGGAAGCCAGTTGACACAAAGATACCTGGAGAAACATGGGTTTGATGTTCCCATTATGGTTCCTAAGTTAGATGGTCTGGGACTCAGACTTCCTCCACCAACTTTCTCCGTTTTAGATGTGGAACGCTATGTAGGTAAGAGTCACTCTGAAGTACTTATTAAAATGATACTGTCTGTAAATAAAATAACTATTTGCATGATTATAAGAGCTCCCGGGGGGGCTAAATATTTATTGTAAATTCAAGGCTAGCAGAGAGTACAATTAAAGCTTTTGTTTGGAGGTTTTATTCTTTCTCTCTCTCTCTCTCTCTCTTTTTTTTTTGTGTGTGTGTCTGTTTGGATATGTGATAGGACTACAGCCTTCTCAACTTTCAGATATGTTGATTTCAGTGCAAGCTACACATGGAATGCTGGAGCTTTTTCTGCTACATATTGTAAATCAATAAATTATAACAGTCTAACCAGTGATTAAACTTATTAATCCCAAGAGCTATTCATTCAATTCCTATGTCAAAACTTAATGTTTTAGACTCAGTAAATTGGCCTGTCTGAATTAAATCTTTCTTCCTGGAAAATTTCCTACCTTGACTTCCTTTAGCAGGAGAGCAGGAGCTTCCTAAGAACCATTTATTTCTTATCAGATCTTAACAGTCTGTAATTGTTTCAGCCTCACGTGAGTGTGTAGTGCAGAGAAACAGAGACTGAGCCAATTGCAGCAGGGCATTTCCCGTAATGCATGGTACAGTTGAGAAGTCTGTGTATGGCCTTGTCTGTGTTCTTGTGATCTCCTAATGTCATGATTTGTGCTGTAAGTAGGTTTTCTGCCCATCAGTATTTTACAAAGGCATCAGGATATGGAATGTTGTTACTGTTACAATGTTAAACAGTAGTGTGCATTCTGCTTTAAAGATTCATTATCATTGTGATACTTCTGAATCTTTTCTTTTGAATTACTGTGTGTTCAGATAGAAACTTGATCATCTCACCCTTAGGCATACATTTTGACCTTCTGGGTTGTCTGGTTTAGGAAAAAAGTTGGAATGTGACAGATTTACCTTTCTATTATTGAAATTAAAAATAAGAGAAGTGAATAAGTACTATTCCAGCTGGAATTTATCAAGATGATACAAACTTGCTGTTTTAAAATAATTATGTATAGAATGTACATCTAGACATGTTCCAGCATTACAAAATAATTTGTCAAATTTGACCATTGTGTAACTAAATGGACATAAACCAATTGCTATTATAATGTTGTTGTTAGTCCTTTCTCTTGATTAAAGGTTGCTTCTTGCTTGTGTAGTTCTCTACATGTATCATTTCAAAATAAACAGTGTGGAAACCAGTACTGAAATAAAGCACACTTGTGATACTTATTAAATGAAATGACTGTGATTGCAAGTTATGCACATATGTAAGGAAGGTGGGAAGTTGCTGATGATTTGTAGGAAAAGTGAGGAATAGATCTGCCTTGATAACTTTCTCCATGCTAGTCTTTCCAATTGCAGCCATAACCACTCTCCCCCCTCCACCCCCCCTTTTCTTTGTTTTGTTTAAAGTGAGATGCAGTCATTCTGTACTACTCTTTCTTTTTGGCTAACCACAGGAAAGAGGATTTAGTTTTAGAGAGTTTTTGGTTCTGTCCTTAGATATTCATAATAATGAAAAAAACCTAATAAAAAGTTGGCTTATGCTGATCTGTCCCCGATCAAAGAGAATACCGATAGTAGTGGAGTATTTGTGCAGAAATGTTTTGGTAAAGGTTGGAAAAAAGTTAAATTTTCTTAAACAACAGAAGCTTTTTAATCTGTCATAGCCTTAAGAGAGTCGTCCTGTTTTTCACAGGTGGTGACAAAGTGATAGATGTCATAGATGTAGCAAGACAAGCAGACAGCAAAATGAAGCTCCATAATTATATTAAATACTTCACAAATCCTGACCGACCCAAAGTATTGAATGTGATCAGCCTGGAATTCTCAGACACAAAGTGAGTATTGACTTCAATTCCTTGAATGTAGGAAGTGGTTTTCACCGAGCTAAACAATATGTGTAGAAATATAATGCCTGTAGTGGGAAAGAGAGGAGGATGTGTATTTTATGTAGACAGCTACCATGATGTAATGCGGGTATGAAACGTATTACTTATGAACTAATAAATATCTTTGTAGGAAGCTGTCATTTGAAGAGACATGATTACTCCTGTTTATATTTACAGTTCTTTTTTGTTTGTTTGTTTTTTAAAAGGATGTCTGAATTAGTGGAAGTACCAGATATTGCCAGAAAGCTTTCATGGGTGGAAAATTACTGGCCGGATGATTCTGTCTTCCCTAAGCCTTTTGTTCAGAAGTATTGCTTGATGGGTGTCCAGGACAGCTATACTGATTTTCATATTGATTTTGGAGGAACATCAGTCTGGTACCATGTTCTCTGGGTATGAATGCTTCTTGGTGTACAGAATCACAGAATGTACTGAGTTGGAAGAGACCCACAAGGATCATCGAGTCCAACCCTTGGTCCTGCACGGGACCATCCCCAAGAGTCACACCATGTGCCTGAGAGTATCATCCAAACACTTCTTAAACTCTTGGTGCTGTGACCACTGTCCTGGGGAGCCTGTTCCAGTGCCCAGCCACCCTCTGGGTGATTATGACTATGCAGAACAAGATTTATTCAGCATGCAGCCTTCTGCTATGGCATTATCCCCTGTGTGAAGTTTTGTGCTTGAAAAGCTGTAAGAAGAGCTTGAAAGTGAATTACTGATCTTAGGTGTTACATTTTTGGTTTTATTGTAGCATGCCATTACAGACTTCTAGACTGTAATTGATTGACTGATTACTTTAGTAGACTGGTAGGTGATATAGTGAGGTTTTAGTAGGAATAAATAATTGAATGAAAATTGTTGGCGTCCTCAAATTTTTATTCTTCTCACAAACTTCGACCATGTATATATCATAGAAGAGGCATGTTTTCTCATTTGCATGTATGTGCATATCCATAAATTCTTTATAAAAGCTGGAATTCTTTGCACTCCAGTGAAAAGCTTTGGTTGTTTGTTTGCTTCCTTTAAATCACAAGACATTTACCGGTTAGTGCACTGTGTCTAAACTTTTGGTGGATTACAGTTGTGAAACACTGACGCTGGGAAGCCCAAACATGCCATAGTGGGCAGATAGAATACTTATCATTTAGATCAATCTCTTCCTTCATTAGGAGTGACTCAGAGGTTGTAGTATACCTCTAGGAGGACATTAATTTATTTATTTGATGTTTTTGTCATAATAGGGTGAGAAGATATTCTATTTGATCAAGCCCACTGATGAAAATTTGGCTCTTTATGAGTCTTGGAGTTCATCTGTCACCCAGAGTGAAGTATATTTTGGGGACAAGGTTGACAAGTGTTACAAATGTGTTGTGAAGCAAGGACATACTTTATTTGTTCCAACAGGTAAGATTTTACTCCTATTATTACTGTTATTTACTCTTATTACTTAGCATGTTTAATCAACAGGAATTAAGAATATAATAAAATAAATGTGTTATCAACATTTGGTGTCCCCTAAAATTTTGGATAGAAGAGAATAATAAAAAAAATTTAGAGATTTAGATTTTCAAAACAAGTAATTAGCTTTTAAGCTTGCCTCACAGTCATAACAATTATCAGGGAATGAAAGAGTGTTTGTTACCCAATTAGAAGACAAGAAATTAAAGTTTAATTTGATTATCAGGGAAATGCTTCCAATTAATAGAGCACAGATTCTTCACTATTTGATAGGTATCCAGACTGCATTCTTATCTTAATTTTATAATATGATTTTGTTTTTACATATTTGAATATTGCAAGACCTACTAGGCATAATTATTACAAAAGCATCACATAAACTTATTATGCTGTAGGCTAGAGGATAAAAAATACAAGTTAGGTGATTTTTGGTTTGGTTTTTGTTGTGATAAATTCCGAACAAACCTCTTTATTAAACAAAGCAAAAAAAACACACTGCACAGAAAAATCCATCAAAGAAAATAACCCACCCCATCCAAACTCCCAAATAGTGTAAACTTGCAAGTCTTTAATAAATCAAATCTCATTTTCCAAGAAATGTGAGTGCCAGATTTTTGTATTTTCACTTATCCAAACTATCCATTTAAATACTTTTAATTATTTAATTATTAAAAATTGTACTGGGTGCTATCTTCCTTTTTTGGCGGGGAAAGAAAGCTTTAAAAACACTGAGCAGGGAAATGGTTTATGATTCTACTTCTGGAATAAACCTTGAAGATTATGGTCGCTACCTTATTCTGTCATGGATTTCCTGGATTACTGCATTTTTCCTGTAGCTCAGCTCTCTACCTGTGAGGTTCAGTGTTTACTGTTCTAGTTCATAGCTTGTACAGAATAAATACTCCACGGTGAGTGCCTCTCTGTGCACTTAACATTCCTGAACAGCCAGAGCTTTTAAACCCGTATGTTTTTGGCAAGAAATGGCGTTAATTCTCTGTGTTTGTAAGTGTCAGTTCACACATGTATGAACAAAGAATGCAGGAGTACAGAATGAAGAACTTTATTGTGGCCCGCAGATCTTTGAAAATTGTTACTTCTTCCCAAGTAATCAGCTGAGTCTGAGCTCTCACTGCAATGTGCCCATAAAGAAAAGTGTCATCAGATGGTAATTTCTAATGTGTACAGGTATCTGCATGTGTATACACGTAAAATGGTACTTGTAAATGTGTGTATGTGTATACACACATCCTTATTCATGTACTTTGATGGAGTGTAGTGTAAGAACCAATGAATTAAACTGGTTTTCAAGACAGGTGTTTAAGAAAATGAGAAAATCTGTAAGACAGAGTAAAGACTGAAAAAAACCCTACCCTAATGTCTACTGAAAACCATTTTTGCTGTTCCTGCTTGCACTGATGCCAGTGGATATCATAATTATTTTATAATCTCTGAAATATTTTCAGAGTAGTCTTATGATTTAAAATTAATCTTCAATGTAGGTGAATAGCACTGGAAGGCTCTTTAGAGTTATTTAAATATTATTCAAGATATTCTATGTGGTCTGCACTGAATTTTCTTTTGTTGTTACGTAGACCTTGACCAAAATTGCAGCATAAAAATAGCAAGTGGAAGAGTTAAAAAAAAAAAAAATTAAACCCCTTAGTTGATACGGGTATGCCATAAGAATCCTTGGCCTTGATGCAGCAGTGAGGAGCCTTTGTTGTCAATCTTGTCAGTGTCTGGGGAGATGTGTGTTTAAAGGGCTGAAACACACGCATCCCTTGGAGAGTCAGAGGTATTTGTCTACTGTGATGATGGTGAGTGAAAATGAAACCATGTACTTTAAGTTGCTGCTGCCTTGGGTTAAATTGCAACACTAACTGAATTTCCTTCCTGGCTACATCGTAGGTGTGTTGCTTAGTCAGTGTAACTTATGTTTCAAGTCTTTTTACATGTGGTACCAAAACAACTAGAACTGTTTGTTATTAGCTGAATTAGGGCATGGATTTAGTGGTAGTTTGTACTATGTAGTTGCTTGTGATTTGGTCTGGTCTTGTCTCAAGCTGGGAAGCTTCCTGTGTTTGTACATCTTGCCTGCCCTTGGTGAAACCATGAGTTAATCTGCAAATGTCTGACCAACTCATCTGTTGTCAAAGGTCATCTGTATGCATGCAAAATCAGAAAGGAAATCTTGAAAAAAGAAAGCCTCTTTGTAGTTTATTTACATTAAAGCTGCACAGTGTAAATTTGAAAGGTAACTATTTTTAATCAAGAAGCTCATGTCATATGTTCTCCTGTGTACTTAGTTGAAATTATCCAATAGTAATTAGCTGGATCAATAGCATCGTATTGGCCATGCTGTACCATGTTGAATAGTGGAGCTCACAAGGACAGCATTTCAATTATGTGACAAATTTTTATAGAGTGTCTAGACTGGGTTTTAAATTTCACTTGACTTAGAGTGACTGTATTTAGAATAATTTATGGAACAACTTCTGAATTCCTACTTGAGAAACATCAGTATTGCTAAACGACTTTTTTATGTTGTGCAAACAACCCGGTTACTGTAAGCAACATGTAAATATTGAAAGACTTATAATTTCCCTTTTATTTTTATGACTTTATAATTTGTTGAGTATATTTTTTCTCTCCTGACTTGCTTATCTTTGTGGATTGGAATGAAAACTTTTACTTGAATTTTTACTTGAATTCTGGAGGGAGTTTTTACTTGAAAGGTTGGCTTTGCATACCTTCCCCTCCCAGTGATAAATTTCTTAAGCTTAACTCCTTCAGAAAACTACAGTTCATTAGATTTCTGAAACACTGTAGTTCACGTATTGTTAAAATTTAGATTACTTGTTCCTAGCACAGAATACAAATTTGTTTGCTTTTTTTTTTCTTTTGGGAACAGCATTTTTACTTATATATGTATTTAAAAACAGTCTTAGAATAATTGATATGTATGTATTAAGTTTCACAATCTGTCATTTCAGGCTGGATTCACGCTGTGCTCACATCTCAGGATTGTATGGCTTTTGGAGGAAACTTTTTGCACAACCTCAACATTGGCATGCAGCTCAGGTTAGTCTCACCTTTTCCTATACTTTTTCCTCAGTCAGTAGGATATTCTTTTCATAGAAATTTTTTCTTCATGTGCTTAACCAGGATCAAATTGGTACAGGCTCTCAGACAATAGTGGCATTTTCAGTTAGAATGTATCAAGCACGTTCTCTTATTTGACTTCTGCAAAGTTTCAAAAGCAAAATGAAGGTATGCAAGAATTTGAGTGAATAAAAGGAAAAAAAAAAGGAAGAAAAAACCTCTACTTTGGAGATTAGTATAAGTGAGTAAAACAAAACTGAGCAAGCCCAGGTGTGCGACACTGAGTTGAAATGAGCGTCCTCAAGTCAGCATTGCTCTAAGGGCAGCTGTATTTAGTTTTTGTCCAAGGTGTAGAGCTGTCTTCTAAACATATTGTTTTTATTTATTACAGTGGAATCCTGATAAAATTCCATCTGTTAAAAGATCACACATTGGGTTTGTATCCTAGTTTTTTGAAGTCCAACTTTATTCTTAGAAGTGCCGCAGTCAAACTTGATAAGGTCAGAGCCTGAATGAGACCAGAGTTCAATCTTGTCTGTGGTCTTGTTGGGGTTTAACTATGTGGTACTTGACTTCTTTTATTTATCATGGCCATGGTTATTTTATTTTATTTTATTTTGGACGTTGTGTCAATTTGAATGATTACATAGTTGAATAATGAATTTGATAATTTAAACATTCATGTTTTCTAATATTTGCATTTATTTAGGTGTTATGAAATGGAGAAGAGGCTAAAAACCCCGGATCTTTTCAAATTTCCTTTCTTTGAAGCCATCTGTTGGTTTGTGGCCAAAAACTTACTGGAAACATTGAAAGGTAATTCTTGTTTTGTTTTAAGAGATGCACTTGTATCTACTTTCATAATTCTTTTTCTTATCGTGGATAATGAAGAAAATTACAGTGCTGTTCTGTCAACAGAGGAGACTTTTTAAGCTGGAAAACTAGACTTGAATTACTTCTTCTTTTCCCTTTTTTGGAAAGTCACATCATTTTTTACTAGATTTTAGTGAGTGCTGCAGTGTGACGGTTCTAGATCCAGCAGTTCTTGGTTTTCATAAATGATCCTTCTAAAAATTACTTTGATGATTAAAGGTAGTAATAACCAAGAGGTGATTAATGGTAATAAAGGGTAACTTGCACTGGACAGAAATGTTAGTGCAGTTGGTGGTGCTTGTAACTCACACCTCATAGCCTGCTGCTGGAACTTTTGAATTATTTTATTAGTTTTTTTCATCTAATGCTTTTGATGTATCCAGTCAATGAAAAAACTCTAGGTTATAAAGGCAGAGGGTATCTGAGATGCTTGAACATTGCAATTATACCACCAGCCAAATAGGATTAATTTGCCATTATCTCACAACACTTTTTTAAGGAACATAGGAAAGTTATTTCCATGGCATCAGTTTTTCCTCTCAGGCTTCTTTCATATCGTTTAAGATCTTGGAGTAGCCTTTGATAGCCTTTCCTTTGAGCAAGTGATTCTATGAAATGATCCCACCAACTTGTATTTGTGGGTTTCTTCTTGGTGGCTTCACAGCTGAACAGAGAAATTTTCTTGCACTTCTACAATTTTCTTTGACCTTTTCAGTTACTCTGACTGTTGTATTCTGCTCTTGGTTGTGAAGGGAAAGGTGAGGGCTTTTGTGGGAAAGATGCATCAGTTCCTATGAGTTTGCTGTTCTTTTCCACACTTCCTCATCTATTCTTTAATTGCTATATTTGTACCCATGGATAATTGAGCTTGAGAGAGTGTCTGTCTGACTTCACCTTCTTTTCCTCAAATATCTTGCCCTCTGCCTGCTCTATTTAATCTTAATAATGTGATGTATTTCAAAGGACAGAAATCAACCTTCAGAGGAGGCTGCTAAATTCAGCTTCTGCTTTGAAAGAGATCAGAATCTCACGTAACCTTTTTCTAATGTAGAAACAGTTACAAGTTATTGAAAATTATCTATTCTCCTTTCAGCAAATGAAGACATTGAACAACCCTTGTTTCCAAAATGAGCCTTTAAAGTTCCTGGTTAACCTAAAGCAACTCAGAAATCTTACCAAATAGAACAAACTTGCAGAAAATTTTGCCTTCAAAAAAAGAGAGTATTTTTGTCTTGAAAGCTTGCTTTGCTTGGCCTCAGTCCTGCATATTTAATGCTTGCAAACTCATCAGAAGACACAGGAACTGTATTCCTGCTGGAAAAGCAGTGGAATATGTATGTTTCTATCTCACTTCACTATCTATAAGCTGTGTCTGTTGGCCCCACTCTTCCCCCTCCCATTTTTATCCCATGACTCCTTGAGTTCATAGGGTAGGAGCCTCTTGTGACTTAGGGGAAGAGGATGAAACTTATTCTCGTGTTGCATATAATCTTTGGCTCAGCAGATGTTTGTTGCTGAACAATGCTATGACCTATAAACCCATCATAAAAAATGAAAGGTTTCTGTGGCTATAGTGAACTTTATGTGGGGCTTTGGCATGAAGACTCCTATGAATTAGGTGTTTTCTAGTCAGAATCCATTGTTTTATAAACAAGGGATAATACCGGCTTGGTTGTGTAAGGTAATGGTGATGTCCAGCCTCTAAATTGTTGAGTGCATGGTTGTTGGCAGTGCTTTATATGAAATCCAGGTCAGTAAGCAAAATCAATACAGTAGATCTTTCTGGTTCTTTTTATAAAAGGTAACAGGGTCACAGACATACCAAGTGAGTCAGCTAGTGGGCAGGAAGACTTCTGCTGCAGCTCAAAGCCTACCACTCCTTCTCATACCCTTTGAAAAGCAGGAGGCCTTTGAGACATGAACAACTGTTTAGTAACAGAACTTCCCTTTTTCTGCCAGCATACTAATACATTATCTGTAAGAGCAGCGTTTCATTAGTGTATTCTTTTAAGGGAATAAAATGAACCAAGTAGTTCTATTGTTGATCCATTTGCTATTGACAAGTGGGAATATTTGTCAGGAACATGAGGAGAGATTGTAATCTACTTTTGGCTGTTTATGGAGTATTTGTCTTTTCCCTTCTTTTTTCCACCCCCATGAAGGAAAAGAGAAAAGGAATTGCAATTACTTGGAAGCACCACCTCCTTTAAGAAAAGAAGCTTCTGTAACAGAGTGGATTCCACCTTGTGTCCCGTTTGATTTTGGGAGGAAAAATGCTGTGAACCGTGTGAGGGAGAACTGTGATAGTTGGAAGGGTTAGAGAAAATGTTTGGGGAATGGAAGTATGGTAGTGTGAGCCATTTGCAGAGTATGTATGGGAATAAGCGATACAAATTCTAATCTAGAGATACATCCCACATCCTTCTGGTCCCCTTTGACTAAGATATTTCTTAATGAACTGAAAGTGATTTCTTTCTTCAAATGTGTTGTCTTTTGTTCGGTATTTTAGATCTGGGCTTTTTTTTGTAATTGACCTTTAGTAGGATGTAAACTAACCCTAATTCACACAAGAATAAGATAGAAAAAGAAGATTTTATGTAGACTCACTTCGGTGTTGTGTTTGGCTTTTGTTGTTGATGTTACAGTATGCACATAAATACAGGATGTCATGTTTCATTTGCTTGCACAATTTTTCCTTTAATGTGCTATTGCACAATGGCAACTTTTATTGGCTGAAGGGTAGGTATCATTCTACTGTTTTCACTGTTTCTAAATTGGTTTCTGTGTCCTTTTTAGAACTGAGGGAAGATGGTTTCCAGCCTCCAAGCTATTTAGTGCAAGGAGTGAAGGCTTTACTTACTGCTTTAAAATTATGGATGAAAAAAGAAGTAAGTATAAGTGATTTTGTTTGCTTTTTTGTTGAGCTCTGTTTTGATTTAGAACTAAGTGAAGGTCTATGCCCTTTTAAAGTTCAAGATTATTTTTATCTGTTAATGAGTACTGAAAAGTCTATGGAGAGTATATACTGCTGATCTGGGGAAAATCATCATGACAATTCTATTTTCCATGATGCTAATAAAGTCTATTAAGACCAATTAATAATCTCAAGTATTGTAGCTTTTAGAAGCAGAATCTTGTTCAGCTCAGGATGGGATAAGAATGCTAGAGGATAAGATGATAAGGTGGGGCTTTTTTCTAAGAAATGTGTTTATGTAGTCAATTAACTCTAGTCTGAGGCAGTGGAGGGATGGAATACCCCGATATTAGTCAATGATTTGGAAAGCACATTTCAGCTACCTGCTGAAGAGTTGATTTAGATTCAGACTGAGGAATATTAACTTAAGTTGAATACTGTCCTTACTGAACATGAATTGACTCTTGTAAAATCATTAGTGTGCCATCAATGCTGACTTTGCTGGTGCTGTTCTCTCCAGGAAAGCTTACCTGTTTTGGCACAGAACTGGATTTGGCCTAACCCCGTGTGCTTTTTCATGTGCCTGTGCTATTAAGCCCTCTTGGAACTTCAGACATGGCGAAGTGCTGTTCTCTGACAGGCAGTTGGGTTCTGTCTGAGTTTATTAGTTCTAGTTTGTTGCTGGCCCTGATGACTTGAACTGACTCTTTGAGATCTCTTTGGTCTTCTTGCCCACAAGTCCTACTTTTAAGAGAACTTACTATACAACACATATGATAATTGCACAATTATCATTATGAGCTCTGTGGAAGTAAATGTGAGGTCCAAATGCAGAAGTGGTTATTTTACGTGGAATCTGCTGGGGTCCAGCCTGTGTAGCATTACTGATTCCAGATGAAGCTGTGCTGGACCTCTGATTTGGTTCTCCAGTGTCTCTTGGTCTGTGCTGTTCTGAATCAAAGCTAGCTAGTGTAGTGGTATTTGCAGGATGTTGTGCCTAAGCTGTTAAACCGCGTGTGAATCCAAGCTATCGCTGCATCTGGGGCATGGATAATAAGCAAACCAGATAATGAGACTGCTGATAACTGAGATCAAACATAGCCTATATAAATTCTTATTTTAATTTGAAATTGGATTGGAATTCCTTTTTTTCTAGATTCCTGTAGTATAGTATTGTAGCATTGGTGTACTGTCTAGTAGCTCATTAAGTAGTTTGATTAATAGTTCCTGTGGAATGTGATATGTTTTCTACTTTTCTCTGGAAGAAAAATCAATTGCACTTGCTGCATTCTGAATGATTACTAATGAGACCTGTGAGTATTCCCAAACCATTGGCTGAACAGACTCATCAATTGCAAGGAAACTGCAGAGCATCAGTGATGTAGCCACAATGATGTCTGCTGTCCACCAGCTATCATGTTTTGTACCTTGTGTTCATCTTTTCTAGCTACTGCTTCATATGTGAGCTAATCTTTTCTTTGCAGCAGGCCATGTGTGTGATAGGATTGTAGTTGTATGCAGGTGAGGACAGGAGGGGCTTTGTGCAGTGCTGTATGATCTGCTCATACTGGGGGTTTCAGGCAGATTCTGAAAAAGAAATGATGAATGTCTGCTCCTCACTTGAGAAACCTACATGAGGCTTCACATTCATATCATGGAGTATGTCTTTTCAGAACATATGGAAGTTGTCTTAGAGAATTATATAATATTTGCTAGAGAATTTCAAGCTCATCTTCAGCGGGGCAGTTGTATCTTCATTGCTGCATTGTTTAAAAACTGCCAAAAATTAAAAGGTGCTGAGGACAGAGGTTGAGTGCTACTAAAATTATTTTAGTTCTCATGTCTTGATTTGAATTCAGTTTGTGCAAGGCTTCATCAGTGTGTATGCCCTCCAATTGTTTTGGTGCAGGCCATCATTCTGCACTCTAATTGATACACACAGTAATGATGATGACCTGCCCAGTGATCTGAGCTCTTGAATTTTAGCTCTGACTTCCTTCCAGCTTGCATAAGCAACAGGTCTCAGAGTCAGTTTTTCAAATGTTTGGTTCTTGTACTGGTAAGATTATTTTGGCCAATCATTTTGTGTTTTTAAAAAAGATACTGCTAGCTGTTGTGAAGGAAAAAACAGATCAGTGGGGTTTATTTTTGTGAGGAGGAAGGTATGTGGAGTTTATTATTTTAATTTTTTTTATTTTCGTGCATATTTAAGTGTTGATATACCTCATTGTCATGCTATTCTGCAAAGAGGGGTGGATTCATTAGCCTACCAGGATTTTTCTTTTTATTTATACCTCTTGCTTTAAGGCAAGTTTTCTTCTTCCTTTGTGTATTTCCAACAGTTACAAAACCATTTTTGAAGCTCTTGAATGAATCATAACTTTCTTTCATTGTTTTCTTTACCTGCAATTGGCATCTGGCATACTTAGGCTGTTTTGTTGCTACTGTTTTCCCTACTACAAGAGAATTCCTCAGTCCCAAAAGCTGCATGTTTCTTTTCCAAGAGCTAGGATGGAGAAACAACTTTAAAACAAGCTACTTAATAATAGTGATAATTTTTTCAGACATGGCATCTGTAGGTATTCATATCTCTCTGCCACAGCTTAATTGAGAAAACTGTGGTGTAAATAGCTTTTACCATGACAAACAAGTGAGTTTGCCTGTGGAACTCAATTTGCTCAAGAAGTTACTATAAATCATACTGGCAAAATAACATGCTTCTGATACAAACTACATCTGCATTAGGAAGGCTTTTTTGAGTGTTTAAACCAGTGTTTGGGAGGATTCCATCAGTCATTTCCTCTTGAAGTCTTCATGAACAGGAAGACCTTTGGGAGAGTGAAGTCCTTAAGTAGAAAGGATTGAGTGGTCCTGAAACGACCAATAACTTGCTGGAAAAAATATGTAGTTTAGTGGCAGAGATACTGTGTTCTCCAATGTGAATGTGTAGAGGTGATGCATTCAAAGAAAGAAGAATGGTAGAAAATAGCAGCTGATTTAATTTTTCCTGTAGAATTAATGGCACTGAAATGAATGATTATACCATGATTATACATTCATGTTGGGTGTGTTTTTGGTTTTTTTTTTTGGTTTTTTTTTGGAGGGGGAGAGAGCATTTGTTTTAATGACTGAGCGGAAGTCAGGTTCAATGAAATGCACATACAGTATCGGATTGCTTCTAGCAATCATTTTGCTGCTGAATCTCATTTTTGAATTGTGGGTAACTGAAAGTGTTTGGGATGTTTTTCCATTTAAATGGTTGATTAAAGGGATAGCAGAATTCATGTCAGTCATTCCGGTCTATGTGTGAGTGCTGTTGTGTCTGTTTAATTCTAACTAAAAGTGTTTTGAGGGACAGTTAAACTACATATAAAATATTAAATGTATTTTTTACACGATCTAACTGTAACTGGAATTACTCGGATTGGTTGTGTATAGATATATGAAATCCATCTCTGATACGATTTCACAGGATTAAAGGGAACCTAAACTCTAATGGCTTTCTATATTTTATGACAGGGATGGATTTTTTTTTTAATTGCATATTCCAACCTACTGGACTCTAAATAAGCTAAGAAGGTAATGTTTAAGTATTAGATGTCAGGAAGATGTCTAAAAATCTGCATCTTGGTTAGTGATGATTTTTCTTGAATTGCTCTTTAGATTAAATTTTTGCCATGGTGAAATTCTCTCCATCTTTAGCTTTGAAGTCTTTAGTTTTGAAGGTCATGACTTGAGTGAATGTCTGAAGTATGTCTCTATACTGAGCATGTTGAAGGGAAAAAAAAAAAAGCTGATTACTGTACTGAGCATAAAAAAGAGTTGTTTGTCAGTATGACTTTGTATTACCTCTCCTTTGGATTCTTGGAGACATTGAGGGATATCTGCTGCCTACTAAAGCTTGGACTGGAAGATTCTGTGTGTGTCTTTGTGTATCTGTCCTAGGAGTCTACAGTCATTGTTACAGAAATGAATGTATTTGGGATTTTTTTCACTTTATTTTTTCCCCTGTAGATTTGTTTATTTCATATTATTTCTGCTTTTATCTGAAAAAAATTAATTAAGTGTCTTTTCTTCCCCCTTTGCGTACAGCTTGTAACAGAACATGCCTTTGAAATTCCAGACAACATTAGGCCTGGGCATCTCATCAAAGAGCTCTCTAAAGTGATTCGTTCTGTAGAGGTAAGAACAGAGGCAACCTACATAAACCTGCAGGAAAAAAAAATCTTGGAATCAGGGAATTCCATAGTAGCTGTGCTTCTGATTGACCATATTCAGCTTTTAATTTATTAAACATTCATTTAATAATAGAATATCAAGAGGAAAACTGTTTGGAATACTAAGCTATGAGTCTTTCAGATAAAGAAAATGTGTAGTGAGTGTTTTTGTGGTTGGGTTTTTTTTAAAAATTTTTAAATTTTAATGGTGAAATTATTTGTAGTTCAGTATTTCTAAAATGTTTTCACTTATAGATACTTAAAATAATTACTGTTAACATGTTGGTAAAGACTTCACTTAGAAATTCTGTGCATATTGCCACTTGTTTGGTCCAATTGTCATATCTTCTGCTCTCTCATGTGTGGCTGTTTGTTACGTAGTCAGTAGGGGGGATCTTTTACCTTCTTTTTTTTTTTTTNCCTTTTTTTTTTTTTTTTTTTTTTGATTGTTTGTAGATACCAGTGTTTTGCTCCTTTATTCCTTAATGAATATTGATTCTTGGAAAATTCCCACATTTGTATGCGGAGAGAACAGATCTGAGATGTGACCTGTTGTGTACAATACAAGTCTACCCGATGCTGCCCAAACAAATCCATATGTTTTGGTGGCAGCTTTTGGTGTTAAGCACCACTGTTATGGAATAGTGTAAAAGCTCCAAATGGGAAAGAGGTGAAATAGAACTAAGCTTTGTTCATCAAATCCAAGTGAAATATGTACTATGTCTCTACAGGGTCTAACAATTTTATTTGTATAATTTATATTTAATTAGATGAATAAGAAGAGCACTTGAATATGTGGATTTATTCCTCTGAGATAATTTGAAAATGTGTTTTTAATTACAGGAGGAAAACAGCAAACTAGTTAAAACTCAGGGAATTCTTGGTGTGTCTCCAACTTCACGATCTTCACATGAATCAGCTTCCCCTCACCACTCCAGACGAAGGGTGAGGAAGCTGCGAGACCATGCTACCAAAACTCCTTCTAATCTGGACATCCTGGAACTCCACACTAGGGAGGTACTGAAAAGGCTGGAGATGTCACCATGGGAGGAGGCAAGTATTAAGCCATGTGCAAGACAAACAAAACTAGAGTAGGTTTCTAATCTCTGTTGAAAAAGAGTCACTTTTCAGATGCATAAGAGTATGGACTATGACTCTTTGTCATATGAGACATGGATAGATTTGGGTTTGATTTCTTTTGAGTTTTCCTCCTGATAGAAATATCTCTTTCCTGTGATAATTTTTTTTTTGTGGATGTTGTTTCAAAATTTTGGTTCAGAGGGTGCCCTGAATCCACTACCCACTTCCAGTATAGTTTTCGAATTAGGTCTGCTGTAGCTGTCAACTGCTACTTTAAATCAATTATCTGAAGAAAAGGGGGTTTGCAAAGCCTTGATTTGGTGAGGCTCTGAGCCAGCCTGCTTCTCTGTGTTTTTACATAGCTGTTTCTAATAGTTCTGTGTAGTTCTTATCGTTACTGTAATTTGGTTAGTCTTCATGTTTTGTCATGTTCCTGTTTCCTGTAGACAGTGCCTCCCTACCAGTAAGCCCCAGGATGCCTTTGGTCTCTGTAGTGAGGCCATGGACTTCGTGATTGATGTCATGGAGCCAATGAGTGAAAAGTATTCTCTTGAAAAATACCTTTTTTTTTTCAGGTTTGATGACATAATTTCAAAGAACAGTAGCAAAAGTGGAAGAAGGACTAAGAGAATGGAAATAAGTAGCTTTATGAAAGGAAATAAGTAGCTTTCTGAGTATAAGAAATGCTGACAGGTTTAGCTGGGACAGGATGGACTGTCATAGTGGAGAAATACTGATTTGGGTGCTTAGGTTTGATCTTCATAAGGCATGGAACAAGAGATTCATTTTAGCCGCCAAAGACAGGAAGCTGAATTTAAAATTTGCCACAAGTAGTTAACTCATGCAGTTCATTGCTGCAAACAAATGTTTGGGAGAATTAGTCATTGTCATTCAATGTAGAAATATAATGTTCACTATCAGTACAAGGTTCTTAAAAGAAATTATTTTACATGTTCCTGGTTTGGGCATAACTGCTGATTGCTGATTGCTTCAGAGTGTGTGTCAAATGTGAATTGCTTTGAGCTATGAAAATTCTGTTTGTGGCAGGTTACTTTCCATTACTGATGTTTTACTGTCCTCTAAATTAGCTCTGAGATACTAATTTCAGGGACCAGATACCCAATCCTGGAGCTGCCCTATCAGTTCCAAGCCCAGCTTTTGGCTTGCCCATCTACTGGTATTTCTCTGAAGGAAACATAAAAGGAAACATTACAGGAAAGTTGTAGTTGTTTCAGATGCTTCAGGAGAGTATAGATGATTCAAGGAAGGAGAAGGTGGAGTCACCTTCTGAAGTTTTTTACATCCAAACATGTGTTTTCTGAGCTTTCTGCAGTTGGTTATTCAAGTGGTAACCATCCTAGTGCTGAGTTTAAGCTTTTATGGAAAGCAGAAAAAACCAATTTAATTTATAGGAATAAATAATAAGCAACATTACTTTTACTTCCTTAGGATACTGCAAGCTCAAAACTGAATGGGAGATTTAACAAGCCCTTTCAACCATCTTCTACAGTACCTGAGTGGCGAACAAAAGACAATGATCTTCGCCTTCTACTGTCAAATGGAAGAATAATTAGGTATAAAGGATTGGTTGTGGATCACTTTTTTTGTAGTCATTATGGTCTGGAGTATGCTAATTGTTAGTAACAGTTTTATTTGTGGAGCTTTGAATTCTTTTTATCAGTAACATTCATATTAGGAGTATAGAAGGAATATCTGTGTCTGCTGTCCCCTAGTGGAGCCATGGTTAAGGACTGAAGAGGAGGGGATTCTTTGCAGGTTCCTTTGTTACAGCATTTCAGTCAGTTGCTTGGTTGGGTCTGTACTGAAGGGAGTGCTTCAAAATAGAAACAATTTTTTGTAGCCATCTATTAGAGTGATTCTCTTTAAAAGTATTCTGGTGTTAAACTTCATATCTTTATGGAAATGTTAGTTGTACAGGAAGTAAAATGGGAATAAGTACGATTTTGAATGAAGAGATGAGCATAAGAGGATATTACTGTTGTACTGTATTGTTGTATCTCAAGAGTTATGTTGTAAATAATGAAAGGAAAACAATTGCTTCATGTTTCTAAGATTAATATGAGATTTTCTTTTACTTGTGAGACAGAGATGAGAGACGTCCATTTACAGATCGAAGTCTTTACACAGCAGACAGCGAAGACGAAGATGACAGGACAAGGTCGAAAAAGACAACTGTTAAGGTAGAAGACCAGCCCTCAGGATTTGAAGGAGAAGGGAATGCAGATGCCCAGAAACCACTGAACAGTAAGATTGTCTCTAAGTCCTATGAATTGAACATTCTGAAGATTTTGAAAAGGGTCTCATGACTGTTGGTCAATCTGACTGAAATTTTACCGAAGTATAAAGAGGATAAAGTAATAAATCAGAGGAGTAGTACTAGAAGTTACACAAAACAGTTGTCAAATAGTATCTGTCTACTGCAGAAACCAACAGGATAGAGATGAAAAGTAAAACTCACTTTTTATGTTAGTGCCATCTTGAATACTGCATACAGCATTTTTCAGAGCGGAGGTTTGGTTGGTGTTCTGAATGAGTATTTATTACTTTTGGTCTGTTACATAATGTAAGATTGCTGATTTTTTTTTTTTCCCCGACCCAAATACACTTCAGTGTGAAAAGCTCATGACATGATTCACTGTATAGAATGAAGGATCATAACATGCAGCTAATTTTAAACCTATCTTATATTTCACTTTTTCTATTCCATTTGATGATTACCTACTTGATCATACAATTTAGTATGTTTTGATAATAAGTAGGTGTATTGAATAAATTATATATAATTCAGTATTTATATATATATATATATAATATATAATTCAGTGTTAATAAAATCTCATACTTTCAACCTTTGCAAGACTGGGAAAGAATTTAGGTTATTTGTTAAAGACTTTAACCCCACTTTCCAGTGCTTTAAACCATCCTTTACTAGGAATTAATCTTTTTCTGTCTTTCTGTAGCCCGAAGCCTTCCTGCCAAGCGTTCAGCAGTGATGATCACACAGTGTATTAGTAAAGTATCAATATTGAATGCCTGTTGTCAGTACTATTTTTAATCGTACACTCTGTGTGCAGTGACAAATTGGTCCTTGAAATAACTGTTCAGCTCTCTGTTTAATTATAAAAGTCACATCCTTCCACAGCAGAGCTTACAAGGGCTCAAAGGGTATGTACTATGAAACTGAAGTCAACACTTATAAGTTAATAAGACTCCTCTAGAGACTTACAGTTCCCTGAGTTTCCTGCACAACAGATCATAACAACATTTGAGTCCACTGTCAGCCTACATAAAATATTTAATTATTTTTACTAACAAAGCAAATGATAATCCCTCTTTACTGTGCTTCCAAATGTTGCAGAGGACAGTATTAAGAAACCTGCACATGAAAGAGATTTCTCTTAGGTACTCATGAAACAACAAGGCAAACATCTTGTTGAGTGAGGCTTACTGTGGTGTTTTTCCACTCCCAAAATCAAACTAAGTAAATTAAAGAAAGTTTTGCACTTGAATCAAAGTTTAAATCATACAGAGAAATGGTAGATTTCCTTCAAAATTGTTGCTCTTATTTGACACAGAATGAATATGGCAGTGGGTATCCAAATATAATAAGTGTACTTAGAACTAGAAGTGAATATTGAGATTGTTCTTCCAGAAATTGAATACTTGGGCCTGTCACTAATGTTTTTAATTATAGATTGAGTCTTCAAACTTCCTTATTAAAGATTACCTGTGTTTAATTATTTTACCTTAACTGAGAGTCTAAAGAGAAAGAAAAGGGAAGGTGTTGTCTGCAGAGAAGTCCATAAAAGGAACTACCTCTTTCTATAACAGCTTCCAACTACCATTGTTCTCTCTGGGATTAAGTCCAAGAGGCACTGTCCACAGGCAGATGCCTTTAAACAGATCAGGCTCTGTAGAGCTTCGTGTGTCATGCCAAGATCCTAGTTTTAAATGGTGACCCACTGTTATCAGAGAGACAAAGATCAAGTGCTGTGCTTAATAGAATAAGGTACTTTGTGTGGATAAAGGGAAGGTGATTTAAGATGTTTTTTAAAATTCACAGTAGCTGAGCCTAATCTTAGAGATAATGACTCCTGTCATTCACCTGATTTCTGGAGTATTCCTCCCAGTCTCTGGAAGCATACAGAGCCATAACTTTTCTTGGAAAAGGCAGTAGTCTACAGGAAAATTTTTTGAGCTATAAAATGATGCTTTCTGTATCATGCATGCTGTTATTTATCCTAGAATTTGCCTTTTTGAAATGAGCCAAAGGCTTGAGCTATCATCAGAAATTCCTTGGGTTGTTTTGAGCTGCAGTAATTTAAAATATTAATTTTCTTGTCATATGTTAAGCATTACTTTATTTAACTTAACTTCATATATAATGGTGTTGCTCATTTAATGTGTTTAGATATTCCTCTTTCTAACACTTTCAAAAGTTTAATTAGTCTCCTCTAGCTTTTGGTACCAGCTGTTCATTTTATTCACTTTCTGATAACAAGTCTCATGTTTAGCTTTCTTCTGACTCTAAAAGTAATTACAATTATGCAGTGTTTAGAAATTAATAATACCCTTGAAATATACTCAATGCCTATTTGTGAGCTTTGCCACAATTTTCAATAGGAGGAAAACCCTATCAGTGTATATATGGTTACAGATACATCCTCTATTCTTGCATAATTAAAGTTAGGAAGAATTGTGTGTTGTTTATGTAATTTCATGTATAACTATGCTGAAAGCAAACCAACATTTCAACTTTACTCGTGTTCCTTCTGAGTTAATTTTGTGTAGGTTTGCTTTCAGCATAGGTTTTTTTGAAACTATAAGTACTTGAAAAGTGATGTTGCTTTCTTTAGCTACTCTTTTCTTGACATATATTCATAATTTTTTTCATTCTATTTGGCTTTTCTCCAAAAAACTTCCATTACTTAAACTGCATGTTGTCATCTTCTACAAATTTGTACTTAATCAAGATTTTTGTCAGCACCCTTGGCACAGGTACACGTACATCTCACTGTCCTCAAGCTGTGGATTTCCAACACTTAGAAATGTGTTTTCTACTTGTGTTTCTTTGAGACATATGCTGCCTTTTAAGAGTACAGGCCTATGAGAACTGCTCAGCTGCTTCATGTTTGAGTTCTTTGAGCACTTACTGTAAACTATGTGGACTAGTTAGCTGCTTTGATTGATTGCTTTGTCATATGCAAGTGTTTTTGTTGTCTATTTGACACCTCCTTCTCTTATTAGTTCTTTACCTTACTATTAGCAAAAAGCGTGTCTAAGGTTGGTATTTCCTCATCTTCCTTTTCAGGTCATTCTGTGATGAAAACAATGCAAGTATCATCACAGTCATACTTTAATATTTAACAGGTCTGCATTTTAACACTAATTGGCAGCTCTGTAGTAGCACAAAACAAGCAGAATGTGCCAGTAAATTGTGACATGGAAGTAAAATTGCAAGTAATGCAATGATTTTTTTTACCTTTAAATCACTTAATATCCTTTGACTTCCATGTTTAATGTTTCTTTATAACTGTTTTTGTTTTTAAACAAGGAAATTCCAGGTTCAGAGAGTCTAAGGCAAAGTCATATTGAACATTATTTCTGATTAATGTTTTTTGAGAACCACTTCTCTGACTCCACCCTATACACAAAAGCAGAAATTGCCTATGGTGCCGTCTGTGGAGTATGTGCTTTATGGGAGAGAAAAAAATATATGCTTCTGCTGCACCTGATATATCTTCCTGTCTTCATCCAGTCTGTTGCTTGAGGAGTCTATTGGTCAGCAGTAGGCAGTTCACTATAGTTCTAAGCAGAATTGACTTGTGAACCAGATCAGTGTGGATGTGCTTTTGTTTACAGACTGTTTAAAAACTAAATATGTGCTTCTTGGTTTTTACTTCCAAAATAATAGTTAAATATTATATGTAACAGAGATTGGGTCTTATATTTTAATTTTTCTCTCTGCAGTGTTCTTTGAAAGTGTGAAATCAGAACTCAGGAATGGATCCTCAGAGTACTCTGATATTTCTGATTCAGAAGAATCTGAGCCTGATTGCACTACACAGGTATAGCTAGAAAAAAGTCACAAAAGTTAATGAAGCAATTAAATATAATTTTGCTCACACATTTCAAATTTGCATGGTCAAAGTTTGGGTTAAAACTGCAATAACAAAGTATTTACTTCTTGTTCAAGTTAATATGTCAGACTTAATGTTCTGCCTTATTCTTCATTTATTCTAGTGTTGAGAAAAATTGTAAGACATGCTATCTTGAGCCAGATTTTATGATCTCCATTGTCATTGAAGTGGGGCTGGCAGAGGATGAGCCCTGCTCTGGAATAAGCAATCTGAGAAAAGTTAGATCCTAGTTGCTTTGTTTATTTCTTTTAAAAAAAGTCTAAATTGTATCTTTTGAATTATGAGTATTTACCACACAAGTTTCATGGTTAGTTGGAAATAATCTTACAGGTATTCAGTTTTTTTAAATAAGCTGAAGTTGCTAAATCCTATTCAGGTATTTTAGACTAGTGGAAGTAAATGGGAATCCTCCATTTGAGTGTCTAGATTGTAGGGATTTCTTTAGAACTAAATGAAATATAAATGCAAACACATGCATATTTGCAAGTATATATTTTAATACATCTTTCAGTATTTAGAAATATGCAAATGCATATGTAAATATTGCAGTTATTTTTCTCGTTTGCAAGTTGTGCTCTGACTTAGTAATTTCAATTTTTATTTGTTAGCAGTAGGGTGGAGTGATTACCTTAGATTTTTTGTTTCAAAGCTAATGCTTTGGTCTTTCGTTCAATTTTCAGCTTGTTATTAGACTTCACAGGAAGTTTTCAAATTCATACTTTTCCTATAGCGGTCAAGATCTTTTTTTTTTTATATATATGTTGTCTTTCATCATTACTTTATCTAGATGTTGGAATAAATGATAAGAATATTCCTGATGTGGATTCTTGTGGTTTGAACTGCATTGTCAGCAACTTTGGCTCAGCACGTGTCCTTTTCTAAGACACAGAATTATTAGTTACTCAAAAGTGATATATCTCATCTCCACAGGAGAACGTAGCCAGTTTTGGACGAGTTTGTAAATGAGTGAATGTTTTATATTAATGCTATTTACTCTCTTAGTTCTTTCAATACTCTTCTGCTTTTTAATTTCTGATATCTAGTGGAATAATTTTTCTGCATGTTTAAATTTGTCTTTTGTAATGACATATCCAAAATGAACTCTCTCAGTAGCTCCTGTAAATCCTTTAATGTTGTTACATTGTGCTGAAGATGATCTTAACAAAACAATGCCTTTATTACTAACATTGAATCATAGTTATAATTTAATTGCCCATTTGTGTCACTTTCTGAGTGTCAAAAGATTAACAAGCTGCTCTTGTGAATGAGACTATTGTATAAAAATATCCCTTGGTGATGCAATGCACTTAATTCATTCCAGTTCCGTTTTTGATGATAGGGATAATGGTATCAGTCTTGAAGGATCAGAACATATCCCTGTACTGATCTTCCACTTTCAGCACTTTTTTATTGAGTGTCATGCATATTCCTTGGCCTGAAAAAAACGTTGTAATGTTCTCTGTACTTGTTGAAAATAGATTAGTCTGAATTACCAAGATGGAACATATGTATGGTAGCCCTTGCTTCATGTAAAGGCATATTGAGTCACATATGGTTGCTCCACCTTTGAGAAGCTCCTGCCCATACAAGCTGTAGTCTCAGCAGGAGCTGAACAGCTCTTTCATTCATGAAATGAGGCTGTGCCACTGTAAGAGAGACAACAGCTGTTGCATCTCTCTTCCTGCTGTGCTCTGGATTTACCTGAGAGCTTCTGTCATTCATTAGAGAGATAACTTGCTGCTGCAAGTTATATTTTGTGAGAGCAGGAACCAGAAGTGGTTATTTAGGGCAGAATGTGTCCTGTTACATGTAATATGCATCAGTTCTGGCTGTTGCTTGGAACCACACTTCTGTTTTTTTTTCCTGTACCTTGAATTAATGCTCTCTTGAAAGACAATACAGTGATTTGTGTATGGTTTAATATGTGTGGTGGTTTGTAAGAACATGGATTTTGGAAATGCTTTTTGTACTGCTGAAACATGTCCTCACCGGTATTACAAAATTTGGATGTATAGCATCTTAGTTGCTATATTCAAAGCAACTGCATTCTGAATGCCATATATGTGAAAAAGTTAGACTTGAAAGCTTTTGAATTATTCACTAAGCATAAATTAAGGTAGTGTCTCCATTTAGGGGGTCTGGTGACCATTCTGCATTCTGTTTCCTCTTGTTTCAGCAGAAGGATTCCTCGACAGAGGAGTCAGAAAGCTCAGGTGATGAAGAGAAGCAGGAAGTAACATCAAATTTCAAAGAGGAATCCAAGGTCATGAGAGACCTTTGTCAAAATACTCAGAAGCCATCCAGAAATGAAACTCCCAGTAAAAAGTAAGCACATTGTGGGCATTTTTTATAAACCGTTAGACCTTTTCACATATATTTATTGTTCTACCTTGTACCAATGTAAAAAACGGTCCTTCAGTGGGTTCTGTTTTGAACTGCTTACTTCCTTTTCAACTCCTTTATTTTTCTAGGGAATGTCCTACCTCGACAAGTACAGAAGAAGAAGCTATTCAGGGCATGCTTTCTATGGCAGGATTGCACTATACTACATGTTTACCAGGTCATACTCAAAGCACAGACTGCACAAATAAAAGAACCTCCCTTCAGGAACACAGAAGCTACGCCAGGAGTCGGCACAAAGACAGACAGCCATCTCAGAGCCACAAAACAATAGAATGTGGTAGGTATCTGAACTAATGACACTGCTGCTCTCTGCTTTTGGACAGAGTGCTCAGAATAAGCACATAAATTTACATTTTTAGATTTGTAGTCTTTACATTAGTAGTTTTTAATCAGACTGACATTTAAAGCTGTGTTCTTTGATTTTGTTTTGTTGTTGTTTTTCTTTCTATAAAAAGTAAATGTTACTTCTGAACACTGGGACAAACTTAGCTTGTTATCAGAATATCCCTTCTAAATACTTCTGAAAGTTTTGCAGCATCCTTGTAAGAGTGGCAAAGTTGTGGCTAGGCTGAAAATGTACTCTCTTTCAGAAAAGACAGAATATTCGTGTTGCAGTTTTCATCACAAGTGTGTTGCTTAGATATCCATAAGAATCTGCTTGGTGATTTTTCACGTGTCTTTGGAAGACATATTTGACTTGACTCCTGAAATTTTGCTATGAATACAGTACATTAAAAGAGGAGAATTCAGAGGTCATTTTTTTTGTCAGTGGCATTTTGATGTCTGTGGAAAGCAGACATCTGTTAAATGCATTTTGGGAATGCAAGATAGGAGAACATTAATGCTAATCCCCTCAAAGGAATCAAAATCACTTATTGGAACAGAGAGAAAGTCATCATGTCTGAATATTCTTTGCTTGAGGGAGAAATGGAAGAGGATTATAGCTTTGCTGATGTGAAACGAGTAGAACCTCACCAACAAACGTGGTGCTGATTCAAAGAACTGATAGTATGTCGATATTTTTGCATAGATAACAGGAAAGCCTAATGTGATGTCATAGGCTGTGTTCTGGTAGCTGAAGCTCTAGGTCATTCAAATACACCAAATAAATAAATCTACAACCAGCAGAAAAAAAAAAGCCAACCCAAACCTAACCAGCAAACCACACAGACATGTACAGTGTCTGCCCACCTTTGTAATTTCATGAAAGTCCTAAGATTCAGGTTTCCAGATTGTGGTGGGTTGACTGAGGCTGGCAGCTAAGCACCCACACAGCCTTTTGTTCTCTCCCCCACCACTGTGGAATGGGGAGGGGAGTAGAAATAGCAAAAGCGATAAGATTAATGGACTGATATAAAGACAGTTTAGTAAATGAAGAAAGGAGAAAAGAAACAAGTGGTGTAGCAATCACTCACTGACTTCTTCAAGCAAACTGATGCCCAGTCAGTCTCTGGGCAGGGGCTGCCTTCGAGTGCCTTTCATCCAACCTCTTCCTCTACCACAGTTGTTATTGCCAAGCATAATATTCTGTGTCTGTTCTGTGGTATGGAATGTCCCTTTGGCCAGGACAGGTCTGCTGTCCTGGCTGTGTCCCTTCCCAATCTCTTGCATACTCCTACCTGACTTTTTGCAGTGAGCAGAGGAGTAAAAGAGAAAGTTGTGACTCTGTGCAAGCACTACTCAGCAACAGTTAAAAATTTGGTGTGTTATCAACACTGGCTCAGAAATTTACAATACAGCACTATATGGATTGTTAGGAAAAAAATCTGTTCCAGCCAGACCCAGTACATGTGTCAGACTACACAGGTGAAGACAAAACTGTGCTTGTTAGCTAGCAAGTTGCATAAAACCTTTCAGTCTCTCCAAATGCAAATTGAATTGGTGTCTTGGGATACCCTTAATTTTACAAGTTAACTGTATTGTAAATGTATTTTCAATGTAGACTCTTCTATAGGCCTGTCAGCACAGTTCTTCCTTATACTGCATGTGAATAGCACATCAGTGTTTAGAAACAATACAGTCAATAATACCTGAAAATCATTGTTCCATCTTTCTATGAGCTTCTCATGATACAAAGCCGTGGTAGAAAACTGCAGTTTAACAAAGAAAGTAAGTTGTCTTCAAAATCAGTGCTTTGAAATTTGAAACATTATTTATCTGACCTTCTTACTGTGGTGTATTGATCCTTAATTAGGTTTATTTATGCTGTGAGATTGTTTTCCCAATTTAGCATGTAGAACCAAGTAGCTGTAAATTTTAGTTTGTATCCAGGAAATATTTTCCGTTGTCTTTTCCTTTCTTTCTTGTTTTGCTTTTAAAGTCACTCAAATGTATAATTACCTTTGTATTCTTAGTTACTGATTTTAAAATTTAGGCTTGTTGAACTTCTCTTTAGGTAGGTCTGTGAAGGAAGAAGAAAGAGACTTGGGAACTTCAGCATGGACTAGACACCTAAATGAAGCTTCGAGGATTACCCCTCAGGTAAAGCAGCACTTAAAACATTTGGAACACTTTTTTTATAGGAGAAGAGATCATGAAGGTGTAAGTACAGAAGGCATGGTAGACAGGTCTTTCCACACTGCCTATCTGATGATAGATACTTCTGGTTCTAGTAACTGGGTATTATATTTTTGTCATGCCTTTTTTTCATTGTTGTTGTTTAGTTCCTTTTTTGCTTTCAAATTCTCTTCTCTCATACTGGCTAGCATGAAGGTATTCAGGGCAGTATCTTGAAAAATCAAAAAAACTTTATTCAAAAAGCATGAATTTACATTCAGTCTAACTGGGGAAGCACTTTATTGTTTTATTATTCCTAACCAGAGCATAAGAGCAAGTGGAATATGTTGATAGTATTTATAGCAAAGATACTTGCTTAGGAAGTTGGTATTGCCAAAACGATATAACCTTTCAACAGCAACAGGTAGGAATATTTTCGTTTTCTGATATACAGGTGGAATCCAGCAACAAATGATAGGTTGTGTGTCTAACACTGACCTTTTTTAGTATTACTAAATTTGTCTGTTTTAGAAGTATTAGAATGATGAATTAAATAGAACAATTAAAGTTGCAAAATTACGACCGTTAAATAGCACTGTTTTTTAACTTCATGCTTTGTAGTATTTGCTTGGTAAAGAATATCTAACTCCATGGTACTCCTTGCAGTTTTTAATTCCCGATTTAGTATTTGTTGTCTTATTAGCTGAATATTGAAACCAAATTACCTATTTAGGTAGTCAGTGGCTATGGTGTAGCTTGTTGTAGTGGCTAGTTTATCAAGAACAATTGCATTTGTTTTGGTCACTGCAAACTAAAACCAAAAAGCAGAGAAGTTGAGTACACTGATGTGTGTAATCAGTCTGTAGCACTGCCCTTAAATGCATATGAAAAAAATTGCAGAGACTATGTTGTATGTTATTTTTAAGAATTATCTATGATGGAATCGTAAAGTGGTCAGATACCAGTGGAATTGAAATATCTTTTTCAAAGACAGGTTAGAATTAGAAAAACTGGAGTGAACTTGTAGCCAAAAGGTACTAACCTCTACATTTTTTCTTCTCATTTCCATACTAGGATGCAAATAAAACTCAAAAATATATCAAGAAAGAGGGTACATCAGAAGCCAATTATAAGGTTCAGGAAAACAGAAGCATAGTCCACAACAACAGCTTGAGTTTTCAGCAGGGCAAATACACACGAGACTCCAGTCTAATTCAAGGAGAATGTCAGCTGAGTGATGGCAGCCTTAGCCCCGAGAGGCCGTATGGTGAAACGTCCTTGTCCATACCACTTCATCCAACAAAGAGGCCAGCTTCAAACCCACCCCCTATCAGCAACCAGGCAACAAAAGGTAATGGTTATCTTCATCCTCTTGCCAGGGTTAGGGGGCAGAGTGGGGGAAGAAAAAGACTAGGAAAAGTTGCTGGTAAACATCAAAAAGAGGTGTTAGACACAGAAACTGAGTAAAGGACAGGATTAGACCTTGAGAAAAAATACAAAGTGAGCATACTGTGGACACTTAAGTTTTGGCACAGAACGTGTGAAGGTGGAATTAAGAGAGATCTAACTGACTGTGTGGCCAGATGAAGCTTCCATAGTTACAATTGCACAGGATAGTTCTTATGCATGTATTACTGGGAACAGACACAACTATTCTCTGAAACACTGACCTGAATCAGATTTCCTTATCAAAGTGAAGGGTTAAAAATTCTGACACTTCAGAAATAGTCTGATGAACATACTACTTAGTTTTTAGTTTCTAGTTTGTATTCTGTAATTTACTCAAGGGAATAACTTGTGTAAAATTCAGGAAGCTCAGTTTAAGTTCTCCCCTAGTACACGCACTGCCCCTTACAGACTAGAAAGGTATGTAAATAATATAATAATTTTATTTATGACAATGGTAGCCAGAGTTTAGGGAAAACAGCTCCTGGTTATTTTTACAATTCTTATTCCCTGCTTTTTTGTTTGGTTTTGAACCTGATTTGGGTGAGAATTTTGCCTGCTTCAGCTTGAACGCTGAGTTTCATCGTTGTTCTACAACGACTAAAGCTTGTTCTAGAGTTCCTGATTGAAGGACTTGATTTCATTTTTTTCAGGCAAACGTCCAAAGAAAGGAATGGCAACTGCTAAACAGCGCCTTGGGAAGATCTTGAAGCTGAACCGGAATGGGCATGCACGCTTCTTTGTTTAATGTAGCTGCTACTTCTACTACTGCTGTCTTTCCTACACAGACCAGTATTGAGGTCGACAGAGCCTGGAGCTGCTGTTATTCCTCTGCTTGAAGCAGACTTGCATGTACCACCTAAAACACTGCCTGATGAACAAAAATGAGAAAGAGAAAGGAAAAAAANGTTTAATGTAGCTGCTGCTACTACTACTGCTGTCTTTCCTACACAGACCAGTATTGAGGTCGACAGAGCCTGGAGCTGCTGTTATTCCTCTGCTTGAAGCAGACTTGCATGTACCACCTAAAACACTGCCTGATGAACAAAAATGAGAAAGAGAAAGGAAAAAAAAAAAAAGAAAAAAAAAAAAAAAAAGAAAAAAAGAAAAAAACCCACAAAAACACAAAAAAACCCAACCCAATGCTGCATTTTCACTGTGCCACACCTGCTCAGCAATAACCATACGGGAACGGGGAAATCTTCAGAGAGACATGGACTGTGAGAAATAGTCTCTCATCAGGGCTTGAATATCATTTGTTGCTGGTAGTTTCTGACCTAATTAATGAGGGGAAGATGATGAAGGTGGTTTATCAATAATTTATTTCTGATAGATTTTCACAACTTTTAAATTCATTTAAAAAACCTATTTATTTGGAAGACTTTTTCTGTGGGGGTTATTAATTTAGATTTAATAATGTGAAAGTTTTAAATTGTTTTGATAATGTGTGTTTGGTGCAGTGGAGAGCCACATTAATTGTGATTAGTCTGGACTCCTAAATTTGTTATTCAGGTTATAGTCTTAAATAGGGGTGAGATGCATTATTAATTATTTTTTAAATTAAGGCATATGGAATCTTATTTTTGTTTCCTGCTTTTTGTAAGCTATTGGCTGGGCTTCTGTTGACTTGCAAGTTGCATATTCTCTGCAAGCTTGTTTATTTTTTGACCTGTCCTCTTTATTATCAGATTTATTTATTTAATGGACTAGAAGAGACTCCTAAAGACAGAAGAATCTTCTTGTGTCAGTCCAGTAGCTAGCTTGTTTTAAACTGCACCTCTTTCCTCCAAATTTGAGTGCATACTTTTCCTCCTGATGATCTGTCTGTGATGATTTTCTTCTGTGAAAAAGGTCCCTGAAGTTGTATTTGTACAAGTTACTTAAGAGTTGATACAAAGGAGGAAAACCCAATATGTCTTTTTGGAGGAATGGGGACATCAGTTAGGATAAATGTTTCTTCAGAACAGTTACTCTGAAATAACTCATAAGATATACGTTGCAGTTATAAGATTTGGCATATTACATAATGTAGCATGGAAGAAGCATTAAAATGTTATTATTGTACTTTAAACACATTTTACTGAAGAGTCAGGAAAGCGGGACAATGTGTGTTGCTTTCAAAGCTGGGTGAGACAGCCAATTAAAAGTCTTAACTGGTGCATATATAAGCATTTAAGTAGCTTACTGGTATCAGAATGAACATTTGTGTCAGGCTTCTTACAGAGCTGATAACAAATGCCATTTCTGAATTATTGTAAATAATTTTGATTTAAAATTTGTATTTTTCTGTAATATAAAATTAAATATTTAACTTTCGAGGGACGGGGATGAAGGGGAATACCTTTACTTGATTCTGGAAAAAGGGCATTTTGCAGGGTCCAGCCAAAATGTAAACATTAATATCCTAGTGACAACAACATTGTTGGTTGGTTGGTTAGGGGGTTTTTTGGTTACTAAGAGTAAAAATACTCCTGTGTCAATGTCCAAGTCATCAAATTGATTTAACTTTCCACACCAGTTTTTCCTTCCTCCATATTCTATACTGGAATAATTTTCTCTTGTTGTAGTTTAAAAGCAAACTCAGTTTTACTTTGCAGAGTATTTGTGCAGAGTTATTTGTACTTAGGCTAGGTTATGAATGCCTGTAGAAATTTATGAAAATAGTTCTCATGTCAATAGTTCTCATTGTTGCAGGATCAAAACCAGTTAGCACTATCTTGTTTCTAAATGGAGAAGCATGAAAATATAATGCAATTGCAAGTAAGTCAGGTAGCTTTCATAGCTTTACTTTGTCTGGAGCTTGAAAATTATAGTTTAGGAGTGTTTTTTGCAGCCCAACTTTTACAGTATATTTACTTGGCTTGTTTTGTGACTTGTATGGGTGAATTTTTTTACCTTTTTTTTGTTTGCTAATTAATGTTTCACAAAAGCATGCTTTCAGTCTTTTAAATTTTTTATTCTTTTTTAATTTAAAACAAGTTATCAACCTCTATAATATTGGGAATGGAGGTAACAAAGGATTTCTAAGAAGTAGAAGATAAGCTAAGAGGTACTCTAAGGGTGCTGAATTTTACTATAAGGAGTTGCTGTTCTCAGGTGCTATGATTTCCAGATGGAAATAGTTAAAAGAGATATTTTAACAATCTTCTAATACATTCTCACCAAAGTTACTCAAAGAAAGAAACTGTGTTGTCAATATTAGTTAAAATTATATACCCATATAAATTTTCTCTGTGTTTAAACTTGAGCAAATGCCTGCCAGGCTTTGGAAACTGTTTTAGCTTTAGCATATTGAACCAAACTGTTTCCTTCTTGCTAGCTGAATGATTTCTAATAATAGAAAATTCCAGTTTAGGGCAGCAATCAGATTCAGAGCAGAATGAAGAATGAGTTCTCTCTCCTTAAAGGCAGATTTTTATCTGAAGTAAAAGTATGCCAGAATAGAATCTGGAGTAAGGAATTTTAAAATATGGAGTATGCTTTCTTGTACATGTGACTGGCTTAAACAAAGTCTCTTTTTTGACTATCCACGTTATTTATCTGTACCTTACTGTTGGAACATAGATATGGCTGGACCCATATATATTATTTCTTCTTGGTTTTATTCTTTCCTTTACTCTACTTTCTTCCTTTGTTTTCTAAGTGGCTCTCCACTGTCATGAATTTATGTAATAGTCTCTTCACAGACAGAGGTTCATTCGCATTTTCTTCAGATAATCCATGCTTCCAGCAGAAGTTAAATCTGATGTTCCACCTCAGAACAAGTAATTTAAGAGAAATTGCCATGATGAGCAGTATTTAAAAAAAAAAAAAAAAAAAAAAAAAAAAAAAAAAAAAAAAAAAAAAAAAAGAAAAACAACAAAGGGGGAAAAAGAAGTCTCCTGGTAGCTTATGAAGAGGATGTGGTAACCTCACTTGTTTTGTGTACTTGTATGTAGGGATATTTTATTGTGTTCTAGTTGAAATCACTACTGCACCAATCTTTCTGTAGATGGACTGAACCTTGTGTTGTTGTAGTGGAGAGAAATACCTGAGTTTTCTTCCTTGCTGTCTCACTTGGGGTAGAAGAGGGAGGGAGTAGGGAACACTGGCTGGATGACAGAGAATCAAGCCAGCTATGGTAATTAATTTTCAAGGCTAATCTTTTTTGAAAAGTCAGGGAATTTGGATTTGGCATAATTTTTTTTTTTTTGGTAGACAGAAAAAATAGGAAGTGAAATATTGTAGGGGTTTTCCCAGTCTCTTAAGTTCTCATGTTCCTACAATTGAAAAAAAAGAAACAAATGTGAAAATGGAAAGACCACCTAGAAACTATATCAAAGACTCTTCCAGCAACTTTCCCTTTTCTTCTCCTACTATACTTGCTAATAAACCCTGGCTACAGGGTAGCCTTTGTTGACCTCTGAGGTAGATTACCTATGCAACCTGTAATACTCTACATTAATTCATTCTTAAAGAGAATTTTGGAAGGGTTAGATGTTGAGAGTTAAAACTGTTGTTTTCTGATCACATGGGAGGTTTTGAGGGTTTTGATTTTTATTTTTTCTTGGTGGTTGAAGTGCTTGTGTTACCTTAGGTAGTGATGTAAGAGAGCACAGTGTCATTATCACATTTTACACGCTTCAGCTTTCCCTAGGCTTTGCTATAAGGCATAAGCTACCTTCATTCACAAGTTGTAAATGTTGAAAATTTTTACAGGATTTCAAAGCCAGAGCTGATGAGAATCTTGCCCTACCCCCTTTTTGGTAGTTGTGGAGACTAAGCAGAACTGAAACTAGAATGACCTGGTAACTAGTGCCCTATTTAGGCTCCACATGTCCACCTATCTCTTCATACTCCCACCATGACCCCAAATCTAGTGTCTTTCCAGAGCGTCATTCACATAATACTTCCAGACCATTAAAAGCTGTTTATAGTTCTGGGGTTGAGTGATCCCAGAGCTACTCTTTCACAGAAGAAATACAAATGGAACCGAGGGCCTTACTATTTGTCGTTAAACAAGATTAAAAGCTGCAACATCCATTTTTCCAAAAAATAAACCCAACAAAAAATAACCCTCTTTGTGGGAGTGTATGAGTGATAAGTCATGCAGTGGATGGGAAATAAAAGTAGCACTGATAAGGAAATGCATGTTCTTCATAGGCTGCATTTCTGTTTGGGAAAAAAAAAAAAAAGACTTTTTCTACTTTTAATATAAATTAAGCCATAAGAGTTTCATGCTGTGGGAAGGGAATGAAAGGGATCACTTTAAGAGATTATATTGATATGTATTGTCACTTCTGCTGGGAAATGTCTATTGCTGCCAATGCTTGGGTGAATTTTTTTTTTTTAAAAAAAAACATGGAATTTGAAAAAAAAAAGGGGCTAGTTCTTGGCTATATTTACTAGTTTTGTAGTAATGTTTTGCTGGCCCATTTGTCTTTTCCTCTCCTTTTTCTACTCTCATAGTCTAATTTCTATCTTTCCTTCTTAATGTTTCTGAAATATTAGCTTGTCTGCTCAGTAGGGGTCGGTGTATGTGTGTCTTCCTTTTTACAGAAACGCACTACTGTGTTAAGTATTTGGCTGGGAAATGGGATGCTGCAGCTTTAAGAGCATTTTTTTCAATTCATAACAGTATTTCCCATCCTCTTTTGCCTGCAGGCAGGGAAAGTGTATGTACAGTATTTATTTTGTTTTGATTTTACTTTAAATTTGTAAGTTTCTATAAGTAGTTCACATTGATTATTCTAGGGGAAGATAAGTGGCTTTGTTTAAATTTGTATTTGATATTCATAGTTTCCACTTTCTGTACTTCAAAATACTGAAATTAAAAAATTGTATTGCTTATGTTTTGATTTTAGCACTCTAAAGCGTTTAATTTCTTCAGACTTCTGCTTATTTGCTTCAGTGTAAATACAGTAAAATGTACAGAATATCGTGAGGAAAATAATGCTTTTCTAGGTTCAATCTCTGTGCCCTTTACTTGTCACAATTTAAAGAAGAAATTTTGTGGAGAAATGTGAGGGAATATTCTCATACTGTTTTCTAAGATTTATTCAAAGTGAAAATTTTCATTTCAATCCAACTATATTATATGGCAACTGAATGCATTTTGTCAAGATGTGTATATTCTTTTTGAATCCTAATATAAAAAGGAGGTGGAAGTGTTTGTGATTAATCATATTACCAGATAGAGATCTATAAGAAGGGTGTCAAATGGTATTTACATGTTTTTGCTCTTGGTTTTTGTTCAGGTTTGTCTCATGCTACTGATGACTGACTCATCTCTTGATTTATTTTTTCTTTTCTTTTTTTTTCTTCTTTTTCCTTTAAGTGTGTGCAGTTTCTGGAAGAAGAACTTTCTCTTTCACACTTTTACGTGCTTAGACATACTTGCTTTTATCCTGGATGACTTCTCTGCTGATTTCTCCTACCACATGTCATCTTCTGTGCTACAGTTGTCAGTGCTCCCTGTTTTGACTCTGTATGGCAGTGCAGTGTTTGCATGGGGGTGCTCTACTCGGGGGTAATGGAAGCATTACTGTCTCACGCTGAAGCTTTGTGAAATGCATTTTCCTCTGCACTTAGTGCTCAGTGCTGCTGAGCTGCTTCAGTGCTGTGATGAAGCTTAGATTCCAGTGGTGGTCATTTTATGGGAGCCTGAGATAAATGATGCAGCAATGGCATTGGGAGAACCAGGTGCCGAAAGGTGTTTGGTGGGAGAACCCTGTTCAGCTGTTCAAGTTTCCTTTTTAGCTTGGCTTCTAGTTTGCAGAGAACTTAAGGTTGACTGTAATGAGTAGGAGATCATTGACCAGGACTTCATTGTGCCAGCTGCTTTACAGACAAAGGACAAGAATGCTGACCTCATCAAACCATGTACTGCGTAATGAAACAGTTTAAAAAAAACCCCAACAAACTAGAAAGTTTTGTGGCCTAAAGTTTAAAACATGGTAGTGTTGTAGAGTTTAGAAGCAGAAACTTCTGTGCTTTTTCAAAAACAAATTTCATTTGAATGGAGTAAGAAATCATGAGGAAAAATCAGGAATCAAGTACGGGTGTTGAAGATGAAATATTTGTATGTCCAGAAATCTATTCCCATTGAATTTTGACATGTCTTTACATCTTTTAAATTAATGAATTAAAACTGATTTTAAATTTGGTTAGCCCAAGATTTGCCAAAGATCTGAAAGATCTGTTTGTCTGTCAGAGCAACTATGTATTTTGAAAAGGTTTTAATCACTGTGATTGAAGAGCAATGCTACAAGCTATGCATATCCATCAGACACTCAGCTGGATTTGTCACACTGAACTCACTGCTCATACTAATGTTTTGGTCTTAAAGTGATAGACTTAAGAGAGCTCCTCAGTGGACCACAAATACAAGTTTCATACCCACCTAAAAACCTGCATCCAACACCTTTACTATTTGTCATTTTGGTTTTTGCCAGCTGCGCTTCGGAGATTTTTTTCTGTGACTGCTGTTTGGAGGCTAATAGGATAATACACTGGAAAACATGAAATATCTGAAGTGCTGCTTTAAATGCTACTGGATAGCCTTCAGCAGCTGGAGATGTATTTCCATTTAAAGTCAGAGTTTCTGGTTGTCTGCTTTTCTGTTTGCAGAGGATGGGAAATACTTACCTGCATTGTTCTTTCCTAAGGGAAAGATAGATTTTAAAGATTTCAAGGCTACCAAGTGTGACAAAAGAATTGATTTCTAGAGTCAGGGAATGGACAAGATATTCTTCTTGGTATCTGAAGACTAAAGTTACTGGTTTTGGTTTTTAACCAATAGTATTCTATTGTGTTTGAGGTAAACTACCCCCTTGTAAAGTGCCTACAGACTTGCTTTTCTGTACATTTAGTGAAGTTCAGCTCTTTCTCTAGAAGGTTTGTCCTGACCTCCTTAAGTTGTGAAGCTTTTGTGCTGGTGGCTCTTTAGCTAACACATTCAACCAAATCTTTTCTAGTTTGTTTTGTTTAGATGGAACTTTGGATTGATGATGGAAACCTGACTAACAGCATGAATACGGGGAAGTCAATCATGCAGAGTGTTGGTTTCTATAGAAACTTATTTTTTTCTTTGTGTAGAAGTAATTGTCCTGGGAACCCTTGAAATTACGCTTTTAGTGCTGGTAAGTAATGCCAACTGTCTCAAGCCAAAAGTTAATGAGGACTGAAACTGTAAAATCAGAATGTTATTGTTCCTCCTTCTGACATGACCAGGATTGTTAAATACCTTTGTTTTTACAATGATCAATGACTAAAGTTTTTTACCTGCAGAAAAAACAGCTGGTGATCAAGACAGTAAATGAAATCTGTCGTTGCCAGAGCTCATAGTATTCCACCTAACAGCTGGCTACTGGGACAGTTTGCTTTGTCTAGACTAAAGTCTGATTTCTCTGAAGCCAGTTATATTCAGTCTTTAGAATCCTGCAAATTTTTGAAGAATTGTGTTTGGCTTAATAGATCTATTTATCTGTACTGCTTCTGCTGTATTTGCTTTGGCCTTGGAAAAAATACTCTACTTTGGAACATATAAGCCAACTAAAAGAACAGTATACAAAGAGTCTGCTTGTTTGTGATGCTTTGCCCTAAAGTTTATTTCTCGAAAGAAATGTTTTGCTGCAATGACTGTGAGTAAAGTTCCCACCCATACTTGGAGAATGTGATATGTATCTGGAAGAAACATTTGCACATGAACCGTACACCTTGGTGATAAGTCATAAAGTCGGCTTTCTGTTCTGGTTAAGATAAAAGTCAACAAAACTCTCATATGAACTGCTACTCTGCTCTCCTAAAATAGGGTCTGGGCTGTGGAAATATGGTTTAACTTGGCAGCCACTTCAGGCTAGTATTAATTTGAAGAAGTTACTAAATCAGATACTTCCTTCTTAAGTTGTTGATTTCTTGTTACAAAGGTTTGGGTTTTTTTTTTACTTTTTTACAAAAGGCCCTTACAGGTCTGGCCCAGTAAGGATTTTCCTGTGCTCAACCAGCACTTGTAGAAATTGTTTTAAATTCCATCATGAAATGGTTACTGAACAGAGCTGTTGAAGTTGCCTCTCCTCATGAGGCAGCTGACCTCTGTTCCCACTGAGTGGCACCTATCAAAGGAGAGCATTCAAAGGGTATTTCTCATGGCAGCTTCCCTAAAAGTGGTGTCAGAACTGGGTGGCTCAGATGAGGTTCCTCATTGAGAGGAACCGTTTTGCTTCCAAGTCTGTCCGTATTCGGCTCAGAATATGGGAGGGGGGGACAAAAATCCGTGAGCTGTGGAGTGCACTACTGCAAAATGAGTTGATCATATTGCAGAGACTGCTGGACAGCTGTGCCTGTCGTAAAATAAGTGCCACAAGTGAGGTTGAATTGCCACAGTCTTAAAAGGGAGGCCAAGCGTTAAATGGGACATGGCATGTGAAGGATTGCTTTCTCCCCAGGCTTTTGCAGCAGCTCAGAGAAAGGTATTCGTGAGATGCTCTGGGAAAATGTGAAAACACTGTATAACATACCTCTTCTGGTGCTACAAGAAATTAATTTAGCCACTGTTTCTGTTGATGCGTTTTCTTCAATATTAAGAGGGTTTCATGTAAAGAAGTTCAGTTCGTACAGGAAGCTGAAAGATATTTCATTTCATGCATCCCACAGTCTCCTTATGAGTGAGATTTGTAAGGGGAAGTATCTGTAGTAGAAAACGTGACATGTTTGAAGAGTGGGAATTAATGTGTACCATTCATGGTTCACATGTAAGACATTTCCTCTCTACACAAACTTTATGTACTCACAATACAGGGCCACTGCTATGCACTGGTGTCTTATAAACTGTTTTCAGTAATGTTGCCATTGGTTTTCTGTTGCCTCTTATCTCAAATAATTTTGAACAATATAGAATGTCAGCTACCAAACTCCACTAATATTATTATTGTTGCCGTAGCTATTGCACAGGAATTTCTTCATTAATTCTTTTATTGCACATTTCAATTGACAATGAAATAGTGCTGTCAATACCCTTAAAATATATTATCTAAGTTCTTTTCCACTTGGTTGAGACATTCAGACCTGTCTAATTTTTTTTTTGCACTCATGCTAACTCTTACTGTATTTTAGAGTTCATGACTTGAAGAAAAAGGTGAGTTATCATTCTGTGCCAACCCTGTGGTTCACTGAAAAGGACTCTTAAAAGATTAGGAACAACACAAAAAGAAATCGCTGATCTGTTAAACATTTTGTGGAGCCTGTATCTCCAGTCATAAGGTGAAGCTCTAAAGCACAGGTTATAGTGTAACCTGAGATCTTAAAGATGCCCTGTTGACCAATCAGATCAAAATGTACTTAGTGATGGAGAACAGAATAGAAGCCACATAGATAAAATGAAGTAAGTTTTTCTCAATTAGCTACAGGAATATTAGATTTTTCACTGTTTCACTTTCATGGAGGAGTTGTGCTGAGTGGCCTTAATACCTTAAAACTAAGGTGATATAAATCACTGCAAGTAGTAAAGCCAAAATAGGGTGGATTTCTGGCTAAAACCACCATGAGGAATAAGTTGCTTAGATTTACACACCTTGGCTACCTTTAATTTCTAACCAGTTCAGATACTGATGGTGCATATAATGATTTTGGTGAGGTCAGAATTAATGCCTCAGCTGACGTAGTGACATATATTTAAAGATGTAGCTGTACTTTTAAGGCTTTTCAGGTGATGCTGTGGTTTGCTCTTTTGAGATTTTTGGTCAAGACTTAAGATGATTCAGAACTCCCAGAACTTTTCCTAGACTACTTTGGGAAGGAAGTAGGATGACCCTCTGCTGCCTGGGAGTTGCCTTCCCCTATGCAGGAATTTGTTTACGGGGAAGGCTTTGGGTTGTGCTGCTGTATCTTAACCTTTGTTTTGCTGATATGATAAGGGCCTCTGGGGTTGTGCTGGTGAGGGAAGGGAACAACAAGGGCAGAGTAATTGGCCAGTCAGCAGATTATTCAAACCCTGCCAGCCCATGTGGTGAATAGCATGGAAGGGCTGGGATGCCAAAGGACATCCCTGCTTTCCCCTGTGTGCAGGGATAAGCAACAGCCAGACTAAGGTCTGATCAGTCTTACCAGGCCATCCTAGAGGATGGCTCCCATCCCTAGGCACTGCCCACTGGGGACTGTACCCAGATGGGGAAGGATTACTTGGTGTTTTCCTGATTCAGTGGCCTTTTCCTGTCCTTTGCCTGGATGTCAGGTTTGAAGAGGTTAAGCATGTTTCTGTGATAAAAGTGACAGAAAATAACAAACTAGTGCCTGGAATGGTGTGTGCAACCCCTGGGGATCAGCTTGAGGTTTTTGTATTTTGAAGTAGTATTTAAATCTTACTTTTCCATACCAGTCTTTCACTTACACTACTGGCATAATATGGAATCAACCTCTCCATTTTGCAATTTTGGAAAAGTTCTTTCTGAACCATTGCCATTTTGGTTATGTTTCGTTCTTCCTTACCTTGAATGAAATTCCATGGAATGGAATTTGTCCAATGTTCCAGCCACTTAATAATGTAGCAGCTTTGCCTGGAAAGCCAAGTTAGCACTGAATCATCAGCATTTCAGTCACTGCAGTAGCAGGATGGAAGGAGATTGAATAGATACATTTCCTTTTCTATAAAAACATCTAAACCCAACATCTAAACCATGTGACCTCTTGGAGAATTGTTTAAGATCTCTGGATCCCTCTGCTTGAATTTCTTTATCAGCTGCCAGGAAGATTGGGCTGATTCTGGCTGATTTTGCAAAGGATCTGAGCTGGACGATATTTACTAACTCTTCAAATTTTTTTTTCTTTTTGTCTATTTAACTTCTCTCATGTTTTGGCTTGTACACTGTTGCAGCCAAATTTGATGCAAGTTAAAAGTCACAAGTCTGAAATAGATTTTTAGGTTTTATAGCTGAAGGCTACGTTGGCCATTTTAAGGATATATATCAATTTTTACTTTTTCTCCACTTAATTTTTTGTGTGTGCTTTGCAGTGTTTCTGCATTGAAGTAGTGAGTCCTTTTCACTCGTGATTTTGCATGGAAGCGAAGGTATCTCTGGCCTTCCCTTCTGCATTTTTCAAATTCTTCCTATCTTTGGGGACATTTCTTAGTGCAACTCATGTTATTTGTTTTCCTGTCTCCTCAAATGGTGTTGGTATCTTTAAATTCTAATTAATAATGCAGCATGAGCCCCAAGGTTGCCATTCCTTTGAACAGCTGGTAAAACTCAACAGCCCAAAGGGCTTTCAAATCAACACAATCAATATCATCATCAATAGCTGGGAAATTAAAAAGGTGTAACAGTAAAATTGAAAAAAAAGAGACTTTTCTCTCTTGGAAATGTTATGACAGCAGACTTTTAGATCACTTTCAAACATAGGACCTGCATCACTATTATTTTGTAAGGTATCATAGAGGTGTGCAGAAGAAAAGATGCATGTTTGTGTGTATGTGTATGCATTTCATTGAATCCATGCTTTTCCCAGAAGTGAGGATTGGCTGCTAATTACTGTCTCCACAAGAACACAGTCTGACACAGCCAGGCTGTGCCTCTGATCTCTGGTGTAATCCACTTCTCTGTCTGTGTGACAGTACCTGAGCAAAAACTAGGTTTTGGGAGCCCATACTTTGCACCTCCTATGTGGAATAACTAACAGTGATCATGAAGAAGCAGCAAAGGAGAAAAAAAGGGAAGAAATGCTGAAGATTGCAGGAAAAACGACCCCTCTAATATTACTTAGATCAGCTATCAAACAATTCTGTGCCAAGTCATCAGAAGAATATCCTGGACAAAACATTTCTAAAAAGAGTCTTTCTGATCTGAGATGCTGAGTTTAATAGCTCTGACATGAGACATCTTGGCTTTGTACTGAAGATGGGCAGGATTAACACTAGTCTGGTAGCACACCCTAAGGAAACTGTCTGATGCCTCGTTCTGGAAACTTCCCAGTGTGTCAAGTCAGTTTTTGACAATAAGGCTCTGAGCAAAGGCAGATCTGGTGCCAATATTGTTTCTTTTACCTGCCTAGTAGAGTCTGTATAATGAATTAATATAATTTCATTTATGCCTTTATTTACATATACATATATTTAAATAATGTGTCATTATAAAGAAGTCAGAAGATGCTCTGCATTGCAATAATATCATATTCTAATGGCCAACCAGAAAGGGAGTGGAGACCATTGCTAGGGACAGTCTCTGCAAAAACTACTGTGTTGTTTTCTTTCCTGCCTGTTATTTCACTTGGGTGTTACTGCTTGTTCTTGGTGATGTCTCCTTTCTGGGACGGCAGCTGTTGGATCCTGGATGCGTGTGCAGTGCCTAACAAACTGACTTGGTTAACAACTTGAGACAGGATTATCTATAATTTAGCTTTCTGTAATATTTTTCACCCATGCTATTTGGGTAGAATAGAATTTCCCATTCTATCCATTCCATCCCAATCTCAGAAGATGATAGTGATAATGCCTTCTTCTTTCCCTCTTCCTGTCTTGCAGACTCAGCATGGAGAATGCTTCAACAAACATAAATATTTAGGAAGGGTGTATTTCATTGCCTGTGGATCATACAAGAGTGGAAACTGCAGCAAACGAAGTTATTTCTTCTGCTAGGAATAATATGTGAAACCCTTGATTTTTATGAAAAAAACCCCAAAACACCAGAAACGAGGGATAAGGATGTGTTCATTCCCTTTACCCACATCTGCAAGCACTGAGGAATGAAAGCCTTTACATTACTTCCAGAATATATGGTTTATTTTATGTTTCCACTTTCTTCTCTTTTATACTCAAGAAACACATAGTGTCAGAAAGCTGTTTTTTTGGTTTTGGGCTCTAAACACAGGGAATTTAATACAGTATTCCTGACCACCAGGAGGAGCTCATGGCACAGCCTGCAGCGTTAGCCTGCTCCCTCCGAGCTTGTCAGAATTTCTCCAGAGAAGGAACTTAAAATCCAAGCAGTGGGGAGGCAGCCATCCCCTTGCAGCTGTAAGTGCTGGCATTTGTCATGGACAAAATAAAACTACACCTGGAAAAGGCAAAACAACCCAAAACAGAGGGCAGGTGGGACAACGTGCCATGGGCAGATGATAGGAGGTGAGAGAGTGATAGGAGGTGAGATTCATCATACTGTGAAAAGCCTCATTTATACAGGGAATTCCAGCCTGAAACTTCACTTCCAAAATCTCTCTTTTTCCCCTTTGTAAAAAAACAAGACAAGATGGCATAAAGATCAGCTGGCAGCCAGAAGAGGGGAGTGTTCACATGGTACATTTTAATAAAGCTCTTTACAGGCAGGCTAGTAATGCTACTCTGCTCACTAATGTGAATGTTCCCAGCTATCCAAGGGCAGCAGAACAAATTTGTAAGTTAAAGGGTGGTGGTTTTTATTATGGAAGTGATGCTTGATTTCACAAAGCGCAGAGCTTCACCTTGCAGCTGCTGAAGTTTCCTTTATTCGGGGCAAAGCAGGAGAGAGCTGTAAACATTGAAATTGCTGGGAAAAGTATTGTAAAAAGTTTCTGTAAAACTGCAGGAAGAATGAGAAGAACCCACTGTCTGTCACATCTGTTCTCTCTCTGTCTATTTTTGTACTCGTTTTAAAATCCAGTATTTAACATTGCCTGAAGACTAACCAGTTCCCTTTTCACTGAGGCAAGAGACTAATGTCTGTAATTCAGTGACTGTGGGCACCTTTCTTCTTGCTGAAATAATACTGAACAGAGTCTTTTTATCATAGCCATGCTCTTATCAGACCATCTCCCTTTATATTGCTTCCTTCCCCAGCCATTGTGAAAACAGACATCCTGCCCAAGGCATCAAAATCCGCAATCTGCTGCTTCTTCTATGGAGCCTCTGGACTTTTGCCAACAGCCCCTTGAGGTGGTCCCAGATGTGATTGCTTTTTCTGTACTATCCTGAAAATATCCGGTAAAAACAAAGGGCTGCACTCACCCCAGTTACTAATTTGGAGGCCGGCACTTCCTCTGCTGTCAGGGATGTACAGTGGGAGATGTTAGGCGTGATGTACCCCAGAGAAACCGTGGCTAAAATGGCAGGGTCACAGTCAAAGGGATATTCCTACAATAGAATAAAGCCAATCTTTTTATTGCCTCTCTCAACTGGTCCTCAAGTTTACCTCCAGTTCCCATGAACCCAGGAGATGTGTATGGGTTGTCTTTCCCACAGCATTCTTCTGCAGGGAAAATGCTAATTCCTTGCACCTACATTGTGTGTGAATGGAGATTAAGTTTTAATACTGCTTTCCTTCAGGGGGAAAAAAAAGCAAACAATTCTATTTTTATATCGAAATACTTTGGAGTTAGATTGCAAAACAGCCAATGCCTTAAAATAAAACCAAAATATTTTTTTGACTGACTTGATGGATTTTTTGGGTGAAAGCTGGGGGAGAGAGGAGGGAAGTGGTTTTTGTGGCTTGGATTTGTGGGGGCTTTTTGCTTCTTTGGTAGGGTTGATTATTTTCAGTAGTCCTGTCTATCAGGAACCCACCATTGTAGTCCTGGCTGTTACTGTGGGTGGCTGAAGATACCCATGAGGGGTCATGGGGATGAAGGCAGAGCAAAGGCATCTTGCTGCTGGGTTTCTTTGAGTAATGTCGTGTAACCTTTTACTTTTTTCTTGTTTCTTTGATCTCCCTGCAGCTTCCCGGCTCTGATATAAGTTGCCTGACTCCCATAGTTCCCATAGGCTAAAAGTGCACTTCTCTCCATGGGCATTTGTGCATGCAGTAAAACATTCAGAAGGGTTTTAGACCAGTCATCAATTTTTAGGCATTCACTCATTGAGGGAGGACAGGTGAGAATCCAATGTGATTTCTTGTGTGAGTTTGTGCTTGTTAGTTAAAGGCATTACTTGAGTGTCATAGGAAAGAAAAAGTTCAAATGTCTATTGGGACTCATCCTGCAATCTTTCTGCCACCAAAATGAAAAGATTAGAGGAAAATCAAAGAAGAGAAGAAAAAAAAATGGATCCCAATAAAATCCACGTATACCATGACTCAACAGTTCTAGAAGACCACATGTGGTTCAGCTGAGCTGAGAAATTGTTATAATTGAAGGCATTTGCTTGCTACTTTATATTACAAAAACCTCTGCTCTGCAACTTATTTTCCTAAGTGGAAATACTTTGAGAAAGTTGATGTTGCACTTGTCACTTGGGGTTTGCAATGTCTTCTGGAGGAATCTTTATGTAGACCCTGAAATGACTACAGCTTTTCAGGGCTGCAACTAATTGAGTTGTTCTCCCTCACATCTTCTCACCAGTCTGCAGGTAAATCCAGCCAGCTTTCTGAGATTCAGCTCATGGCTGTCCTTGGGGCCATGTGGTAAGTTTATGTCATGTTGGGGATGTGTGGTCATGTTCAATATGCCCTTCAAGTTTATTTCCAGAAACAGAAGTGTATCTCTGTGGGATCTGTTCTGTTAAATATTGACTTTCTATCAGCAGTGTTAGAGGTAAGGATCCTCCCTGGAAAAATCAGCTCATGAAGATTTGCCTGGTGTTTCTATGGCAGGAGCACAATTTTTTTGTTTGTTTTTTTGAGGAAATTGGGACAGAGGGACATTTTGAAGTGTCTCTTCATACAAGGCAGAAACACCACTTCAACAAAGCACAAGGGCTGATACTCAGTCCTTTGCAAAGCAAAACTGATAAAGCAAAGCACCTTAATGACTGAGGGTCTGAGACTCATTGTAAACAGTGCCTGCCTATTTGTTGTTACTCTCCAGAAATGCCCTGACCTTATAGACTTGCAGACAGGCTTTTCATAACACTAAGTGCTATGCCAGCTCCAGCCAGAAACATAGTACCCTCTGCAAGCAAGGGTCCCAAAATAGAAGGCCAGAGGTGGCTTCTAAAGAGTCAGTGAGCTTAAGCCCACAGCATGATGAAAACTTTCATGAAAAAACTGATGATCACATCCAAATGGATGTGTAGACAAGAAGTATGTAAGTATATTTGTGCATTTGCAAGCACAGTGGCAACACAAGGCCTGACTACAATGCTTGGGGCACTGTCTTGACTTACTTGTGTGAGAAGAAACACTGTAAAATGCTCTTAGGTGAGACCCTTAGCACTGTGCCCCCAGAGCAATTGGTTATGCTGAATTTCTCTTTGTCCTTTTGTTTGGCAGATATAATTCTAAAGGCAAGTATCAGTCTGATAATTGAGAGTTGTAATCTCTTTATCCCATAGGAAAGAAAACAAATGGACCCTCTCTGCCCGTTTATTCCTCAGCACTTCTGCCAAGGCTTCAATGAAGAAAACAAGTGTGTGGGTGGGAGCTTGTCCTGTCTTTCTTACATGTATGTTACCAAAACCACAGCAAAGGAGAGACGTGCTATTACCTAGAGTCATAGAAGTAATGTTGTGCTAAAGACACTAAAAGAAGCTGACTGAAGGGCAGGGACCTCTGCCTGCAGCCCTGGGTCCCCAGCTTGGCAACCCGAGAGCTGGCTGTGGTTAGTTCATTTCCAGGAAAGAGGCTGATGCTATTGACCCTGAGCTATTATTTGCCTAATGAAATACAGGGAACTGAGGGGTGGGGGCTAGATGTGAGGATCTGAGGCTTGCTGTTTTTCCTCCCTCCTTCCCTGGAAGAGTTTTGCAAGAATGCCTCAGCACTGCCAGAACACTGGTGTTGATGGCTGCTACAAATGTCCCCGCTTCAGGGGTGTCATACCCTGAATACTCTGTGTTTCTGTCTGCAGCCCCTACAGATGGAAACCACGTGGCTGGAACTTTCCTGCCTGACAGAAGAGTCAGTCTTAGTACTACAAAGACTCTTGCAGCAGGATGGTGTTTTGCCAGGTGCCCTCAGTCATCCTTTATTTATTCTAGGCAGCCCCTCATGTCTGGGGTTCTGCCTGTGATGCTGAGCTGTCACCTCATCTTTGTGGCCCAAGCAGAGCATCCTGCCCATTTTTACAGGCTTGTGTGACTCGGAGCAGGCACTGGGAAGGTATGGCCCTGACAATGTCCTGCTCCAGGGGTACTGCAGGGACTTGGCCTTGGGAGCAGCCTGACCTCAGCCTGTGCTGCTGGGCCAGGTGGGCTCTGCCAGAGCTGCTTGCTCCAGCAGCCATTGTCACTGAAGGCAGAGGGAGGCAGGTCATGTATCAAGCTGATTTCTGGATAGTGTGGGGCCTTTGTCTGCCAGAAAGCCCAAATGGATTTGCAGATCACAAAGAAAATGCCGCCTGCCTTATTACTGAGCTGCAATCTGTTCCTGCTCTACCCCCCCAGTTATATTCCCCACCAGGGATTCATTGTTCATTTTCAATCTGATGTTTTAATCTCCAATTCCCCTGTCTTTGCCCCTGTCATTTCCCTTTCCAGAGCTACTGCTCTTACTTGTGTCTCCCCTGCCCTTGCCAGCTGGAGTGAGACACTTGCAGAGTGTCTTACTCAGAAGTACCTTCAGCTGCCCATCCCTGCTAGCTGCCAAAAGAGAGGCACGGGCTGTGGGTTTTTCAGGAGAACCAAAACCTGTGGGGCCATTGCATCTGTGTTTATCCTGAGTCCTCTGTAAGACAACTTGCACCAAAGCTAAATGGGGAAGGAGAATGTACATGTTTGCGTTGCTGTTGCATGCACAGAGCTTGGCCAAAGGTCTGTGCTGCCTTCATGCTCGACAAGTTCTTGCTCTGGAGAATATATAGGAAAGCAGGAGATAAAATGGCCCTGGCTGCTTTCTCTGCAGAGACAAACAGTTGGTGGCAGCTGAAAACAAAGCCTTTAGTGACAGGGCCATCTTTTCCTGCAGGTGGAAGCTGTCTGGGAGAACGGATGGAGACGTACCACATTTGAGGAGCTTCCAGAAAAGCCTGACAGTTGCATATTTCAGAACATGTATACTCCTAGATGAGCAACCAAAATATTTAAGGCTAAGGCAGCTAGTGATGTGGTACAGCAGGGACATACTGTTTGTGCCTGAGTGCCAAATCTACACCCCTTCTCTGTGTTCCGATGTCTACGGCATGTGCTGTACAAGAAGTCCTTTCTCTCCCAGAAGGGGATGTGTTTCCTGTGGTTTGTCCTCTGGTGCCTATTTTTTAGCTTTTCCCGCTGTGAGGACACAAACCTCCAGTGATGCCATCGACTGGAAGTGAGCGAGCAGCTGCGGCAAGCCTGTGTCGCCCCAAGATTGTCCGTGCTGGCTCCACAGCCCCGGTGGCGCGTGCCAGGCGTTGTGCAGCTGCAGGGCTCGGCGCCAGTGACGTGGTCGCTGCCTGTGCTGCAGAAAGCCTGATTCAGCAGCAAAATCCTCAAGCTGTCTCCGAGCCCTCCTGGAAAAACCATCTGCAGGCATCCCGCTTGGGTGGAAACATCCAGTGCTGGATGTGCTGGCTGGCTTGCTCCATCTTCTGCGCGTCGTGAGGCTCCCTGGGGATGGAGCAGCCCCCAAAGGCTTCACCTCGAGCATCCCAGCTCCTCGCTGCTTCAGGGTGTGAACAAAGCACAAGGGTTTTTGTTGTTCTTTCCTTTCTTGCTTGAAGGTCTTAACCCGAAGCCTACTGAAACCTGTGGACAGACTCTTGTCCACTCGCCCGTGTCTTGGGACTGAAATTACTGCTTACTTCTCTGTCAGCCACACACATGTGTAGCATTCTACTGGCACCTTTTAAAATTACATTTCTCAGGATAAACCGGAAAGAATATAGGGGAGGAAGGGGGGAAAAGAACACAGTAAACTCTTTCCTTCATCTAAAACAGCAATAGGTGGCTGGGGAGGGATGACATAGTTAAAGGAATTGGCAGAACCTAATGGTCTCATATCCTCTGTACCTGCTGCTGAGGAGCCATGTGTTAAGTAGTACCAATTAAATGCATCTGGGCTAGTCTCTCAATACTGCTCCTACTGTCTTCTCTGCGTTGATATGCAGGATATGTTGCATCTTCTTTCTGGATGTGCTTTGTGAAAATACAGCAAGATGTGTTTTGCATGTTAGTACAGTTGCACAATGTATATGTGGCCCATTGATCTGGGGCTTTGACCTGGACTGCTTGCTTTGGAATGGTAACTTTTTCTCAGCTTTTTGCATCAAACTTTTGTTAGGATGCCTATTGGATGGTAGCCAAAGAGACATTGGTGAAGGAGAGGGTGATTTTTTGACAACCTTGGCCATGGTGAACGAGTTCAGTGAGCAACACTGACCATCACCTCCCTCTTGGTTTGTGTCTCTCCAAGGTTCAGCACCAGTGGGCCAGGTCAGCTGTAAGCAGGGGCCATGCTGGGGTGGACAGTGGTTGGCGGGGACTGGCAGCTCCTCGTGGTGGTGAGGTCTGGGGATGCTCAGCATTACTGCTGGTTGGTAAGGACTCTTGGTGGCCCAGAAGTCCAGTTCTGAACTGGACTGAGGAGTAATCCTGACATCTAGTTAACTCATCCCAGCTGATCATGCTTCAGTCATAAGCTCTGACAAGCTCAGAAGCCCAAACTGTGGCCAGAGGCCCTGTGTCCCTCAAAACCCATCTTTGTGTGGCAGGGGAGACGTACATGGTTCACCAGCACTGACAGGGAACAAAGGCTTGGCCCCAGCTGTGCAGTTGCTTCCCTTGGAAGTGTTTTTCTATCTCTGGAAGCAGCACCTTAGCTGGTGCAGATTGTGCTGGTCCCAGTGACATGTGGAGGCTGTTACATGCTTACAACAACCACAGCATGCCAGTTTATTTTCTTTCTCCTTAGCTGTTTTGTAATGCCTTCTCAGTTCAATTGCTAATTATTTTTCATAATTACATTTGAGCAGCAGCATCGGTCTGAAATTTGTACAGATGCCCGGGATTCTGCCATGTTCTCACTCACATGGAGCACCTCTCAAAAACCACTGATGCCACGGAGAGGATCCCGCAAGGCAGCCAGGATTGCTGATAGTGCCACAGCCCCTGCCAGAGCAGAGATCTTCCTCAGGTAAACAGTCTCCTTGTCCCACCACTGCCTGGTGAACAGTAGCTGCCCTGAACAGTCCTCCTGCTCTTGCCTTACCTGGCAAGTCTGCTGGGGACAGCAATGAGCAGAGGTTTGAATTGCTGCTGCCAGTGCAGCAAGTACTCCCAAGAGGGATCTGTGTGAAGAGGCCAGGGATATTCTGGCTAGTATTGTTTTATGGCATCCAGGAGAAGAGCTGAATTAAGATTTTCCATATTAAGGATCGTGACTCCTTAGTACTGGCCGTAGTGACCCCAAATCCAAGTGCCTAGTGTGGCTAGGGCCCAATCCTGTAAGAGAAAGTCCTTCTTTCCTCTCTGTGCGCATATTTGGCATCTGTGCTGAGCCACAGTGACAAGGAAAACACATGGTGTTTCTTCCCTTGTATGGCCTGCAGTAGAGCCTTGCTGAGCTGCCCTGGCCCAGAGCTCAGTGTTGTGTACAAAGGAAAGGAAACCTCCTCCTGAGATATCCCACAGTGCTCAGATTTGCCTCTGAAGCAGGAGATGCAGTGACCTCTGTTTCAACATGAATAATCCCAATTGTAGTTCCTGCCCTTCCAGTGATGCAGGTCTTTATTAGAGCTGACTGGGGTCTGTAACCTCTGCTGGCTGCAGGTTCTCCCAGCTGCTGGCGTGCTGTGTGAAGTGCTGTTTGTTCTTCCTTCTATTCATGCTAACCTTACCTGCCATGAATGATGCAATCATGCAGACAAGATCATAGGGAGGTTCAAAGTCCAGGATGGAAAAAGGAGAGAGAGAAAGAAAAAAAATGATCTAAAAATAGAACTTCCAAGGCTGGAGGTCAATTGGGTGTGGGGCTCGGGGGATATCGTAGGCATGCTGGAGTGCATACTGGGGCCTCCAGATTGGAGGGGAACATCCACTTGGTGCCTTTTTCTTGCCTCTGTAGCTCTCTGTGCTTAAGCCATCACAGCTGTAGCTGTGTTGAGTCCATGGACTTTAGGGAAATCTGAAAAGAGGTGAGTCTCTGGGGGCTGGTGGAGCCCTGTTTGCAGGAGAGAGAGGGATGGCAAGGACCATCACTGAAGACCAGTACGAGCTGGTCTATGCAGGGACATGTGAGCTTGAGCTCCAGAAGGCCTCCAAGAGTGGTAGATGATACAGATGTCGACGACAGCCACAAGAAGTGGTTGGGACATTCAGGGTGGCCATTGGGAGAAGCTTCTCCCTGAGAGGGTGATGCAACACTGGAACAGGTTACCCAGAGAGGTCAGGGACTCTCTGACCTTGAGGGGTTTTAAGACTTTGCTACCTATGGATGATCTGAGCTAGTGTTGGCAACACTCCTTCTTCTCATGGGAGACAGGACCAGAGGCACCCAGAAGTCCTTTCCAGCAGATACTTCTATGACTGTACTTACATTAAAATTGAATAAACATGCCCTTGTGTTGACTTAACCTTTCCAGTGAGCATGTTGATCTGGTTTTGTTGACACGCTTGTTCCTAGAATCTGATTCTCATTAAATACAAGTGAAAATAAGGGGTGGCCTGTATGTTACCTGAAAAAACATGTGAGTTAGGTGTTTGGTTAGTTTCTGGTGCCATCCTTCTGGCTCTGGGAAGCTGGCAGGGGCTGCATACTCATTCCTGAGATGATATGGTGCCAAATGCCACTTTGTAGCAAGCTCTGTAAGATTCCTCCTTGTGATCAGGACTCTAATGGCCCTTCAGTGTGTGTTCCTTCTCTGTCTTTGCATTTAAGCATTTTACCTGCTACAGGTAAAATGGGCTGTAGCTGACAAGGGCTTGGGGACTCTAGTGACAGATGTTCATTCCCTTGCCTCTTCTAAACCAGGAGATATAATGATGTGTGGGATTTGTGTGTGCAACTGTGGATGTTCCTTTCAGGCAAGGGGTTAGAGCTCTGCCCAAGCTACTCCCACCATGGAGCATGCACACCATCCCCCTCTTCCCTGTGCTCCTGTTAACTGCCATCCTTAACAAAACCTTATCCCACTCCTGTCACCCACTATGACCCTTGTCTGGCAGCTGCCAGCACAGTCCATACCCTCACCTGGGCTAGAGATGCCCTGAATGTGCTGACAGGACTGAGCATAAGTCCCATTTTCTTTCTGATCAGAGAGGGTTTGCTGTCTACGTTGCTGCTCCCTGTTACCCAGGACAGACCAGGACGTGTGTTCCTGTATTGTCTCATGGGGGATGAGGTAGTGGTTCTGGTCAGAGAAAACCCTTCTTGTTCCCCTTCCTTCCATCAGAGGCACAGGGAATGGTGAGCAATTTATCTGAAACTTTGCATAGTAAACTATAAATCCCCATAGCCTGACAAATTCTGGGTAAGAGCCAAAAAGGGTTAACAAGGAAACATGTTCCTTCCAATATAATTGTATATTTGGCTTATATTTTAATAAATGAATAACAGCTGAGCAGAAAGGCCAAAAGGAGAAAGTCCCCCCCACCCTGAGGTATGATGAAGGCAGAGTTTGGGCTGCGTGTAAGTTGGGTGCCAGGGTGGGTGATTTAGCATAAAACACAGAGGATTAACTATGGATTAGGCAGTGAGTAGCAGTCAAAGTGAGTGGCTAATGCAGGTGTAAAGGGTTGTTTGGTTTTAAGTGTTTAAATTTTCTTTTGATTTTCCCTTTTGAATTGGGAAGAGAAGGAGGAAACCCAGGCACTGTGGTTGAGTCTGAGGGGAGCTGGAGACCTGGGGTGATAAATCAACAGCACTGCAGTGAGATTAAGGGGAAAACTAGTATAACATATGAGGCAATATGGAAAGAGGAGTCTTATTACTGCAGTTAGCTCTCAAAGGATTCCATTCCAGATGGTTTAAGCAGGGGTAGATCAGGAGCCCCCATTGATGGGGCCCACTATCTGACAACAGCAGAAGCAGAGGAGGGTTTCCTCTGACTCCACCAAAAGTTTCACCTGGAGAGAGCTGACTCCATAGCAAGATAAAATAGCTTGCATTACTGGGGAATTACCTCTTTGTGAGGAAAGCTGGTGATGAACATGGTCATCCTGGCATTTTCCCTCATTCAGGAAATGTGTCTTGTCTTGGAGAATATTTATGGAGAAACTTTGGGATTAGTCTGCCACTCTGAAGCACAGGGTGGTTTTGGATGATGGTGCCATTGGCCTGTCAGTAGTGGGAATACTGGCCTTAATAAAGACCCCCACCATAGCAACTCCACAGAGAGATGGTCCCAGGGATGAGTAACAGCTCCCCACACAACAGCTTGAAGATGTTAAATTTGTTTCTGCTAAGTCACCAAGCAGTGGCTAGGAAGCACTGTCTTTTAGAGCCCTCAGCCAAGGTAGGAGGTAGAACAAAGACCTGGTTCATGGAGGAATTTTCCCTGCAGGATCAGGAGCTGTGGGACGTTGGCACTGCCCAGCTCCAGATCAAAGGCAGATAAACCCTTAGACTTCAGCACCAATGCAGTGCCATAAACTGTTGAAATGAGGGGGGATGTTGCTCTATTATGGGATTTTTTATTTTTTTTTTAATTTGAAGTGCTCGAAAAGAAGTCTCATTTGGGAAAATTTTGGCTGTACTTTGCTACAGCATTAACTTCTCTGTTGGGTGTCTTCTGCTAGAAATGTTTAGATTTATTTTTGTTTGTGTTCTGTCTTACGCAGCTAAGAAAACAGTTTCAAATAGGACAAATTGTCTTGTTCCAGGGAGGAGGTCTGATCTGGAGAGTGAAAACAGCTTGCTACTTGGAGAGCCGTCCACGAAAGAACAAACCTCTAAGGACAGTTCCCTGCACTGTGCCCCACAAGAGATACTGTAGAGCCAAGATGTTGGCCTCAGGAAGCACTACTACGTGAGACAGTATCTTGTTAAGTGGCTTTATTTTTGTCCCTTGGATTCAGATATTCCAGCATCTGGTCCTCTGGGTGTTGCTCCTTTGGGTCTGATGGGCTGGGAGGCATGTGCCTTGAGTATTCTCTTCTCCTGCTTGTAAGAAAGGGAAACTTATGAATGTTACCTCATTTCACAAGGATGCTGGTACACCTTTCTGATTGTCTTTAATAGTTTGTGTTGCAGAAGAATACTCGAGTCTATTTTAATCAGTTGTGCATCTCTCCCGTATTTGTTTTTTGCGTGTCACTGGCAACATGTGAGGAAGAAATACTCAGGAAAGAGCCAATATTCCTGTTCAACATTAATGGGAATTTAGTTCTGGGTACATAGAAGTACAAGTTCCTTTTGGCAGTGGAATGGAGAGTTATACTTGAATGCTTAGAAAAGTGAGATGACATTATATGATCTGTACATCCTGTGAGACTGAAATGGAATATTATTTATAGTATTAATAATCTGCTTTGGAAGACTGGGCTTAATGAACAACTTTAAACTTGCTGTAAAATATAAATCCTGGTAGAAAGGAACTCTGAAAGCAATTTAGCTGCTTGAAAGCCAGACTCAGTTTAGTCTAATTTCTAGCCAAGGAGGTAAATTGTGGATTCAATACTTTCAGGTTCTCAATTAAAAGGTCATCCTCATATTATCAAGAGGTCCAGACTCACCATATCACCAGCCTCCTCTCCTGAAAAAGTCACCCTTGTCTGAAGGACAACTGGAAATGCCTAAATGAGATGATAAATGTGGTGTGACTTGAGCCAAGAGCCATTTTGCAGTCAAGGCAAAAAAAAAAATAAAAATAAAAAAATCATTAAGGTAGAAATGTTATGAAATAGCAGTCTTTTGATAGACAACTTGCAAGATTATGTTTGTGAAACTCTATAGAAAGAGGAGCCAATGGAAATTATTTTTACATTTACACCTAAGGCAATTGCATGGATTTATTACTACATCTGGGGCTATGAGCCTGAGGCTGATTTATTACCTACTGTCCCTTTCAGTTTCTTATCCAGGGTGGCAAACCAGCTGTAGAAAGCTGAAAAGAAGTAGAGCTGCATGTCTTGTCCTTTCAGCATGTTTCTTGTGTTCATTTTGGTCTGTAAACAAACATCTCTCAGGTCTCCTAAATAGATTTTCTGATTGAGTTCCCAGAACAGACCACCACCAGCCTCATTAAAGCTTATTTATGCTACTTTCATGCATGAATAAAAAAGCTTCCATTCACTGCTGATTTTATTTAGTTAGATCCTGTGCCTTGTGGTGGACATTGAGTTGGAGTGACATTTTTGGCACACAAAAAAAAATGAAAATAGTGGGACTGTGAGGAACCATTTGACGCCTGCATCTTTTGCAGTGTGAAAAAGAAGGGGTTAACCTGTTCTTGGCTGTGTGGTATTGATTGAGGCCCACACAAAGAAAACAGCTGTAAATAGTTAAGAGTATTCCCTAGTAGCTGGGGTGTTTTTTGGAGGGATAGGTCATTGAAGTGGAATTCTGGAGGTACAATCCGTTTCCCAGGGATGCCACCAGCTTCCTGCGTGATAGGAGGAGGAAGGTCACTGGTTGCTCTAGGTCTCAGCTCCCCAGCTGAGAATGATGCTGTCTCCCTCCTCTGCTTTTTCCAACTTGCTTGTTTATCTCACTAGTTTTTCAGCAGAGTGACATCTACTTTGCCTCTGTGCTGACCACAGTGGGTCCTGCTCTCAGCTGGGGCTTCAAGACAAATAACAGACATGGTTTTCTCTTTATGCCTGTCTTCTCCATCTCCGTCCGTGCTGCGGTACCTGTGAGGTAAGATCAACAGCTAAAAAACCCAAACCAACGATAAAGTCAGTACAAATGAAGAACAAGGGAGTAAAGATCCAGTCCGTGTGATAAGTTGTGAAATAGGTTTGAGCAACGTTTTTTCTCCAGTGCTGCTGACTGATAATCTGTCTCATGCAAAGGTACCCCACCTTGGGACAAAAAGGATCTGAACCTGTATTTTAAGTCAAAGGGGTGAACAAAAAGCAGCTTTGCCTGTTTCCTTTGTGCCAAGCACATTGTGGATATTCTTAAGCATTGCCACAAGGATTAACATCTCTGCATTTTAATGTGCCTGGTGTTGGAATGCAGCTGGAAAGCAGAGCAGGCAGGAATGGTCTCTCCAGGCGATAGGCTCTGCTAGGTGACTCTTTGAAGTGTTATTCAATGGCTTTCTGTTACTTTTTATATTTTTTTTTCCTTTTACTTCTTATTTCCTCCTCCTTCAACAGCTTCTGGAACAAATCCTGATAGATTTCAGGTTTCTCAGATTTACTGGATTGGACTGTTTTATCTCCAAATACTTTTGCATGGCAGCGATATTAGAAAAAACCCAAAACACCACAAAACAAAAAACGCATGTGGACAGAAGTACAGAGTTTGATGTTTACTTTGGATCATTAACCTGGTTTGCAAATTTGATTTGATCTCTCCTTTTTTTTGTTCCTCCCCTCCTCTCTCTGTGTAATTTCAGAGCCTGCAAAGAGACGCTGTCTTTTGCTGCTTCGGGATCCCAGCAAGAAATGAGAGTCTGATGGACTATAAATGCACCTGCTTGGTTTAAAGCCCAGCCAAACAGATAAGTGCCCTTTTAATTATCTCAGAACAGTGTTTTAGGCACAGCTGTGCACAGCATCTCTCTTCAGTTTCAATTCGGTGAGCCTGTGTTTCACCCCTGCAAATGAATGGTGTGGTTCTCATTTCAGCTGAGAAATACCAGATGATATTGGTATTTCACGTTAAGATAATTAATTGGTGTCTGAGAGAATGGCAGCTGAGGGGTTGGGAAGCTCCCAGGGGTCTTTCCCTGCTTCTCCAGAGCCACTGTCTCCAGCAGCCCTGTGAGGTTTCGGGATTCTGAGGAGCAGCTCTGTGGGACCAGACGAGGCTGATGTGACCCATCTGAGCCTTAAGGAGTCCTCCGGGACTCATTAGAGGTTTAATAACTAAACTTGGCTGGTTTGATTGAGAATATGAGTGTGCAGGCTTGGCATGATCTCAGAGAAACCAGCTCATGCTGCTGGCAGGAGAGAGGGCTTTCTGCATGTGCTAGACATATGTGTGCAGAGAAAGTGATAACCCCTGCTTCCTCCTGCCGGTTTTCCAGGTGGGAAAATAGCTGGAGATGGGGCAGAAAAAGCCCTTGGTTATACTGAGTTTACACAGGGCATGCAAATAAGTATCGTGGGTGACTGGTATATATAATTTATATGTATTTGCAATTTACTGTATTAGAATAATGAAAAAAAAAAAAAAAAAAGAAAGCACTGAATCTGAGTGTCTGAGCATTGGTGGAGATGTGTGGGGATTATCTACTCCAGACTTGCCTTGCCTGCTCTACCAGCAATAATTAGCAGTGTAAAGTGTCTACCTTGCTGCTACAAAAACTACAGACAGGTTTGCTGCAGCAAATTGGACTGTAGTAACTAATCTGAATTCGCCTTACCTACCTAAGCAAAAGGTGAGTTTCTTGGTGAAGGTGCCAGCCTAGGACTGAGAGAGATGGGAGAGACAAGGCAGGGAAGTGGGAGGTTGCTACACTGAGAGAAAACTAGATCTGGATCAACTCATGTGATCCCTGAAGTGTCTGAAGTTCCCTCTTTTCTAAGAAAAACTTCACTGCTGCTATTACCAAGAAAGTTTTTATGTTAATAGAAGAAATGACATGTCTGATAGTAATGACTATGCTCTGTTTTACAATTGTAAACAGTACTTATTTCTGACTCTTCAGTACTTTGATACCAAAAGGCTTGATACCTTATTAAGAAACACTGATAAAATGAAGCTCTAGTTAGAAAAAACAAGGCTTGTTTATTCAGGAAGGGTGGATAGGAAGCAAAAAAGGTTAAATCATCTGTGCACACCGACTAATGCAGCTTAATGTTTTTTAACCTCAGAGATCCTCAAGGTCTTGATTGTTAGGTTTGCAACTTTAAATCCCTTTTCTGCCAGCAAGCTGAAATCAATGTGCCCCCAAATTAGGTCCCATTAAATTAACCTTAACTTGGCCAATTCCAGTCTGGGCATCAAAATCAAATTTGGAAATCATATCCTGAAATGTGGCATGCAACGTGTGGCAGCAACACTGTACTGCTTGATAAAAGAGGAAGAAGACATTTCAAGTGCCTCTCGGGAGCTGTTCTGATGTGAGAGATGGTGCCAATTGTGTTCTATGCACTTGTGTTTGTTTGCTGCATCATGCAGTTGAGGAGAACAGATTCTACAGATCTTGAGAGGTTTCTGAAAAAAAATCATGTCCAAAAAAGAAGATCCTCGAATTCCTAACTCCTTGTCTTACAGGTGAGCCTTGAGGACACTTGGAAGACTGCAACACCTGAATGCATGACTTCCCCCTGTGATTAGAAGAAAGCCATGGGGAAAGACAAAAAAGAAGAGGCCATCTTTCTGAGGAAAAAGATAACTTTGCTGAGGGCTTTCTCGCTCCTCATTGGCAGCATGGTTGGCAGTGGCATCTTTATCTCCCCAAAAGGTGTACTGAAAAACTCTGGCACTGTGGGTTTCTCCCTGGTTGTCTGGTTTGCATGTGGGCTCCTCTCAATGTTTGGTAAGTGGTGAGCTTTGTCAGCCTTTGCTTAAGCACCTGGGAGGTGAGGAAAGCCTGCACATTTTCATATATAAAAAGTTGGAAGATGAACAAACTCAAAATTGCTGGCTCCTACTGCAAGAGAAATGAAGGTTTAACAAGTCAGGGGTGGTTACTGGTGATCTTTAGTTCAAATGATTCCCTGGGGTGATTGACAAAATTCCAGCACTTACTGTCTGTGAATATCAATTCATGTTTGAGTCCAGGGCAGAGGAGTGACAGTGACTGCAGATGGAGTCCTAGCCTGGGGGAGAATGAGGGGACTCCTTCTATAAGGTGGAAGGGAGATGTAGGCACCTAAATAGGAATGGAAGGGCTGTGCACTGCTTTTCATAGACACTGTGAAAAGGGCAAGAAGGGACAGTCTCAATATTCCATGTGGGATCCCCTTTCTGTTGGAGAGAGTAGCGAAGCACTAGAGCAGAGTGTCTGGGGAACTGCAGGCTATCCACCATCTGGGGGTGGGTGTCGGGGTGTCTGTCAGAAATGGTGTGGGTATGTCTGATGCTGCCTCGGAGCAGGAGATGGAGCAGATCAGTTCAGGCCCGCTGTCTGTGCACTACCCTTGGCTTGTTTTCTGGCATTTAATACTAGTCTTTTCTCATAAAGAATTGTCTTTTTGATGACAGTTTCATTTTAGCTCTTCTGAAATAATATAGCTCTTAGAGTTACAATGGATAAAACGTATTAGTTTCTTTCATTAACTGCATAAAATCACCATCCTAGAAACTCTCTAAAGGTGCTAATAAGACAACTGCAAGATCTCAGCCCAAGAAAGAAATCTGATGCTTATTACAGTGGATGACTTTAACATTCTTCTTCTGGTGTAACTTGGAAAAAAACAAAACAAAACAAAAAAGAAGAAAGGGGAACTACTCAATGTGAAAAAACCACTTTGACACCATGACATGTACATGCAAGTTTAGAAATCGAGAAATTCAGTTGTTCGTATGGCAACAAGAGTAGTTCTTGCTCTTAGTGTATGTGTAACAATATTTCACACTGCAGCCTATATGTGTTTGGTGATTGATACACTTTTACCTGAAGAAAATCTTACGATATAATGTGAGCATGGTGTTTCTTTTAACTAAGCTGAGCAGTAGATGATAATGTGTGTGCTAATCATGTAGCCTAATCATGTGCTAATCTTGTAGCTCTGCGCTTGTAAAGGTTTCTGTCTCCCCTGCACCCCTTGATAGACTCTGCTGGAAGGGCCTTGGGAGCCTCTTTATTAAGCCATTGTATTTTGTAGCTGAATTTGTTGGGTATTTTCTTCCCTTTCATCAGCTTGATGACCTCCCCTGATCATTTCTCTGACACTTTTTGCAGTATGTTAAAAAGGCTTGCTTTCTTCTATGCCTTTTTTTTTTTCTTTCAAGCAGGGCATTGCAAGTCCCATTGCATGAGTTCAGCAAAGTATTTAAATGAGCGCTTGAAGCATGTAAAGGGACCCGCTGGAAAAAAATGAGATGAGCTGTCTGCCTACATTCTACGTTTTGAATGGGAATTCTGCATAAATTTCCCAACAGAGAGGCAGGAAAAATTGAGGTTGTTACCATCAGCATGACCTGAACATGTCATGATTGCCACAGGACTTGGAGGCATGGCCATAACACCACAAGTTTCCTCTGCACTCTTCTTCCATGGCCACTTGAGCTGGCTGAAGAAGTGGACAACACAGCTAGGGATGCTTTTACTTCACAGGGTCACATCCAACAGTACTCAGTCCCACTGCAAGTAGAGTTGTGCTCAACAAAGATAGGTGTTTTAGGATTTCTTTTGAGGAGCAGAGGATGTTTAACCTAACAAGCAAATCCAAGCAGGGCTTAATATTTGTACTTCTTCCTCTAATTTACTACTAACTTTAATTCACTACTAACTTTAAATGTGTTCGTTCAGTCACTGAAAAGTCACACAGAAAAGGGAAAATCCATGGGATGATTTACTTGGGACACTTTTCCCTGAACTTTTCTAGGTGCCTTGTGTTATGCAGAGCTTGGAACAAGAATCACGAAGTCTGGAGGACATTACATCTACATTTTGGAGACACTAGGGCCTCTGCCAAGTTTCTTATTCCTATGGGCAGAGTTTTTTGCTATCAGGTAAGCTATTTTGTTGGTTTGCGTTTTCCTGGATGCAGTGACAATTTAAAAAACCCAAAAGATATGGTGCCAGGTAACAGTCCAGGCAGTTTGTAAAGGAAAGAGTAGAAACAAGTTGAACAATTTTTAAAGATTTTTCAGTGTTAAAAAGAAGAAGTCATAATGAATAAACAGTTACATGTGTTCAATATATTTTGTGCTTGAAGAATATCTCTCTTCTCCTCTGGCAGCTGTTTCCCCCAAGAGCCATGGTATTTTTCAGAGACTGACAATAGATGCCAGATCTATTTCAGATCTTCTGTTTTCATTGTGAAACTTTTTTGGTTCCTCCAGATTCAGAACGTGGAGACAACTTTCTGGCTTAGCCCCAAGTGAAATAATTTAGAACACTGCGAATGACTTCTTTATTTAACAGTAAAAAGGAAGTCCTCACTTCTCAATAACCTGTGTCCTTCGTGTAAGCTGAGATGAAGCAGGACATATGAACCACACCACATTGCTCAGTATGATTACTCTCAACTTTTGCTTTCAAGTTTGGGAATTAATCTTTTTGCAGCATGTGGTTTTTAACCCCTTTACTGAGGAAAACACCGTGAAAAAGACTCTTGGAATTCACCATCTGCATGGGTGAGCAAGATTAAGCCAGGTGGGGAAACTTGCCCCCCTTCCCAGGTTTTGTGCAGTTTTACCTCATGCCATTTTTTGTCTGTCCTCAGACCAGTTTGTGTTCAGTTCCCTGCCCCATTCCCACCCCTCTCCAGGCCTGCCAACAGTGCTGTGGTTTCCTTGGCATTTGGACGGTACATGCTGGAGCCATTCTTTGCCCCCTGCGCAGCCCCTCTCCCTGCAGTGAAGCTCGTGTCTCTCCTGGGGTACTGTAAGTACTAACATTTATGGGACTGTCAGTCCTGGAGCCTCTCTGCCCTAGACCAGGGGCACTTAAAGGGGGTTATCTTCTGAAGTAAGTGGGATTTGGGCCCTGTCTTACCTCCTTGGGTACACAAAACCTTCTGATTCAAGGTGGTTGATGGTTTTGGGCCTCCCTGTTGAGCACCTGGAGCCCTAAGTCAGGGGGATTTTGCCAGGTACAGGAGCAGAAACTCTTCATGTATAGCTGTGCAAATGCCACCTGGATAGAGGGTGTAAGGCTCAAGGTTTTGGACTCCTTGCCTGGTGCATCCAGCCTGTGACACTGTCCTGCCTGCTGTGGATTGCTGTGTGCTGGCATTGGCGATGCTGTGCAGTGCATCTACTGAGGTGTCCCAGCACTCTTGCACCTTTCCCTCAGGCAGGTGTGGATCACCTGGCAGGAAACAGGCTCCTGGTCTCTTTTAGGAGCATAACTCAGTTTGCCCTTCAAATGCTGTTCACTGGGCCACAACTGTGCTGCTTTCTGACATCTCTTGCTCTGAGCATCCTCTTTAAGGCGTAAAGATGCAGCTTTGTTCCTGGCATCCCTAGATCAGGGAGCACCTTTGTAATTTTTCCTCTGTGTGTCAAACATGGGCTACACTTGTAGCAGTGTGGTCTTCTCTCCAGACATGGTCCTCACCCTCAATTCCTGGAGTGTCACCTGGAGTGCCCGGCTGCAGACGGCTCTCTCCGTTGTTAAACTTCTGGCTCTTGCACTCATCATCGTGCCAGGGATGATGCTGCTGGCCCAGGGTAGGTGTTGCTGCTGCATGGCTGAGGGAGGGCACTCAATGTGCCTGCCTGTCACAGCTTTTATCTATCCCAAGTGACAAGTGGTGCTCATTTACCTGGCAGGAGCTTTCTCTGTCCCTGCGCTGGATGTGAATTATCTGGGAGATAATCTGAGACTAGTGTAGTTGTCACTAAGATACATCATAACACTGGGCTGGATCTGAGTGGATCTTAGTGCCTGAGGCTGTGTGATCCTATCCAGGGTCATACAGGCACCTTGCTCTGAAGATGATCTTTCTTTGGAGCCTGACTTGCCTGTTGCCAACATGGCTCAAAATCTTCCCTAAGCACAAATTTGATGGACATTAGGGATATGTGACAGCATCTCATGATGACCTGAGCCAAGCACAGCTGTGCAATGAGTTACCAGCCCTCAGCTGAACCCTGGTAATGGCATCTCTAACCTTTCTGTGGCTTATGCTAATGGTTTTTTTCCTCCAAATCTAGACAGGCAGTAATTAAGGAACTTAAAATGGAATCCTGCAGGCTTGCATGCTCACATCCAAAGTTGGGCTAAAAACCCCCACCAGTAGTATCTTCTGGGAATGATACAAGAGTATTGGCTTTAATCCAAGCCTCAGTTTATAGAAAAACCCAAGTCATTCCCACTCAAGGGAGGAAGCCTGCTCTCTCTTCATGCTATTACTTTCCTCTGCAGAGAAAACAGCACAGGCAGTGGGCTCCATGTTCATGTTTCTTTCTGATCTCTGTAGTTGGTTCCTTTGAACGTGCAAAGATCCCCTCCCCAGGCTGGCAGCACTTCTGAACTGAAGGACTGCCCTGCAGCTAGAAATCCCAAGCCATTATTGTTAGGAATGCCTTCAAATGACAATCTGGAGCCCTGGCACCGGTTCTCCAGTGGGAAGGATAAGTGCTTGTGACATCTGGAGGGAGAATTCACCAAGAGACCCCAGTATGACAGGTTGTATTTAATGTGACTCACGAGGGACTGTAAATCACTCATTAATGCATTGTAGACAATAAATCTGTTTTATGCACCATGACTTATCAGCCATCATTTTAGAACATAAAAGGTGTACCCCAACGGGCCCACTCCTACATTTTGGGTTAGATTTTTTCAAATCTATTTTCACTTGGACTTCATTTCTTTCGTTCTTAAAAATCAGTTTTGTCCTCTTAAATCAGTTTCTGTGATTCCCCTGCCTTGTTCTGCCTTTTTTTATTTTGTTTTGTCTTGGTTTTGTGTTTTTTTTTCTTTTTGTTGCACTTTTGTCCTTCCCTCTCTCATTATCTTCTCTTTGGCTAAGGTTTATTTTAGAGATTTGCTGGGCCAGCATTTCAAACCAAAATGTCCAAATCTTGTCGCTGAACTTCTTGCAGAAGCGCCTCCGTAGAAGAGGCCTAACTTTCTCTAAATGCTCCATGACATTTCATCCCTTTCCTGGTGAAGTTCAACTTCACACCTCTTGTTAAAGAGACTTTAATATAGAAAACTGAATATAGACATGGAACCATAGCGTGAGCCAGCCAGATTTGAAAATGTTGGAAATGCAACTATTTTTAACTATATTTGAAAGAGAGGCTGTTAGGCATTTCTCTTTTCCCTAAGTGTTTTGGGGGTTTTTTTGGTGGTGGTTTTTTTTTTTTTGTTTGGTTGGGGGTTTTTTTTTGGGTGGTACTCTATCCTGCNGTTTTTTTTGGTTTTGTTTTTTTTTTGAGTTAGAGAAAATCCTGACTTTGGGATTTTTTTTTGTTATGTTTTGTTTTGTTATTTCAAGCACAGAACTTGTCGGAAAATGGGGGGAGTTGGAAAATCACATTTTCTATATGAGCCAACTCTACTTTTAAAATTTATTTGCTTTTCCCTCTGTGTCCTTCTCCTGTGTGCAAACAGTGGTGGCTGGCAGGGGTGGCGGGCAGGGAACGGGGTCCTGGATGCGGTGCCAGGCTGGCAGTCCCTGCTCCTGTTCCCTCCTCCACCCTGGTTCCCATGCTCTGGCCAGCAAAGGACTGGGGTCAGCGCTCCAGCAGTGGGAACAGGAGGGAGCACAGTGAGAGCCGAGTTTGCTGCCTCGCTGGCTGCACCACATCAAAGAGGAGTGTGCGCCCAGCTGCTTAGGGGGCTGGGGAGGGAAGATGGGGGTCAACCCAGAAAATTTATTTTGGACCTGAAGAAAGGACAGGACTACGTGAGTCCTCTCCTTTCCACAATCTCCTGTTCCCATAGAAGGCTCTGTTGGAAACAACCATCTGTCACTGTTGCCCTTGCTGAAATGTCTCCTCTAGCTGGACAAGGGATAGATTTTTTTTTTTTCTGTCACTGTGGGGAAGTAAATGCGTCAGCAAGAGCACTGCAAATTAAAGCAATGAAACAAATCTGAATATCTGGCTCCAAGGAAGTCACAAACAATCTTCCCAGGTCTGGTCTCCACAAGAAGGAAGCCTGTCTGTGACATTTCCCTGCTCCATGTCTATTGTTTGTCTCCTCTGTAGGTCACACCGAAAACTTCCAGGACGCTTTTGACAGAGAGTCACTGGTTTTGGATAAGCTTCCCCTGGCCTTTTACGCAGGCATGTTCGCATATTCAGGCTGGTAGGTGGAATGGGAGGGCGCTTCATGGGCAGCAGAGAGGTCCTCAGCATGACTCAAACTGACCCCCTGTTTATTTCAGGTTTCAGGCCAGCTTTGTGCGCGAAGAGTTGGTCAGACCTGAACGGTAAGGCTGGGAAAAAGTCATCTTAGGTTACAGCTTCTGGGCTAGCACACTTTCCCAAATGCAGTATGGGAGGAATTAGTTTGTGGGCTCACCTAACCAATGCCAGTTACAGTCTGTAGTAATACTGTGCATTACAAGGGACAGCACCGTGTTCTTTGTGTGTCTGTCTTCCTCTTTCTTGTAGAAATATCCCCCTGGCTGTCATCATCTCCGTGATCACGGTGATTGTGGGGTACATGCTCACCAATGTCTCCTATTACACAGTCCTGGGAACACAAGATGTTCTGGCTTCTCCTGCTGTGGCTGTGGTGAGTTTTTCCCCTACTCTTATCTTCTTCAGTGTGGTCAGTTTATGCTGTGATCATGGCAAGACTTCCAGAAGTAGTTTTCCTATAAAATATTTTGTTGCTTTGTAATTTCTCTGGATTACTGGGTAACAGTAATTTCTTCTAGTGTTGTCTAAAAGATCAGGAGAAGTAGCCGCAGATGACAGTAGAAAAAGTGAGATTTAGGAGTGGAGTTTTCTCTCTTTTGAACCTGATGTCTTCTAGAGATCACCATATGTTCCTAAAGTCAGGCTTGCTCTTCCTCCAGAGCTTTGTGCAGCGAGCCTTCAAAAGCCTCATCTCTGTGGTCCCTGTCCTTGTCGCACTGTCCTGCTTTGGAACCATGAATGGAGGAATCTTCACATTTTCAAGGTCACATCCCTACAAATTTATTATTCCTTTGGCTTACTAAATCAGAGGGAAGCACCAGCAACCTGTGCAACTCTCCATCCACGTAATGGCATTTTAGACACTTTTGTGGGAAAAATAAGGCTTTTGACTTGGCCCTATTGACCAAGTTTCTATTCTTTCTATTTGTGGCCAGGCCTAGACTTTTGTTTGTCTGGTCACAAACAAAGATTTTTATCTTCTCTCCCACCCTTCAGGTTAAATCCCTAGTTTAAAGTGAAATGTCAATGGTTCTGGTGAACTAGGAGCTTTGTTGATGTTGGCAGCTGCTTGGTGAGACCCGGCTCTTCTTTCACTGGGTTCACCCAGCTGCACTGCTGCAGGGCACAGGGTCCCTCTGTTGTGAGGATCTCTGGCCGAAGGCAAACTCACCCTTGAGGACTTCGAGGTCCGTGAAATGTTATTGGGATGGGCTATTCCTAAAACAATAGATGATGTTCAAAAAGTCTTGTTTTAGCAATAAGAAAAGCTTTGTTCCATGGAAAAATTAACTTGCCAGCTTTGCTGTCTACCACACTCTGTGTCCTTATGGGAGCCTTGAGGTTAGAAAGGAGGACAGAGCTCACAGAGAAGTAAGTTGTACTAGTCCTGAGGAGCTGAGAGAACTCTCTGGAGCAGGTTCTGCTTCACAGCTTTGATTGCCAAAGGAAAAATCAGTTGAAATGAAAGGAATGTTTCATAGCATGAAAGATAATGAGGTATTTGATCCACTACCCTGAAGTCCTGTATTAAATACAAGTGTGGAGAATCCTCCCTGTCAGTTCCTCTAGACAGTGATTTTTGAGGATGAGAAGTCTTCAGACAGCACAGAGGTTCTTCATGTCCCCTATTGCCTTTCTCTCCCCCATCCTGGCATCATTAACATAATCACTGCAGAAAGTCCATATAAACATCGATGGGGCCTCCCTGGCTGCCTGCCAGCCACACCCCTGCAAAGCCACAGAGACAGCAATAAAAGCAGTTGTATGCTCATGCCCCAGCTGCTTTGGGCCCTGCTCCAGCCCAGCTGATGCTCTGGCATGGTTTGCTCATGGATATTAAATTTATAAAATTGGATGCAATTGCCTTCTCCCTAATTGCCCTTTCATGAATCAAAGAAGACATGGAGGTAAGGAGCTCTATGCTCTCATTTTGTAGCTGGTCTTGTGAGTAACCAGCCTCTTGGCAGTATGACAAAATATATATTTTCCAATAGCTGACCTGAGAATTGAAAATCCTCTATTATTTGAGGAAATTGTACTTCACTTTTTTTATACATGTTTTATATATATAAATATAGGCGTCAAGACTGACAATCCCCTTTCATAAACTAAGCAACTTCTCTTGTAAAGGACTGAAAGTTGTGATCCCTCCACTTCCTTTACACTGAAAAGACTAACCCCTTTTCTGATGGTAAGAGACTTTCTTGCTCCTGTTTCCAGCCTGAACTCGTTCATGGTCAATTTGGACTTGCCTGAAGGTCTCTGCTAATGAACCACCCAAGGGGATGCTGCCAGAGGTCCTGATGTGCTCTGTGTTGAACTAACCAGTCGTGGGAGAGCTCCCCGAAAGTAGAGCTCTGATCAACCTGATCTAGTGGAAGGTGTCCCCTGCCCATGACAAGGCGGTTGAAACTAGATGATTTTTAAGGTCTCTTCCAGCGCTGACCATTCTATGATTCTCTGAAAGTGCAGCTAAAGACAGAACTGTAACCTTGACTAGGAGACCTGGGCTGGGTTAGTGAGTGGGTGCCTTGTGGCCTCAGGTTGGTTTAGTGACTGATCTCATTTCTAGTCTAGATGTAGGATGCTAATACATAGGGTTCCCTGTCTTTTCCTAGGACTCTCTTTGTGGCTTCCAGGGAAGGACAGTGGCCTCCTCTCTTCTCCATGATCCACATTCGAAGGCATACGCCCCTTCCCGCTGTCATGTTAATGGTAAGGAGATCTGGCTGGGTGAACATGCTCTGTTCTTGCAGTCTTGGCTTTCCTGCAAAGACTGGACAGGCTCAGGAGTTTTAAAAGTTGTTGAGACATTAATTCAGCCTCTGAAAAATGAAGAAGATGTGATACAGGAAATGGCTGCAAAGTGTTACATCCCCTTGAGCCAGCAGTGCCATCAGTATCCAAATACACTAGTTTTAAGTCCCTGGCTTATAACCTTGGACATCTTCTTTAAAAGTGCTCTCCCCACCACCTACCCCAGTTGCCGCTTGTTATTGTCCTGTGAAGGCACCAATAAGCTTTGGCTTTTTGGAAAATGAAAATTCCCAAGTGTGGTGGAAAAGCTGGGAATGAGCATTTGCAGAGATGGTATCCTCTTTGGTTTGTATGTTTGTGTATGTCAATGGTCCAGCTACATCCTAACTGTGCTGCAGTGCCTCTTGTGGCTTGGCTGACCTGCTGAAAACTTAGCAAGTGTCTTTGTAGGTAGCCCATGCACTGGCAGGCCTTTGGATCTTGCATGTTTTAACTGCCCTGCCTTGGACATAAGGCATCACAGGTCTTGCTGATCTTGAAAGGATTGCTCCTTTCTGCAGCACAACAGGAGAGTGTGTTTAGGCCTTTTGCCTTCGGTCTGTGACACTGTTTGTAAAGCTCTCTGACCTCTGAAATGTTGGGCCTGTGAAGTAGCTGCCGGGGGTTGCAAGGCTGCTTTAGGAGGTCACCCATTATTACCCTTTCTAGTCCAAGGACCATAGCAAGGCTTTAATGACTGTGTTTCATCTTCACACTGCTCAGTTCCCTTTGGTCACTGCCATGGTGTGTGTTGGAGATATCTACCATCTCATGAACTTCTTCAGCTTTTCCCGATGGCTCTTCATAGGATTAGCCACCCTTGGGCTCATTGTCCATCGCCACCGTCACCCAGAGCTGCACAGCCCATTCAAGGTAATGCACACGACAGGCTGCAATGTGCAGGCTTGTCAAATCTCTCTTTTGTTTGCTAGTAATTAGAGCATTACATGGTCATAGTTGCATTTAGGCCCTAAGGGATCTCAATCGCTGGTGCTCAGTAAAGGCATGTGGAGAGCTCCTGAAACTGGTTGATGTACTCAAACAGCCCGATGTGATAAATCCTATAAAGTCAGTTCTATGTGGTGTCACTAGCTGCATCTGTTAGAATAACACTTGCTCCAGGGACAAAGTTTCAGGCTGGGAACTGGGAGAAAGCAGTTCCCACCCTCATCTCTCATGGGCTACCAGGAGGGACTCTTGCCTGGATTTTGTTTCAGTGGTAGGTAATTCTCAGCTCTAGCTGAGAAACAAGAGGGTATCAGGCTTGGGGACAAAAGAGTGGCCAGAGGGGTCCTGGGAGCAAACCTGACTCGAGGGGAGTAATCTCCTGGCATAAAAATATTACCTAATATAAAGCAGTGGCCCCTCTGGTGGCTCTTCTTAAGCTGCTGGGTGCTGGGATTTTCCTTGTGTCAGATGGAGTTGGTACTGGAGCAGTTTTCTTGTGCTCAGGGCATCTTTCCCACTGCTGGCTAATGTGTAAAGGCATTTGGCCAGGGTGGTGCTTGAGGCAGGCACAGTTTGTTCCTGTCTCTGGTGATGCCTGCATCGTGCCTCCAGCCAGGCCTGGGGAGGAGAAGAGGGCTCTAAGGCCACTGGCAGTCGGCAGCTGGTCAGCAAGAACCTTGGGAGACAGAAACACTTCCCGTGGCTCCCAGGGCTCCTCCTTGAGCTATGTGCATCCTGATGGAAAGTTTGGGGTAATTTTTCTTCTGGATCTTTGCTGTAGACAGCGTGTTTAGCAGAGACCTTCGAGCTTCCTAGTTTGTTGTCTGGCTGCACTCATGCACTCCTCCAGAACCGCACTTTAAATAAGTTCCTGCTTTTTCTTTCAAACCAAGCTTTTCAGGGGAGGTTTATTAGTGGGTGGCACTGCTGATTGTTTCAGTTGCTGAGATTTTGCTCTGGTTTGTTTTAGACAGAGATTCAGAATTCTAACAGCTCCTAAATGTTGGTTAACCAAGGGAGGGAAATACTGGCCTTTTGGTCAGTCGGGTTGTTTTCCGCCCCTCCTCTCCCTAGTTTTACAACCACTTGAATCCCGCAGCCCAGCTCTCTGCAGGAGGAAGAGCTGGGCACATGCTGCGCTCTAGTGGCCGGACTCAGACCGGCTCCTGCCTCGGGCCTAAGGAGAACGAAACAGGGCACACGTGCGACTGCGCTGGTATTTATTCTCCCTATAGCGCTTTGAGTTGAAAATAGTGAGAAAACACGGGTAAGAGGAGGGGTAAGTCCTCTAAGTCGCCTCTCAGGCAGATGTGCAGCATGAGTGTGCAGAGGAGAGGTGGCAGGGGATGCTCTGGCTGGAAAGACAGCAGGAGCACCTAAGTTTGATGGCTGGGTGGCTGCAATGTCGAAAGCAACTGATCTCTTCCAGCTTGCCGTGGTGAGCATCTGAAATAGGATCTTTATTACTGGAAAAGAGATTTTCACCCTTGATGAGACCAGCAGCTCCTTCTTTCCATCAGCCATGGCAAGGAGTTACTTGACTGAGTTTGGATCCAGAGATGGAGAGGGGGTTTCACAGTTTTCTTACTTATTGCAGTCTTCTGATTTACTCTCTAAATAACCCAGATCAATTGGCTCATCCAGCAGGGTATGGCTAAAATGCTGAGTGCTGCTTTCATCTCTCATCAGGGTGTTGCTGAAGCTCATGTTCTTAGTGCAGGTACCATAGAAAGGTACCATCCTGTTTTAGTAACTATAGGCAAGCTGAAGGCAGGTCAAAACAAGTCATGAGTTTTATAACTAAAGAACAGCTTGATTCAAAGTGTCACTTCTATCCTTGGCTTCAGATTTTCTACCAGCAGTTGCCCTAGGTGACAAGTAGGTATTGTGTGCATGCACAGGAGCAGTGGGGCACAGGTAACTTCTCTGCTTGCTTGATTTCAAGTTGTAAGGTTTATATTCAAGTTGCGAGGTTTATATTTTGATGCAAATGAATATAGGAGGCATGTGCCTCACAGGGCACACTGGTCTCTGAAGCTGATATGATTATTCGCAATTGGATTGTACAGGAGCACTGTGCAGGGCAGATACATGCTTCTTCTCATCTTCTTGAGATGGAGAAGTAAATACAGTGTGTGCTCGCATGTATGGAGGCTGATTTGCTACAGCCATCAGTTTTGCCTGACAGTCTTCTGTACTCTTTTCCCCAGGTTCCCCTGTTTGTTCCTGTCTCTTTTACCATCATCTGCCTCTTCACAGTGGCAATGTCTTTCTACTCAGACCCCGTGAGCATTAGCATCGGATGCACCATGGTTTTAAGTGGTTTTCCAGTGTACTATGTCATAATTCATAGGCAGATGTCAGACCGTTGCCGTAACCTGTTTTGTAAGTATGTGTTTGAGTATTGTGGACCCCTAAAAACACTCAGGATACTGGTTTGTTCCCAGGGCTCTTCTCTAATGCAAATTGCTCCATGAGCAACAGACCTCATGAAACCTAAATCGTGACCCTTCAGTGGCTTTCCTAAGGCACAACCTCCACAGCCAAATTTGTTTTAACAAATACAGGCCTGAGGTTTGCCAACACGAGGAACTGAGAGGGTCACTTCCACACCCCAGCCCTGGTTCCTACTAAACTTCATTGTATCTTTGAGATCACCGGCCCTGGGTCAAATTTGTCTGAGACTGAGCAATAAGACCAAAAGTTAGGATGGAGACACTGACAGGCAGACACTGTAACCCCTTGTTATTAACAAATATAATTGCTGAAAGGCTGGGGGGAGGACTGGTAGGAGAAGATTGCTGCCTGAGGTCTGTCTGCTCAAGGAAGAGGCCAGGATTGTTAGGGCACAGATGTGGCCGTGTAAATGAAATACGTCTCTGCTCCATGCAGTGTCTAGTACAGATTTCCTTTGCATGTAGCTCCTATTTTCAGCCATATATCAGGATTTCCTCTGGACTAAGCTTCCTTCCTTTTTTTCCCACCCTTTCAGATTATCTTACACACAGACTACAGTTACTGCTGGAAGTTGTCCAACAAGAAATCAAGACTTATTGAGAAAACTGTCAGAACTCACAGGAGACAATAAAATCTACTTACTCCATTTCTGACACCTTTGATTCTTCCAAAAGCAGGCCACACTTTTATTCGTTTAGTCGCTGCAAATGAGGATGAACCTGAGCCAAAACCTTGCTGCAAGTGTTCCTAAGCTTGCCAATGGGGATTGGGATGCATGTGTCACATCTGCTTCTGCCCTTTTCTTTTTTCAGAAGGAGAAACTAGCTCTCTGAAATGAGCTTGCTTTGCCTACAGAGTGTCTTTGAAACCAAGATCCTAATTTTGCAGCCTAGCCTGGTTCTGAGTAAAATTGTGTGTGTATACACACATGATATTTTATTTCCTAACTTGGCAAATAGAGGAAGGGAGCATGTTGCAGTACTTAGAGTCCAGTAGAAGTTTCAAACTGAAATGGTATAGTATCTGTGCCATGGACAAGCATCATGAAGAGAAAGGAGTGGGGAGAGCAAATTAGAGATAAGGCAGATAAATTAGAAAGGAGGAGGCAGGGGAATAAAACTTTATTCACCAGAAAGTAGCAATTCAGGTTAATAAGATATTTTAAAACCATTTCAAATTCAAATATTAACAAAGTAAGGTCAGAATGTTTTACTTTGATTATTCTATAAACAGAGTAAGTTTTTTTTTAGCTTTGAGATTATCTTTCAACTTTGAATTTTATTTTTCTGAAATGACTTTTTAAAATGTACAAACGCATTAAACAAAAACAGCTGAATATCAGCTGGAATATGACAGAATAGATCCTGATTCCTCCCTCAACTTCCCAGCCCCACTGCTCTCCCCTGAAGTTGAAAATTCAAGGTTTGGTCCAACTGCAGTGAAATATGATTTCTCCTTTAGTTAGATGAGACCACTGATGAGACTTGGGCAGATTCCTGAATCAGTGCATCATTTAGTGCTGCAAGAAGACATGAACAACTCCACATCAAAGCTTTAACTTCAAATCTGCAGGCACATGACTTGCTGATTCAATACGTAAATGTTCATTTGAACTAATGGCATAAGAGAGGTTTCCATTATTGGATTACTTTGGTTTACATTATTAATGTGGCAACATTATGTCCAGATAAAACAGCAGTTAGCTATTTCCGATCATGTAATTGTTAATTGTTTCCTAAAAGATGGGAAGTAGTGTGCTGGGACTCCTCTAATGACTGCTGGAGAGAGCAACAGCATTTTTAATCTTTTGTATCCAGCATTTATGTGCTTACAATAAAAACAAAGTACCATTTACAAATCCGATGTCATCTACTGGAACTTGTAAAATTCTGGAACTAAGTTAGGTGGGTTTTTTTCAAAGCAATTGAGAGTTATTCTTGTTATGACTGCTTCCTGTTCCTGTGCTGAATTGAGCTGGGACAGCAGCAGTGTGGTTGGTAGGGCTCATTTCCCCACTTCCGCCCCTCCAATTTAATTTACAAGCTGCTGGACATCATCCAACAGGAAATCCAGTCTTATTGAGAAAACCACCAAAACCTACAGGAGAAGATACTGGCTTTAAATGATAGTGTGGTTTCAAATGAGATCTAGAAATGTTTCCAGGAACTCAGACAAGAGTTGGTCCCTCCTCATGCCAGGCTTTGCTGAAGCTGAACCCCTTGGCACACCTTCCCTGTGAGCACAGCGTGCCCATGCCGTAGCACCAGTACCCCTACATCAAACTTTGGACCAGTCTGCAACTGCAACAGAGCTGCTGTGTGTCTGCAGACAGGCACAGAGAAAGGGTCAAGTGTCCCTTCTTTGTCTGTTTCCTCTGAAGAGAAGAAGTGAACGAGAATTGAAATTCCTAGGAGGAAACTAGGTAACCCTACCTGGTGGACTATGGTTTTTTTTATACAGGATAAATCATCTGACATATGCAGGGAAACCACACTTGGGTGACTCTGCTGACTGTGCAGGAATATGATCTTGAAGGCTGTGTATATGATGTCTGCTCCAAGACCTGTCAGATACTGGAAATATAGGCACATACAGTACCATGGCTGCGCTGAGAGTGAGAAATCAGAGGTTCAACAGCTCCACAGATGACATTGCAATTGAAAGGGATAAAAATAAATTAAAAAAAATGTTCAGAAGGTATCAGTTTACAGTGAGCTTAAGTCTCCAGTTTGTGGAGAGTTTTTTGCTTTTAGAGGGGATGGTATGCTGCTCCCAGCAAAGCTATGTAAACATTTTCTACCAAGCCAGAATGTTTTTCCTAGAGCTATCTCATGCATACGGAAGCTCTTAGCTTCAGTTCAGAAGAGTATTTTACTAGAGAATTCACATAAGCAAAAATGAAGCTCTAGGACCTGATCCTATAAATCTCATCAGTCAAAGGGAAGCATAAAAGCATAAAAGTTATGCTACTGTGGAGATGAAAGCCGGATACTATATAGCAGGTCAAAAGCCAGACAAGACAGACCAGATGTGGAAGAAAGAAAGTTCAACCTCATAATCACATTTGTGGTGTTTTGTTTTGATTTTTCTTTTTTTTTTTAATACCATGTCTATGAAATGCACTCAGAGTGCATCCTTTCCAGAAACTCAAACAGACATTTATGTGTTTCAGCCACTACTGATCTAGTGTGACTGGAACATCGCAAAATAAAAATGTTCTGGGTAATCCAACTGAATGCAATTTGTGTAACAAAAAAAAAAAAATTTAAAGCAATGTTTGCATCTGAACAAGTTTGCATAGCAAAGACTACTTGACCTGTTGTTAAGCTTTGTGCTTCAGTGCTTTGCTGGGAAACTCTGTCAGCTTTTAAAACTGAAAGGCTGGAGGTCAGACTGGAAAGCTCCTGACCCTTCTCTGATTTCTGCTGGGAAGAGCAGAGCTGAGGATCAGACTTCAAGGTACAGGAATTCAAACACTTGGGACTGTGCACAGCTCAGAGGGGCTGGCTGAGCCTGCCTCAGAGAGCTCTGTGCTTGGTACACACTGGTCTGTGTGGCCCCATGCAGCACTGAGTACTGCAACCCCTCCAGCAGTGTGATAACCAACCTGGGGAGAGCATGTTGAGCGATGCACTCACTTTCTGCATTGAGGTTTGGGGTTCACTTTGCAAGGCAACAACAGCTTTTGGCTTTCAGAGAATGATGTTCAGCAGAGAGGAGAAGGTTCCCAATATCCCCAGCCACTAGAAGGTTGTGAGGAATCGGCTTCAGGTAAGTGCTGGTGTGCAGTGCTGTTAACCAAGCAGTAGGAATAAAACATGCTGCTTCGTAGTGATGCTGATTTTGCAGATGTATCTGCCAAAAACATCAGCTGTGCCTGGCCGGGTCTGCTCACGTCTGGCAGATGCGCATGCGTATGTTGCAACATCCAGAAGGAAATGTTACTCAGCTCTGTTTTCCTGAGGGTCCGTGGCACAGAGGTATCCGTGCTGTCCCATGGAGAGAGGCTTCGATAGAGACAGCGAGGTACAGATGTGCTGCTGGGAGTTTACAAGGAATTCTCACAGGCCAGTTGTACTTTATTTTCAAAGGTCTTACTGTACCTGGGGCACCTTTCCTGTGTGGAGCAGAGGTTCGACAGGGCACAAGGTTGATGCCCCCAGCTCCCGAGGGTGGTAACTGGGCAGCCTGTCAGGGAGGTGGCACATGCTGGGCTGTGACAGCTTTCCCGGGGTTGCTGCTGAGCAGGGAGGGTCAGAGACACAGGAAGTTGGGGATTTCATGGCTTGGCTTTAAGGTCTGTTGGAGGGATACCTTCTTGCAGTTAGTCATACTGTAAGCCATGTTCATATCTTCATTAATTGTCTTTTCTTCTTGTGTGAGAGAAAAAGTAGCACGAGGTTGCTTTTTATGTTTGAAATTTCCTCTCTATCAAGCTATCCCCATAGAGATATAAAAAATTTTACAGATGTAGAAGACCTGATAGAGAAATCTTCAGCAAAAGGTGAAGGACACCACCTGTCCCGCCAGCAAAGTATTTCTGTCTGCTTTTTAAGTGTTTCACATCAGTTTATTTCTAGTTGGGGTTAGTTGGTGAGTGGAAAATCCTGCAAGGAGCAGAAAGTGCAAAGTGAAAGCAGGGCATAACTGGACATTTTTGAAGGCTCATGTGATTAGGGTGGACTGGGAGCCCTGGATCTTGGCAGGGGAGCCAGCAGGGGTTAGCACGTGCCTATGGAGTGGGGATAGAGTGAAGAGAAGGGAGGCAGCAGTGGAGAAAAGCTGCTTGGAAATATCATCCCACCCCACTTGCCTACTTTCCTCTCCATTTCCCCCACCCCCCTCAAATCCCACACTTCAAATCCACAAACTTCAATCCTGACTTCTACTACTAGCAGCATCAGCAGCATGGTGCTGTGCAGAGGGGAGAAAAGGGATAGCCATGTCCAAAGAAACCTCTTGCTGGATCTCTTGAATCTCCTGCAGTGGGGTTGATCTCATGCGATGGTTGAGTTTGGAGCATTTTCTAGGAACAGGCCTGGTTCCTGTTACTGAGTACAAAGAGCAACCGTGGTCTGAAGACAGAGCTGGAACAACCGTCATCTGCAAAGGAGACTTGTGTCTTTCCTCGTTCTTTGTTCTGGCAGCCCAGGGACTGCCAAGCCTTTATCGTGTGGACCTTTGCACTGTAAATAGCTCTGTGAGGGAGCTCCTCCTATAACCATTTCCTCTCCTGCTCCAAATACCCATGATCCCTGCCAAGGCATGAAGGACGTCAGAGCTGGATACATGATCATTTCCAGTTTCTGTTTCCATATCGTGTTCAAATTCTTCAGGCAGCTCAGAGCAGCTCTGCAACAGACCCTTGCAAGTTCCGCGGCTGTCAAGGGGGCAGCTCTCAGCTATGGGTATGTGATCCACGATAGCTAATGTTTCAGGGACAGTGAAGTGGTGAAAAAAGTGTTGTCTGGGTCCAGAACTGGGAGATTGAATGGAGGCTGAAGCACAGCAGCAAGCAAAGTAAAATCCTCTGAATTGAAATTATTGGTGGCTACCTGTTTCAGCTTCTTCTCTTTGTAGGTGCTGTGTCTCTAGGGTAGAGTGCAGAGCAGAGATTTTGCTGGTAAGTAATGATATCCTCCCCTCCAAGGAATTTGTCCTTGTCTGGCTGTCAGACACCCAGATAGCTGCTCTCTCACTCCCTGTCCTCAACAGGACAGGAGAGAGAAAATAAGTTCATGAGCTGAGATTAAGACAAGAAGATCACTCCCTGTCTTCTCAGGTTCAACTTCACTCCTTCATTCCTGACTTCTTTACCTCCCCCTACCCCTCCCCCTTCCTTGCAATACAGCAGGGAAGGGAAGTGGATATTGTCCTTGGTAACTTGGACTGCAGCTTCCTTGAGAGCTGGTCCACATGCTGCAGCATGGGGTTCTCTGTGGGCGGCAGTGTGGATATCTGTTCCATCATGGTCCTCTGCAGGTTGCCTTCTCTAAGAGCTGCAAGAGAATCTCTGCTCCAGCACTTGGAGCACCTCCTCCTCTCCTTCACTGACCTGGGAGTCTACAGGGTTGTTTCTCTCACATTTTCCCTTACTTCTCACTGCTCAGCAGCTTTCTCAGAGGCACCATCAGCTTGGCTGCTGAGCTCAGCTGTGTCCTGCAGTGGGTCTGTTGAGTTTGACTATGTCTGGCATGGGGCACCCCAGGGGCACTGCTCACAGAGGCCACCCCTTCAGCCCCACACTGTCAGCACCTGAGCATCTGCACCTGGTACAGTACCTGGTGCTTTTCTGTTTGTTTTCCTGAACATTGAAGGAGGGATGATGCTATCAGCACCTTCTGAAAGCATTCTGACTTCTGCAGCTGATCACACACTAGTTAGAAGCCAAATCTTATTCCTATTAGCCAGATGGCATCACCGGCCTTCATGCAACAAGCTGAGTTTATTGTGTCAAGTGTGTTTTCTTACAGTGTGTTTTAGAATAAAATATTTTAGAATACACTGTAAAGTGTATTTTAGAAAGATATATTTTAGAGAAAAGCAGTGACACAGGTCCAAGAGAGGTCGGGGTTGTTTCTGTGGTGTTTACCATGCCACATAAATGTATAAACAGCAGTTCCTTGGTTCTGGGGCAAACCTGCACTTCCCAACGGGAGGGGGTCTCTTTTTTTGAGATGTGATTAGATTTCTGATTAGACCAGGCATATTGCATACTTTGACAGCTTTGGAAAAGACCCCTACTTTAATCTGGATTTCTCTTCCAATGTAGGGCAGAACAAGCAGCCAAGCACTGATCAGCTCTTCTGCACCTGTGTTGTCTCTGGATTCATCCATCTGCTCCTGAAATGGAGTATGCCTGGTATTGGCTTGATGATTCTGAGCAGTGGATTGAGTACGGGAAAGAGGTGAGATCCATCTGCTGCTGATCCCAAAAGCTTTTGTTAAACCATCTTTGGACCGTTATTAAGGGCACGTTGTTCTGCAGCTGGTGCGTTCTACACGCACTGCCGGGTGCCCTTGCAGTGCTGCTCCGGTGCTCGGGTGGAATTGTCTCATTAATTGTCCCTCAAAGCAGGACTGGAACTCTGTGAAAGCTTTCAAAGGGTTGGCTTTGAAAGCGTGGGCATTTTCCAGAGTTGACAGACATCTTTCTGCTGAAGCTGACTGCACAGACTGAAGGCTGCTTTGTTGCTGTTGTTACAAGCAGCTGCTCTCCGTGGGGTACCCCTCTGTAGCTGCAGAACAAAGTGCTTTAAGCCTGAGAGACTTACTTCAGAACAGCATCACCTGATAAGGGCCTGGGGAAACACTGGTAAACCAAAAGGGTGGTTTCTAACAGGTTGTTCTTTCTACAGCATCCAGATCACTGCTCTGCCAATGTAACATCTGCATTTCTGGAGAACAAATACCAAGCTGACAAGAGAGCTGTTATTTTTTTCTCAGCTGGTTCTCAGCAGTATAAGATAAATTTTGCAGGTGAAGTATATACTTGTTTTAAGTCTGTTACACAGTGCAGCTGGCTCGAAGATATCTTCTTCCATGCAGAGCTTTCACCCGATGTCTACATCTCTTTGAATCTTTCCTCCAGGTCTCTTTCCTCCAGGTCTCTTTCCTCCTGCAAATTTTCTCCAGTGCTGCAGAACTTGAGCAGTATGTACGTTTCTCTGCGGTTCTGAGATGCCCTGCTCAAGCTTCTATGCTTGGGCATCTGTAGTGAAAAAAGCATCTCTGACAATATTGTATATTCAGAAGAAGGGTTGAGAGTAAATGCTTCATGGCACCTGGTTTGTCCATTTGAGTTTATACAACGAAAGAGAAGGAATGAGAAACCAGAAAAAAAGCCCCAAAACAAATGACTTAAAAGTCAAATGGTGAAGAAGTGAGACCATAGTGGACATCTTGCAAGCTAATTATAGGGAGAGAAAGAACAGGCTGCAGCAAATGAAAATTTAGAGCTGGTTGCACAGAGAGAGAAACGGGAAAATGAGAAGTGCTTTTCTGTTTCTAATTTATTTACCCATCTTAAAACTCCTGCTAGCTTTCCAAACTTTAAATCTGTTTCCTGGCATCAATCAAGAGTGGTGTTTAAAGGAGGAAACAATGGATAATTAGCTGTGTCACACAGCGTGTGCGCTGTGATATTGTTACAGGACCAAAAAGAGAGGGCAGACTTCCCTCTTAGCACCACGTAACAACCCCACACTGCCAGGAAGGCCAGGGTTTTGGCCCCCCTTGCATTGAAAACTCTTCCCTGCTGCAGGCCTGCTGTCAGACCTGTTTTTTATTGCCTGGCAGCCTGGACGCAAATACACATGCAGGTGTGGTTGGGGATTGGTTGCCTTCGAGTTTCACAACCTGTGCTTGCTGATCTCCAAGTAGGAACAGTGCAAGTGGGAATGGTTATGAGGTCTGGACTGGGGTGGGTGGGGTAGAGAGAGCACCACAATGCAATATTCAGGGCTATCTCCTCTTTTATTTTTATTTAACATATAAGAGTGTGTCCCTGGACAATGAATTATCTAATTTTTGAGTTATTTTGTTTTTCTCTGAAGACATGGTCCAAACAAATTTGGTATTTAAAACACAAAGAAATGTTATTCGACTGCCGAAACATCTGTTGCCTGAAGGTGGACAAGACAGAAGGTAATATAAATTCATTAGTTAACAATGTCTTTAGAGGACAGCACTAAGCAGTTCCTCCTAGCTGTCTAAAATGCAATTTTAGATTTCTTAAATTCATTTTTAGATGACTTGTTTAATGGTAAATTTTGTGGCAACAATATTTGTAAATTATGCAACACTTCTGTGAAGCACTCTGGAGGGATGTTTGGTGGCAGTGTCTGGCAGCTGTGAGAGACCACTAGAGTGGATTTGTTCTCTCTGTGAGATGCAAGGCCACATAAGGCTGACACAACTGTGCCAGGAATTTTTATTCCTTGATTTATGCCTCAATGCTAATAAATAAATTAGAGATTAGGAGCAAGGGACTGCCAATCCCAAGAGCTGTGGAGCATATGGATGCCATTCCCTGGAAAGCTGAGGATAAATTAAAACACAGATTCAGGCAAATCCCCCTAAATTAAGTGAACTACAGGCACTTACTTCAGATGCCCTACCTCATGGCTTTTTTGAAGGAAGTTCCACTTAACAGAACTGGAGCACATCTGCTGTAAATGTCAGTTGTACTAATTTATTTTTAAAAGAGCTGCCTTTGCTTCAGAAGCTCACCAGTAGACAGTGCATACAAAACTGAGCGTTCAGTTTAAGGGCTGGTTCAACCAAAGGGGGTTAATTTGAAAAAAAACCAAACCACCAACAAACTATAGATCCTGAATGGATGCTGATGCTCCTATTGCCTGTGTTAAAACCTTCATGCCAGGAGGGCATAGTGCTGGAAGTTGTTGAGCGCTGACTGGTGCAATAGTGCCTGCAGGGCACAACTGTGCTTCCACAGGCTTCTGGCTGGATTGGTCCCGGGGATGGGTACTGCTGGCCACCCATCTGGCCAGGGAATCAGAAAAGAGTGGCTACATGGAGGGAGAGGGCTCATGCTCTGGTTTCCTTGAGGTGTCCAGGTAGCACACGCCGAGGGCTGTCTGGAGCATTTGGATAAACCATCCAGCTAGGAATGTGTTACTTCTCCTTTGAAGCTCTCCTACCAGTGTCTTGACCTGCCAAGGGATGCATTAGTGCCGCTAGGATTTGTGTGGAAATCTAAAATGGGGAAAGGGATAATGGTTATGAGAAAAGTAAAACAAAAATAAAAATCCAGGGATGTCTGAAGGCTGCTGTAAAGCCTGTGGTTGGATTCCTCAGAAGGGGGTTTTGGTTAGAAGTATCATCAAGTGATTTGCTCCTGTTTCCTTTGTGCAGCCAAAACATGACTCTATCTCGTTCTGCCTATCCTCCACAATGGGACCAGTCTGCACTACCTGACATTGGGTTCAAGGTAGGTCTTTCTCTCTCCAGGTAGCTCTCCAGGGGATAGGATGAACTGTGCCCTGTACTGATTTTCCTGAGGCACCTGAGGTGTTCCCAGCTTTTAAATGTGCCTTATAAAAATAAGCAACTATGATATGAAACAAGACTGACAGTTGCACATTCAGAATATATGTGTGTTTCCTGGGAAGGATACAATGCAGGATAAAGGCTCTTTTAATTAGTGGTCTGATCTGTCCTTTGCACTCTCCCAAGGCACCTAGTCCTCTGATAAACTGGAGGAATTGTGTCTTAAGGGGGCATTGTAGTGTTTCCCCTGTTGATTTGAGGCAAAATATTATTTGCCACAGTAAAGCTACAGCTTAGCTTGTAGGGAAGCAACTAGGGTGTCAGATTAAGGTGAAACTTTCCACCCTTCTCCAGCCCAAATACTGCTGTGCATTTCAACTTTACGTTATTCTGAACTCAAAATAATGTAGATGTGGAGATGTGTCCACTGAAGGAAGCTCACATGGAATTGGATTGATTTCCCTTGGTCAGTGCCTGTGCTTCCTCATGGGAAGAGGATGGTTAACAGGAAAAACAGAATGAGCTTGAGATTTTTAGGTAGATGTGAGGAGGTTGATGAGTCCCTTGGAAGGACCGGGAGTTCTTACTGTCAGTAATACCCTATTTTTGGTGTTTTTAAAATTTTCAGTTGATACAACTCAGCTATGATTCCCAGGAATATGGGAAAATCAAGAGGCTGTTTGAAAGGACAATGAAAGGTTACTGCATCAACCAACTTCAGAGGATCCAGAACCCAACACTTTGGGACCTTTTTCAGTGGTTTGTATCTATTTTTTCTTTTTTTCATTTTCCTTATGGTATCTGAAGACTGGCATGTCCTGATCTATTGTCCTCCATAACCTATCTTAGGAGTTGCCAAATCCAGCAGCCCAGCAGAGGTGAGGCTGCCGTGTACTTGTGTGCCCGGGTCTGGTTGGCAGCAAGGTTCAGCACATGCTCCCAGTAGGTGCATGTGCATACACAGAAAACAGATGAATACACACACAGAAACCAGAACAGACAGCACAGCACTCATGCAATCATAAACAGCGTCAATGGCCTCACTGCGTTCCCTTCCTCTGGCTGAATGGAAATGAGTGTCAAAATGAATGCCAGTATAAGAACCTGTTACTGGAACACATGTACATTGATGGATCCCCCAAGGAGCTGGTCTTAGACATTCAGCCTACCCATCTGCTGGCCCCTGGGTCCTCTTGTCTCCAGTTATGCTTTCCATAGACACATACATGTGCAAATGGGTCTCGGTAGATTCCTTGGTGTCTTCAGCAATTGGCCTGGGCCTCCTAGTCCCACTCATAAGCAAGCTCAGACCTTCTAGTCTCTCCAGCACCTGACCTAGACTTATGATTGCTTCCAAAACTCCTGGGCCACATCTCCTCCTCACTGGCTGTCCAGCCTTACACTGGCTGGTGACCACGCGTTGGCACACATGCCCTCACTTGCTGCAGTTGCTGGGCTGTGGACATATGGCTCCTGTGACCCAAGGTCCTACTCCTGTTGCTACACCCAGACCCCCACACACGTGCACACACACAGACTGGAGACTCCATCACCAAGGTAAGAGTTAGAAATTGGAGTTTAATGAGAAGATAGGGCAGACTGTACTGATCAGGCACTGCATGTGGCCAGACCAGCCTACTAACCGGGCAGTGGCCTGTTTTTACACAACCAACCCTTTTTACCCCCTTATCCATCTATTTTCCTGTTTATCTTTCTCAGGCCATCCTGATCTCACCCTTCTCCCATCTACAGTTGCTCTGTTAAACATCACATTGCCCAAGTCCTGGGCAATCCCTGAAGGCACTTCCCCTCTGTCCCATAACAAGTCCCACCTCTTTATGTCTGTGAGCTGCTCTGGACCTTTTCCACTGTTCATGGTGCCAGGTGTCCCCCTGATCCCTGTGGCTGGGGCTCCCCTGGGGCAGCCCTGGAATGAGGCTGGGGCTCCTCTCTGTGGTTGGGTTATTGGGGTTGCCTCTGTGTTCTTTTTTGTGTGTAGAAATGAGCCTTTTATCACATAACCTAACAGGGCGCGTGTGTGATTCTTGCTACTGTTATTCAAAAAATAAATTCTTTTCCTTCATCATAACTGAGCTCTGGTATTTCAAGTTTATTCCTTTGGTCTTAGTTCAGCTGTGCCAGGAGTTTAAAAAAAAGGGAGGGGGACTTTTTTTGTGATAAAGATGGGGCAGAGATTATACAGTCTTCACTGTGGGTTCATACAGTTCAGTTTTATAATCATGTTTATGCATTCAGGATTTATATAACATGAGAACTGACCAATTTCCAGTCAAGAGATGTTTGTCTCTTTACTCTCTGATGTGGTATGAAGTTGTGGGTGACACAGTCCATAGAGATGCTGAGAACTTTTTGTTTTGCTGGCATGAGCCAGCTGTGCAGCAGGGTACCAACAGAAGTGCAAAGCAGGCAGTAACCCCACTGAGAGTGGTTTGTGTCACTGTTCCTCCATGACCCAAAAGTAGGAGGAGTTGAGTTGAGAAGTTGTCCTTATCTGAACCAGGATAACAAGTCATTCTTTCTTTTTTTCTTTCTTTCTTTTTTTTTTTTTTGATCTCTAGGCAAAAAGAGAAGATGAAAAAGGTGAACAAATCAAAAAGGGTGGATGAACGGCTCCTGTTCCATGGGACAAATCCTTCCCACGTGTCTGCCATCTGTGAGCAGAACTTTGACTGGAGGCTCTGTGGGACTCATGGGACAATGTATGGAAAAGGTACAAGTGCAGAAGTGTGGGTGTAGGGGCTGTAGCAGCAGGGGCTGCAGACTCTGGCCTGGCTGGTATGTGGGTGTGATGTGACTGACTGTCCCTGACCCCTGCACTCCTGCCATTGGGGCACTCTCCCCTGCCCGCATCTGCATTGCTGCAGACAGCATCCACAGCAATCCCATTCCAGGACGGACTGAAAACACCTCTCTTTGCTTCAGATACCTGCTGTTCAGCAAAGCTCTTGGACAGGTGGGACTGGGACGTTGATGGCAAAATGTGACTAGAGTTTGTTGATTCTTTAGAATAAACCAACGTGTGTTGCCATCCTGGCAAGAATGTGTATAGTGCTACCTGGAGCTGTTGAATCACTGGCTGCCAAAGTGCTAATCACAGATCTTTGTTCCTCAGCTGGTGTATTGTCTTACCTGTGGCTTTTTCTGGTCCCTAGGAAGCTACTTTGCCCGAGACGCCAGCTATTCTCACGAGTACTGTTCCGCTCGCAGTGGTCGCTACACCATGTTTGTAGCTCAAGTTCTCGTTGGAGACTTTGTTCAGGGTAACTCTGAATACTGTCGTCCTCCAGCCCGAGCCAGCAATTCAAACAGACTTTATGACAGCTGTGTGGATGACCCAAGAGACCCTTCCATCTTTGTCATCTTTGAGAAGCAACAAATTTACCCGGCCTATATCTTGGAGTACAGCATCGAGGGCCAGTGTGTGGTCCTGTAATGACTGGTGGAATCTCCTTTGAATTCACACTGAATAAATTACTCTTTATTAATTTTTTTTAATATTTGTTCAACTTTAGTAGCAGCTTTGGATCATTTCATAATGTGGTTAACAAATATCATTCCCCTGATGGTTTGGGGGGATAGTTCTTTTGGAAGGGGCTATTCTTTTTCCAGCAGAAAGCACTAAACTTTAGCACTGACTCTAGTCTGGAACAGGGATGAGCTTGCCTTGCATACTCTGATGAAGTGACACCTAGTGCTGCTGAAAGCAGCACCACTGAGTGTACAATTAACTGATATGATCACTTAGGCTTGATTCCTGATGGCAGTGACATGCCAAAGGGAGACTGGGCAAGGAATGTGGAAGAAGGAAAAGTGAAAGTACCTACATCATGGTGCACAAGAAAGGAATCATGGCCTCTCTTTTCAGCAAATGGTAGGAAGCTCCTGCATCCTAGAGGCTTTGCAATTAGTGCTGGAAAAGAACTTTGCTTTGTTTCCTGGTCTCATTGCTGACATCTCTTCTCACCTTGTTCTGGGTTTAGGTCAAGAAAAGCAGGCATGTTGCAGCTGCTGAAGTTAAATCCCCTCCATGCCATGACACCAACAGTGAGGAAGTCTGTGGTGAGCTGAATAATGGCACACAGCAGTGTCCCACCAGGGCTGAAGAGCCACTGCCTGCAGCAGTGAGCAGTGAGACAAAGGGGCTATGTGAGGGTGGCCACTGACACGGCCACCTCCTTTCCACTCTGCAGACTGAAGCTGGTGATGGCTATTTTGTGTTGCCCTGCTGCTGCCTGGCACTCCTCCCAATGATTGAGAAGTTTCCCAGTGGAGTGTGCTCCGACTGGGATGGATGTGGGGGAATCTTGGATATTGGTCATAGTGCTTGAAAGTTGGTGGATGATGGCATAACATTTACGATGACCAATAGCATGGAAATGAAAATTTATGGTTTATTTTAAAACAGTCTTGATGCATAAGCTGTCATAATTCAGCAAAGGAGTCACAAGTGGTTCAGCTGTGCATGCCATAGGTGGAAGGAACCAAGAGGAGGGATGCGTGTAATATCTCATCAGCTTTCCTGAATCCTGTTATTTTAAGGCACAATCAATGCCCTTAGAAAATATCAGAAAGACAGCTGACTGCAATGAGTCCCCGGGCTGTCCTAATTCATGCACTTCCGTGTCCCACTGCTTTTGAAGGAACCTAAAGGTTGTTCTGTTGCAAATGAATGATCTAATCCTGTCAGACACGGGTGAACAGAGAACTTTCCATGCAACCAGGAAGTAAAAATGACAGTCACTTATATGGACTTTTTCCTGAGTATAAGGTATTTTTTATTTAAAAAAAATAAGAAAAGCCCATATCAGCAGCCACACACCTTTCTCAATAAGGAAAGTGGTGCACTTTTGGTGAACAGTTTATTGCTCTCCTGTACTGTCAATACTACTGCACTGGAAAACTGCCATGATTTTGTAGATCTGTTTGCCATGGATTTGTTGGTTGTCCTAGGTCTGCATCCTGTGCCTGGCATGAACATGAATCTGAGCATTATTTGTACAAACAATAACAGAAAGTCTGTTTTAAGATGATAGTTTTATAACTAGCTGGGATTACATAGAGATCTTCTTTATTTTACAGACTTGCTGCCTGGCTGTGGCACCCAGTGGGTGCTATGCATAGGCAGCCTTCATCCCTTGCTGCCTCAGAGTTGCAGGCTTGCAAGGATGGGAAGGGACTGAATAATGACCATTTTCAGCTGTCACCTTGCTTTGGTCCTTGCAACATTGCACAGATTTTCTCCAGGGCTTCATCAGCTTATGGGGGGTTGCATGTGCAGCATTTGGACAGGACAAGGGCATGAAAATGGAGGGTTTGGGAAGAGTTTTGTTATTAGAGCACTATGACAGTTATTAGAGAAAATGCTCTGTGGATTGATGCCTTTGTACAAGTCATCTCCCATTCCTCTCATCCATGACAGAAGAAATCATCCATCATGCGGGAAAAGGTTGTTTCCAGCAAGGTGGGCTTCAGAGTATGATTGCCAAACTCGTTCAGGGTAGGAGAAAGTAAGGGAGAGCCTGCTGAGAAGCAGGCCAGCCACTGAAAAAGTCGGGGGTGTTGATCTGAAAAAGAAGAAACCAGACAGAGAACAGAGAACACGTGCAAACCTGCACAGTTTGGAAGAAAATCAGATTTTCCAGTAAGTCGAAACTATTTCTGACTTTAGTGAGAGTTTCTTGCAGCCTCCAGCTGCCTCCAGAATTAGGTGCTGGGTGTTATATTGAGAAGGTCAGACAGGATCTGGTGTGAGCAGCTGTAACAGTGTGCTGGCGTGGGACTGCTATGGACTCTGCAGGTGATGGAGTACTGGATCTGACATGGAAGCTGTCCTTGAGGAGCCTGAGCTCTTTCACAGTCACTCTCTGCAACACCCCCTTTCTGTCCCCCAAAGCAGCAGTCCTGCTTCCAGTGACAGGGAGAGTGGATGGGGAGGAGCAAATTCAGGGCATTCACCTGCTTGAAAACTGACCTACTCAAAACCCCCTCAGAACACAAACCCAAAATATGGTGTTTGGCATGAGAGGTTTCCAGTTCTGCTTGTGTCGACACCAATAAGGAGGTGGGGAGGGTTGCAGCATGAATTTTGACTGGCATAAGATGAAATTGAACCTCCAGCCCAAGCAGATTTGGGAATCTAAAGCTAAAAGACTTGGGAATATTTCAGTTAGTGAGGTCCTGAGACCAGAAACTGCTAGTAAAAGTGAAAAGCAACTTAATCTGTGAATACTTCTTCATGAGAGTTTTGTTCAGTATTTTAAATTTGCTAAAAATTCTTCCCAACCTGAACGTTCTGCTACCTCTAGAGTGTTTGGGTGCCTTTGAAGTACTGAGCAGAAAGCATTGCTAAGCAACCTTTTGGATGAGAAATGCTTACAAACCATCATCAACATATGAAATAGTTGTCAGGCACTAAGTGTGGATCTGTAGACTTCTCATTCATTAATTTTTTCCCTGAAAAAAATTGGAGATCTCTCTTCCCTTTGATGAGAACGGGTTAATTCAGATACATGGCACTGAGTTTCAGAGTCACCAAGACAGTGCTGGAAAAAGTCTGGCCTGAGGAATTCTGTGAGTAGCCAAACTGATTTCTGGGGGGTTTGCTGTTTCCCCTGTGAGCCAGACCGGCACCGGGCAGGTGTTGGGGTGGGCTTGTCCTGCAGCAGCAAACTCTCTTTGTGATCTCTTGGAGAGGCAGCTGCAGGCACCGGCAGCTTTCCCAGAAATTTCATTAGCACTTGCTTTTCAGGAACCAGCAACAATTCAGAAGGATCAATTGCTTTTTGTACCCATATAAATAAGGCATTTCTTCTGCGTACTCAGATGTGTGCTGTCTTTGTCTCTGCCTGCAAAGCTGTTAGCTCAAGTGATCTTTTCATCATAATGTATTTCTAATTGATTTTCTTGTGATGCTCTTAGGGCTTCACAGCATCCGTAGCTTTAGCACAGTTGGTTACATATTCATGCAAGTGTTCTAGGCTTTCTATTAAGTAACACCTCAGCAAGTTTTCAGGCTTTACTCGTGCCTAGTTTGACTTTCTAGCATTTGTAAGAAACCTTTTTAACAATTTTGAGAGAATTTATTACAGGATTGTTAAACTGCAGACACCCAATGCTTGATTGAACATGCTGAATGAAATGTTACTTTCCAAAACACTTAAACTTTTAAAAATCAACCTGAGCCCCATAACCTGGCACAACCACTGTATGGGTGCCAGGTGAAGAAAACACACATATTGTTCTTGGCATGGCATGCTGAACAATTGCATTACTTAAAAAAGCTGTTTCTAGTTTGAGGGAATAATTATCCCAAATCACTGTGTAGCTGTGGTAATGATGGGGGCTGAGGGTTTGGGGAGGGGCAGGGGTCTTTAGGGGCCTCCAGGAGACAGATCTGTAGGAATCACTCTTATGTCTCAGGGAACAACTTTTTCTATTTGTTCCTATTTTCTTGTGGTCCTGTTTCTTTTGGTGAAGCCTGTTGTCTGGCATGTTGAATGCTAGGTGTTAGTTCCCAGAGCAACTCAAACTGTCTTTACAGAGTTACTTTTACATCTAGCTTACAAATGGGAGCAATAGGGAAGGCTGACCTGGTTCTTATCCATCTGTTCTTAATAAACTTGGATTTTCCTTCCAGGTGGTTTGCAGCAATGTCAGAGGGCCCATTAATTGGTGTGCCAGTGCTCAACTTATAAATACTTGGGAAGAATCTACACATGATATCCCCACCACTGGAGGAAGCTCTGTCTTTACCCATCCCCAAAGAGAAGCTTTATTTCAGTGTGTGTTCTCTGAATAATTTTTCTTTGTCTGTATCTTCAGCTTTGGTCTCCTTAACTAATTTTTTTTTCAACATGGTTTTCTCTTTACTAAGTCCAAAGGAGATATCGGAAGTCCCGCTGGTCTCCGCTTTAACACTTTGCTTCCACTCTTGTTTCTTGCAGACTTTTTCTTACTGCATTTTGCAGATAGCCCCTTGCACCTTCGAGTTGGTTTTTCTTTTCAAAATTTTTGTAAGCTTATGGGGTTTTTTACTATGCTCTGCAGATCCACCTCAAGTTGTAATCCATTCTTCTGTCCCAAAGGTCAGTTGACCTTTTTTTGCCTCTCAGCTCAAGCAGGTTCTTCTAAGAGTCTTTTTCCTCTTTTAATCTCATACAATCTGACCTTATTTTAGCAACTACATAACCTCTGCCTTCACATAACTTATTTGACTGAATGTCCTCACATCTGTCATAATGTCTTTTAAAAAAACCCTGCACTTTTGTTTTGATTTATGGTGTTTTTTGTTTGTTGGTTTGGTTTGGCTTATTTGTTGGTTTTTTTTGGTCTTTTTTTTCACTGAGCAAATAAAATTCTTTACTAACAGAATTCCCTCTCTGCATTTCTTTAGGCAAAGACGTGATTAGTTTCACTGCATGAACCTGTAGGCTGCTAACTAAACCTAAACTTTGTGACAGTACTACCAAAAATACATTTCTCCCATCAGGGCCTCCTCCAGCTGCTGCTATTTCTGTGCAGTCTGAGTAACTCCATGATGTGTCCCGCTCACCGGATTTTCTTTTCTTTCCCAGATTGACTTTTGGATTGGTTTTCTTTTCCCCTCCCCCTCAACTTTTAGTTCTACTTGCTCCAGTTAACATGTAGCACTTAGGCAGTTTCCTGAACTGAAACATGATTAATAAGACTCATAAGTAACGCAAAAGCTTCATTACATATCTGGGAAGTCAATTTACAGGACTCCTGTCTATCTAAATTCTACCAGCTGACATAGCAAGGAGCTGCATAGAGTGGAACTGCATAGCAGTGACCAGCAAGGAGCTGCTGAGGGAAGCAACTCCTTGCTGGAGTACAAGGGACATGGACTTGGTAGCCAGGTGATCTAGTTCCACATCTGGAGAGGTTTTGTTGGGGAACCCAGGTAAGTTCAGAAGTATTTGACTTCTACAGGTGAAACATAGATAACAGCTAAATAATGCTGTTGTTGTCTAACCAGTGTCTGCTCAGCGCATAGTCCACGGGCTGGCACACTCAGAGGGCAGAAAATTCCATGCCTGGGTTTGAGCACAGGCAAAAAGAAAATCAAAACCTTATAGGACTTGTTTCCTTCTCTGAGGATTTGGAAACCGAACAACTTTCTGGGCTGTGAAATGATGACAACAGTCCAGGAATTCCTGCAGAGTTTGGGTTTCCTTGTCAAGACTACTGTTAAGCAACCTGTCAGAAGCTGATACTCTTTTTCTTCTTCCTCCCTTTCCATGTGCTGCCCTTCCCATTGGGGTGCCTTTTATTTTGTTCCTTGCATGTCACTTACCTTGCCTCAGTGTCTCACCAGGGTGCATGCGCATTTTTGTGTATTCAGCAGCCTCTCATAATTGTACTTGTATCACTCAGGACCATAAGAGGTTGAGATCTGAATGTTGTTTATTTTTTTTTTTACCAAACCAGAGCCTTTAAAAATTGCTTTAAATTTTTTTATTATATTTTAAAAATTTATTTATTTATTTATTTATTTATTTTAGTGCCGTGTGTGCACCTGTGAGGAGAGTGCTCTTTTCTTTTGGAAATCCTAATATCTTACAGCAGAGGACAGTGCCAGGAAGCTATCCCACATGCTGATGAGGACCATTTTGAGAGCTGTGGTCGTGTTCTCCAATTCTATGTAGAAGGGCTGAGGAGAAGGCAGCAAGCACCACAGACTGCAGAGGTGGATGGGATTCTGGGAATACCCCACCCTACTGGTCCTCAACCATGCATGCTCTGAAAAGGAGGCAGCAGAGTCCACCAAACAGCTTCTGATGGGAGGTGGGGTTCGGCTGGGGTGCACTGGGAAACTCCAAATCATAGGCAATTACCCCTGGTTAGCAGATAAAATGCTGTTCTGCAGGCCCTTTAAGCCAAAACTTTTTTTTCCTGATTAATAATTCATCTTTTTCTACTCTCGAAGCCACTGTGCTGCTCCTTTAACCTCTACACAGGCAGAGCAGACAATTCAGGCTGACCAGAAAGGCAGTCTCTAGTTTCAAGCAGGTTTTCGGCAATATCAACTTCAAATGTGAAATATCCATTTGCTTGATGTCTAATGCAGGTGGGATGTGACTGGCACTACAGTGCAGCATGTCCTGGGAGAGAGCTTGCAGGCAGAGACACAGGAGAGGTGAGAAGCACTTCGTGGATTTTTAGCAGCCTGTGCTACAGCAGCATGGAGGGGAGGGTGGGAAGGAGGGGATTCTTCACTGGGCAGGCACAAGGACAAGTGCAGATGTTGGTGCAAGGAAAGATAGAGCCCCAGCCCAAGCAGAGAGAGTGGTAAGAGGTGGGAGCTGAGAGTGGATTTGAGAGACCCCTGAGCATAGCTGCAGGACTCTGACTGCAGCTTGGAGACACTTGCGTATTTCCAAGAAAGAAAAGTCCTTTTTGAGACAGGACAAAACTAGGTGAAGATATGTTCTTCAGCCGTCAGCCAGGTCTTCAGGCATGTGTTCAGAATCATTGCGATAGACACTGAAAATGGAAATGGCACAGGGTAGAAGGGACAAACAAACTAAGGGTACCCCAAAGAGAAGGTGACTCGAACTTCCACGCGTTGCTGCCGGTGCCAGCGGAGAAGGTGTCCCGGAGGGGCTGCCAGGCAGCCCGGTCTCTGTCCCTAGGTGGCGGTGCCAGCCCGGCCCCGGGAGCCTGAGGGAGCCCGGGAAGAGCCGGTCCTGCTCCGGACCCCTCGAGCTGGGGCACGGCGAGGGGATGGTGGGAGAGCTGCGGGGATCGCGGTGCGTGTGGGGTAGAGCGGGAGCGGGGGGGCACCGCACACGCCCAGCACCGACCGTCAGCAGCCGCAGGACCTGCTGGCTCCTGTTCCTCACGGGCGTCTGCACCACGGTCAGTGGTCAGACGACCTTCTGCCCGGTCAGTGCCCCCTCCCCAAAAAGCCGCGGTTTAATCGCGGCTGCTGAGCGCTACGTGCGGATTAGTGCAGGGCGGGACGCACCGCAAGCAGAGCTGGAGGAGCATGTAAGAGGCAGAGCACGCCGAAGGGTTGTTTTTGGGAAGTGCAAATGCTTTTGGGACTGCCAGAAACTCATCTGCCTCATTCATTGCCCGTGCTTTTCATTCTGCGCTGTCTGTCACTGACAGGATGGAAAGCTGCCGGTATCGGCTGGATGGGCATATGTGGATGGTTCAATATGGGAAGCAGCTGAGCATCTCCCTTCTCATGCCAGCACCCTATGCCAGTCAATCCCTTCCTGCTCTTCTTGCCCCAAAATGCAGGAAAGACTGTAGCATACCAGGACAAGAGGTACATCAGGGCCCATACCCATCACTGGGTGACAGATGCATCCAAAGAAAATGATAAGCTCAAGGCAGACTTGTAGCAATATTTTTCCAAAATGTTCTTCCTGCCTCCAGTATTTTTTGGCTTGGGAATCTCCTGCATCCTAGTTGGTATCTACATATGTAATAATCCTGGATGCATTCTTCTTTCAGTAATTATTCTATCACTTTTTAAATGTATATAAACTTTTAGCTTCCACAAGTCTTGTGGCAAATATTCTTGCAGTTAAATGGAATATTTTTTGATAGAGGCTCTCCTTTGCCTTGCTTTGAGCTTAGCACTTGTTAGGTGTGTTTAATCAAAGGGATGCAGATATTCTCCCAGTGTTTTCTCCATCACCTCGTACATTTTTGTCATTTTTTGCTGATTTTCCTCAATGCTACCAGGGAACTCAGCTCTGAAAAGAGGCTGCCTTTACAGATGTCTTGGGAATTTGTTGAAAAATCATTTTAATTTGAAAGTTCTGTGTATGTGAGAAGAGCTCACTTTCTGCAAACTTCTGCTGAAAAACAAATTCCAGAAAACCACCCGCTTTTCCCACCAAAGCCCCTGGGAGCCATTTCCATCTATAAACTGACTTGGAAATAATTCTAGAGCCTGAAATCACAGCTTCTTCTGCCCAGGAGTCTCTATTCCACCCTATGAGGGCAGTCACAGGAGAGTGAAGGGCTTTTGGGAGCAAAGAGGGTGGCAGAGTGCAAGGGTGGTGAAGGGAGGTGACACTTGAAGTGCTCAGACTGCACTGCAGCCACCAGCAGTCCTTGGTGGGGGACACGAGAGAGCCCCTCTAATCTGCCATGGTGCAGGGACTGGCAAAGGACATGTAGTGATAGGACAAGGGGCGATGGCTTTGAACTGAAAGAGGATACATTTAAATTAAGTATTAAGAAGAAATTCTTAAATGGTGAGGGTGGTGAGGCACTGGAATAGGTTGCCCAGAGAAATTGTGGATACCTTATGCCTGTAAGTGTTTGAGGCCATATTGAACAGGGCTTTAAGCAATCTGGTCTAGTTGAAGGTTACTGAAATTAGATTATCTTTAAGGTCCCTTCCAACCCAAACCGTTCTGTGATTTCATGATTCCATGAAAGACGTCAGAGAGACCGTGATGTAGCTCGGAGATGAGTCCATGACCTGACTGGTTTAAATCACTGGCTTTTCCCCATGACTTGTATAGATGTTAAATCCAACCTGTCTGTGACACCACTGTGGCCCAAAGCCAGTTGCTAACAAATATTTCTCTCCCTTGTCCAGAACCAGGTGCTGCCCCTATAACTTCTGGAGATGTGGAGCCGTGGTTTCAGATTCATTGTGCACTTTTGGATTTCAAGTTGGTTCACAGAAATATGAGAGAGATTTCAAAGGTAAAAAAATCTGCGTGCTTACCTTTTGACATACTTATAGGGAAACTGTCATGCAGCTTCTTTTGCAAAATGCAATTGAAAATCCCTTTCTGCTTGGATGTGAAAGCAATGGGGGAATATTTCATGGGGTACAAGCAGCCTGTCAGCACAGGAAGAAGGGAAAGGAAGTGAAACACAAAATGTAAGCAGTTTTTGCAAACTAATCAAAACTGGTAGCTCTGGTCTGAATAGACTTTTTAAAGTAGTGTCTGTGTCTCCTTGATATTTCAGCATGCTGTAAATTTGAGAACCTTCCTTATGTACTTATAATTAGGGAATCGAGGGCTGAAATAAGGAAAAAAATATGTTGAAGGGAAAGATAGTGGTTAAGTCATCATAGATATGATGTCCCTCTTGTGCACACACAGTGTAAGTGGTTGTTGTATACATTGTAATTTGACTTTTTATATGTATTCAATTTACCCTGGCACACAGTGAACATGACATGCTGGTATCTCCGCTTTTCCTTGGCAGTGACTGTGCCTTGCAGCTAAGCCTTTTCCAAGCAGAAAAAAAACAAACCAAAAAACCCCCCACAAACTGGTGTAACTATTGCCTTGGGGGAGAGGAAGAGGGAAGCAAAATATCAGGGGCATAATAGCTTAAGCCAACTGTGGACTGTATTTGCGTTTCTATGGTATATATATCTCCTGTGCAGAGCTTTAAAAGAAATTGTGTGCAGTGATAGTTGCTCATGATATACCATATTTGAAGAAGGCTATAATCTGTGGAAGTCAGCCTTGATTAAAATATTAAAAAGTGTTTATGTCATGCCTAGAGGAGGTAGTGTGCATCACCATATAGGCTGTAAGCAGACCAGAGAATCAGTGCTTAGACAATGCCCAAGCACTACCTTGGAAGTTCCTTCTGAGTTTTATCTGCTCATAACTCTTCTCCATTACTGTGCTCTGGTAAGTGAGTGTGTGGAGATCTTATCCTTATGTCTTTCCCAGCAAGAAAGCTGAGCCTGAGTCATCCAACATAATCTGGGCACGTTGCTGCATGGGAGCTGGTGATTCTGGCGCTCACCAGAGAGGCTGCCAGGCTCCTGAGGCCTCTGCAGGCAGCAGACTGGGCTTCCCCAGCTTCTGAAGCATCATCCTCTGCTGAGCTGCTGGCTGGTGGGCAGAGCCAGCTGCCAGGTTGTGGGGAGAGGCAGGAATTATCCTGAGCATCTCTGGCAAGCAGCAAAGAGCACCTGGGATGGGGGCTGAAGTACGAGGCACTATGTCACATCAGTGGAAAACAGAAACTATGTAGCGCAAGGCAGAGTCTAGATCCCTGGAAAAGGATTCCGCATTTCAGAGAGGCCTGTGTTTGTGATAGGAATCGCACCACTATTAACAGATCAAAATGTTTGCTGGGTATCACCACCTGGAGTCAGGCACAGTTAAAAGGATGTCTGCAAACCTCCACAAAACTTTCACAGGCAGCACTTCAAGTGCCTGTGAATGTTTTCCCTCTGCTATCTTCACAAGTTCTGAGGGGAGAAGGTCTCTTCTTTCAACACCACCAAGAGCAGCTAGTGCTGGTTGGAAGCCAGATCAGTAACCCTCAAAGACTGTGACTTTGGAGACAGATTCTATGTGAAGGGAAGAAAACAAGAAGTTGGGATAATCAGCTCCTCAGTCAGTCACTACAGTATGAAAAGACTTCACAGATCTCTCCTTACTGACGGCAAAATGCCTGAAGCAGAAACAGTGGGGAGCAGAGGAGGGGCTGGATGTAGGAGCAGCACGAGCACTGTGTTGCACAATGACATCTGCTCTCTTGGGCAGCATTCCCAGAGAGCAAAAACCTCCTTTCTCATTCATAGTGCGTTTATTTGTATTCTCTTTCAAAAAATGGTCCACAGACATCTGAATCCTCAGACTGATAAAAATCTGCAGAATTTCTAGTGCTGCAATGAGTGGCAGTAGGAAAGAGGACAAGGAAAGATATGGGATGTTATGTTAATTATTTTCCTAACTGTGCAAAATAATGTCTGTTTATTGAGCCCTCTCCTGCTTCAGAATGACTCATTTATCTGCTGATGTAGACTTGGTGCAGGTAGGCTGGGCAGTGGGTTTGACAGTGTTGGCAGGCTGTCACTGTGACAGGCATGCTGGAAGGGGAGTGCACTGAGGAGAGGTCCTCGTGGCCTGGAGACTGCCAGGGCAGCTTTCCGCTTTCTGCTGAAGAAAAGTTACGTGGCTGAGGGTGTTCAAAGAAGTCTGATGGAGATGGAAAAGCTTCCCTGTAATGGGGTTTCTACCGTCATATTTTATATTCTTCTATTAAGGTTGATACTGGTGACAAGGTGAAACAGCATGTCCAGTCATAGAGCCTGGGGAAAACATAATTTTGGTTTGCCACACAGCCTGCTAGTGAGCTGGGAAAATCAGGGAATAAGTCTGACATCCTGTGTTTTGGATGCTTTATTCTTGGAGCAGGAGGAAGAGTGGGACTGGAAGAGCAGAGACATCAGCTGGGGAAAATTTGTGCAGTGTTGTTGGAACACGGATGGGTAGAGTCTTACAGCAGTCAAGGGAAATAAAAGTGAAGAATATGAATTGACCAGAAGAGGTCAATATGGCCTGCTGGTAGTAAGGAGAGGTAATGCAAGGATCATGCCTGTAGAACTGTTGGTAACTTACTTTAGACAGGTCTAGGATATGATATTATTAAGAATGTTTACAAGCATGTAGCCAAGCAAGGAAGGAAAAGCTAAAAGGCTTGGCTGAAGGCCTATTGTGATGCATCTTGCTGTAAAGCATCACTGTTGCATATGTGAACATTCTCTACTTATAGCTTGCGTTAGTAAGAGAGAACAATTTATACAGAATATAAAGACAGAAGGTTTTCTGAGACAGTCCCTGAAATATGACTCTCTCATGGAAATCCCTTGAGTTTGTTAATCTTTGTCAAACTTGTTTCAAACAGTCAATCAGATGCTGTTCACATACAACGTTTCCTTCGGACTGGGGCCATTCAGCACTGTCGGAAACAGGATATGAGGTAAATATCTGTTCACATCTGCTCACTGCTTTGGGAAAAGTTGTAGTCTGTAACAGCTTGCATCAAATAATCTAAAATACATACCTGAGTCCAAGAACTAATTTTGTTGGCTTGCAAGTGCATCACTCCAAAACATACAGCAACAAGAGACACAAGGATGTTTGTTTAAAAGAGTTTTGTAGGGGATACAGTTTTGTCCATTTACACTATAGCACTGTATATTTAAATGGCCAGTGCACAAAAATGTTGCGTTATCAGGCTTTTGGTTTGACCAAAATGACAGCTGATGATCTGATCTGGACACTGAGCCTCAGTGCTCACTATTCCTAGGACTGTTTCTCCTTTAAAACACTGTCACGCTCTGGAATTTCAAATCAAAGCATGACCATCATCTCATTTAGTACTGCTATAATAAGGTTTAGGTCTTGTGTGTTTTTGAAACATCAGGCAGCGTGATTATAAATAAAGTTGCTTTGATGACTCATTGCAGTAACACCAGGGCTTGTCTATAAAGATGAGTCAGAGCTCAAGAAAGGTAAGTGTACACTTGATATAGAAAAACAATTTCACCTTCTCTTTTCCAACTGGACACCTGCTCCGAACTCCAGTGTCTTTGCACAGCTTTGCTTCAGCTTGTTTAAGGACTGCAGTGCGTTCTGGGGAGAAGAAATGCTCTTCACAGAGTGCAATAGCTCCTTTCCATTATGGACAAGCTCTCAGAGTAGGAGTTTAGAGCCCGCTGGGAGAAGAGTGAGAGAGAAAAAAGGAGCATGAACGGGAGAGAGAGGGCTCTGAAAAAGCCCAGGCCACGATTGCACCCCTGGTGGGTGTTGGCTAGGCCCTCTGGGAGTGACCAGGGAGGTGTGACCGAAAGTGCTGTAACACATTTGTTTGTGTTGCGTTAACATTTTTCCAGCTAGTAGCAAATACAGGGAAATTAAAAACCTACTTCAGCAGACTATAAAGGATTACAGCATCCTCAGGCTCTGGAGGACTCAGAGCCCAGTGCTTTGGCAATTTTTCCAGTTGTTTATGTACACTTTACTTCATTCCCCCCATGGCAGCAGAGCCACTCAGATAATGGCTGGGCCCCCCTCCTGCTCTTGCAGCATGAGGGTGGTTCCCCCTTGGCAAAAGGCAAACCCTCTTCCGTGCAGCCCCGTATTCCAAGCACATTCCTTGGGAACAGACTGCTTTGATCCTCTGATTTATGATGGAAAAATAACCAAATCAAAAAATGGGAGGGGAGATGACAAAAAGGTTGGGGCCAGTGGAGTTAGTCCTGGGTTTATAGAAAATTTATGTTTTAATTAGGAAAACCCAGCAGCTGAAAAAGTTTTTATTATGATGATGGCTTTTATAAACCTGGGGTTTATATTCGGGGTGCATTCAAATTCTATTTTGTAAGCCTGGCTTTACATAAGCCATTTTAAAAACTATCAGATTCTATGACCTTTTTTAGGAGAAAAACCAGCAAACCCAGGCATTATAAGTTCAAGTTGTACATACCCTTCCTCGGTAGAACAACATGATTAGGAGAAATGTTTTCTTTACTGTTTGGCTTCTTGCAACTGTGATGTTCTCATTCAAAATGGAGAAGGCCAGAGTTTTATTTTTTTTCATGAAATCTGAGAGGTTGATTAACCACAGCTGGAAGAGGGGGTGGACTGTTTCCCCAGGACATGGGAGACCTACATTTAATCCTATACTTGAACTAAAGTTCAAGTAAATCTAAAGCTCCCTGTTTTGGGTGCCTACCCCTATCATTTCACAATTGGAGACAGGATAGGGTCACTTGAGCTCAAGTGTAGCAACCAGAGATGCCGATCCAGCTCTGAATTTTCCAAGGAAAAATAGCACCAAAACTGAATGTTCCTGGGGAAAAAAAAAAAAAGAAAAATGTGGTTCCAGTTGGCATGAACATTTTCTACAAATTCAGAAACAACATTCAGTCAAAACTCTGGTGGATTGGCCCTTTTTTTTGTAGGTGTAATGTGTAGTTTTACACATTTTCTTGTGTCAGACTTGGCCATGACTGAACAGAGCATGAGAAATTAGTAGACAGGTTTGATTTAAAGTGATAAGATGGTAGATATAAATGGTTAAATTAATTTTACCCCTCTGATAGAGAGTGGAACTGAAAATGTCTCAATACATCTAAACAGGTGACTGGTTCAGTTCTTGTCTGAGAACAGATATACTGAATTTGTAGAAAATGTGGTCTGCTTGCTGGCCAGTGTCTTATTAGAAAGACTGTGGTCTGAGATCAAAATTTAGAGTGCTGCTTCTATTTAGACTGAGAGTTCAGGGCTGCAGAGGAGCATGAGAGAGCAATTTTTGGCCTGTGAGCTATTGTCTTTATCCCTGTATGAGATGTCACTATCAGCTCTTGTCTATACACCAGTAACTCAGTTTTCTTCTCTTAATTCTCTTCTTCCCCATCGAGACAATCTTATATTTCTGAAAGAGTTCCTGTTATATTAGAAAGTTTCTTTAAATATATCTGAAGCACAATGGGATTTTTTTGTTTTTGTAAAAACACAGGGATTCCTATTAGCTCCAGCTCCAAGTTCCCTTGTTGCATCTGCTGGTTTTGCAGGGAAGAAGGTCTAAGACACTTTCCTTCGGCTGGAGGTCAGGAAAGAAAAAAGCAGGAGTGGGGAAGACCACCTGTCACACATTAATTATCTTGGCCTTTCTGGTAGTGATATCAACAGGAAAGAAGAAAACACTTTTTGAAGGTCAGCTAAGGATTAAGCCTTCAAAGAGTTTTCTTCACCCTTCAGACATGCCATCAGTTCCAGTCATCTAGCTCAGTGTCAGGCCATGGTCTAGCAAGATCAGATCTAGCACCACAGAAGAAAGAGGTTGGTTTTCTTTTTCTCCAAATACACCCTTTTTCTCTCTTAGAGGTTTTTTGCAAAGGTAATGTTGAACAGAGAGTTGCTGTGGGCACTGGCACACCAGCCTTCTCATGACATGCAGGAAACCCCCACCAGCCAGCCGACTTCAGGTGGAAAGTTTGATCTGACAAGGAAGAGGGGAAGACTTGAGTCAAGGTGTGCAATATGCATGTGTTCCACCATGCACTGGGATATAAATCGGATGGCTACACCATTTTTTTTTGTTTCATCTACCATATTATTTTGGATCTAATGGAAAATTGGGTGGAGAAGGCAGACAACCCATAAAGATAAATGCTTGTACATGGCTGTATATGTATATGCTAATCCTCTGGTATGTTTTCCTGTAGATAGAAAGAGCAGTTGGAAAAGAAAAGTGCAGGGCAAGATGTCAATGAGCAACTCCTGTTCCACAGTATGAATCCATCTCATATACCTGTTGTCTGTAAGTAGAATTTTGGCTGGAGGTTCTGTGAGACTCATAGGACAGTGTATAGAAAAGGTATAAGGGTATGGGCTGGACCTGCATCAAAATTCTTGGGGGATTTGAAAGGTACAGGGAAAATGCTGTGCTTCCCTCTGTGTTGGTCTGATCCTAACTCTTTCGACCTTTCACAACCAGTAAAGTAACAAAAATCAATGGTGAAAACTGCTAAATCAGCCCCCTCTGTTGATGGCTTAAAATAAACTCAAGCAGAAACACCTGGCAAGGATACCTGTGGATAGGAAAGAAAAGAAGGTGCTTGTTGAGGAGCTGGCTGCCAAAGTGCAGATAGCAGATTTTTGTTACTTTGGTTTATGCATTTTTTTTTTACCCATGGCTTTTTCTGGTCCCTAGGAAGTTGCTTTGCCAGAGATGCCACTTATTCTCATCAATACCATCCACCCAGCACAGACCATCGGAGCACATTTGTAACTGAAGTTCTAGTTGGAGACCTGGGATTTCAAACAGACTTTTAAACAGCTGTGTAGGTAATGAAAAAATATCCTTTCATCTTTGTCATCTTTGAGAAGCACCAGATTTACCTGGCATGTATCTTGGAGGATACACATTCATTCTCATAAAGATGATGTTGGAGGTAACAATATCTTGCCTGGAAACAACACTTTGAGGTTTGACTTTTTTGAGCTCTGTGTTGCATGTAAGAATCTCATATCTGACATTCAGCTATACTGCAGCTGTTTCACTTACAGGAATGGAACTACAAGTATAGTAACTTGAGGCTGCGTCCTCCAAGAGTTGTTTTCCTCCCAAACAGGCTGGTAGCAGTTAAATCTTAATAAATAATATAAGCATAACAACATGGTGATGATTTGGGTACAAGTGCATTATAAATTTAAGTGTGCACTGTGGTTAATTTTTAAAACTAATTGCTTCTATGTAGAGTATGGTACATAAGTAGATGTTTTTTAGGACATGGGGAAATGAATACAGAAAATGGGGAAAATGGAGTATAAAAAGCATGTTTGAGGGGTGACTCTCTGGACTTGTTTTTCCACAGAAACAAGATCATCAGCATCTTGTCAGTTTAAGAAAAGTAGACAATAGGCTCAGAGCTGTTTTTGTCCTGTGGTTTGGCTGCTTTAAATTTTGTGGCAAGAAAAGGCTTTTAGATCATATCCTAAAGGACTGTTACATCATGTTCCCTAATTTCTCTGCTGGTCCCATTTGGTTATCTTGCAATAAGAATCATAAGGGTTGCAATTCAGATGGAAAAAAAAAATTCCTGGATATCGAAAAAGCAAATGACTCATTGGTCTTCCTCAGTCTGCTTTGGCCACTGATTGTGTGCTGAAGCCAGAGTGATGGGACCCATCTTCACATAACCCTTCTGCGAGAGCGGGAAGATGCCTCAGGCTATACTGCAGTCCAGTCATACCACAAATCAAAACAATAGTAATTTTCTGCTCTTCTAGAAAGAGCAAAGTTGATATTTTGAGCTGTCTGTGCCCTCCCGAACTGCTGGATGGGCTGGGATCTCGCTTTGAGCTTATGCAACCTTCCTATGCTATAAGATTATGTAACCTTCCTCCCAAAACTCAAAGTATGACTATGAAACCTTCCCTGGATTCACACCAGGATATTGTAGTGGACTTTTCTTCAGTGTTGCCACACAGGGGTACAGCAGCCTGCTGTGTGCTTGGCCCTCCCATGCTGTGGGCAGCCCTGGCGTGTTTGGATGTTAAACTGGATCGGGGAGGGGGGAGCAGAGTAGTGGTGCCTTTGCAGGGAGCTGTTGCACAGTTTTTGCTCATTGTGAGGGAAGAGTAAGTAATGTAGAAATGAGGAGACAGCAAGGTCTCCTGTGCTTGCCTGAGGATTGGTTATGGACCAGCTGGAAGTAGCTTCCTTGAGTTCTGCCCTGGTGCCTGCCCCTACACTCAGCTGTCCTCCACGTGCAGCCCTGGCCCCTGTGGGTCTTGAAACACTTCAGCAAATCCCTAAGGGGGCCAAGGGTGCAGGGCATCATGGCTACTTTCAGTCACATTCTCTCTTCTGAGGATGTTGTCTGCCACTCTTGCCCAGAGCTGAGTTTGGGATCATAATGTTGGAAACACCTGAGTGCTGGTGACCCCATCCTGGCTGTCCACTGGGGAACACCATGAGGAGTTCTGCAGCCTCTGTCAGCGGGACACCCTGGGAATGTAGGAAACTGATGTTAGAAAACCTCCTGGGAACCCCGTAACTAATGCTGGGGATAGAGTTTGCTTTGTTCCCTGATCACTGCCAGGACTTTTCACCCTATTTTTCTGTGTCAAGTCTGCCTGTTGCACTGCTGACACCCTGTCCCAGACCAGAGCTTCCATGTCATGACACCAAAAGCGAGGAAGTCTGTGATGAGCTGAATAATGGCACATGACAGCATCCCATTGGGGCTGTAGAGCCAGTGGCTGCAGCAGTGAGGGGTGAGAAAAAGGGGTGAGGGGTAGCCACTGGCACAGCCACCCCCTTCCCACCCTGCAGACTGAATCTGCTGTGCCTATTTGGAATTACCCTGCTGCTGCCTGGCACTTCTCTTGATGATTGAGAAACACCCCAGTGATGTGTGCTCTGACTAGGATGGATGAGAGATTGTTCTGAACTTTCATCTTATTTAATATTTTCTGTAGGACATCCCTGAAGTAAATTAGCCCCTGGACTGAACATTTGCATTTGGTTTAGTTCCACTGTCTTATCTTTCTGAGGAGAGTTGGGGGGACTTGATCAGAAATGGAAGGTTTTCTTTAAGCAAACTAGGGCTCCTCAGGAGCATTTTGAACAGAGCATGTGGATCTCATTTACCACAGTTAAACATAGGGCTTTTGAAAGCAGAAGCTAAAAGTGCATTAGAAGGGGTGATACTATACAACAACTCCAGTTGGTGATAAAGCTGTTCTTTCAACTCTCCTATAATCAGCACACCAAATCCAAATCTGTTCTTGCTGTAAGCCACCTGTCTTGCTTGGTGGTGTTGGGGTTTGCTGGGATGTAGGTGCTTTGTGTTGCGTGCTTATCAAATCTCCTTCTCCTGAAGTGTTCCTCTCTGTTTGGATGGCAAACATTTCTGTGCAGTCTGAGGATCCCATTTTACTGATTCACTAGTTTCTGACTAAGGGCTGGAGGTGCAGATGTGTGGGTGTCTGAGATGGACTCTTGCTGTTACTGGGTACAAATATTTTATCTGCAATGCAGAGTACCCCTAAGGGTTTTTAGTTAACTGCTTCCTGTGACTGCACACACACACAGGAGTCTGCTGCTGCGTTTTTTGTGGAAGTCACATTTCAGATTCCCAGTTCAACAAAAACAGCCTGCATTGACAGTCTTGTAACAGAGCAAACACTGTTAGTTGAATCACCTGCTTGCTTGCTTCCTGCTCTGTTGTTAAATCTTGTAACTCAAAATCCAGTCACTTCATTTCAGGCTTTTCTGAAGGTGAGGAGGGAGATGACTATACTTAATTTTACCAAATGCTATTGCATAGAACATTTTGTACTTTTCAGTGTTCAAAGACTTCTTTGCAAATGAAGTACTGGAGAACTGAATGTAATATCTTACTGTTTGCTGTGCATCTTCCTCACTCTCTGGACGGCTTTCATGTGAGGGGTACCACACTGTTGGAGGATACTGTCCCTCCATGTGGTCAAGTCTGAAAGGGACTCTTATAAATGTATTGTTATATTTTGATTCAATTATTGTGTCATAAAGCGAAACAGTGACTTCTGGTCATTGAGGTGCAGGAGGAAGTGAAAGAGATGGACTTTGACCAGTACTGGGGAATACCTGCTGGCCACAGATGGCACAGCTGGCTCCAATGTATTTACTGGAAGAGGGTTTGGTGTCTGACAAGTAGATAAGACGTTGTCTAACCACCTGGAAAGCCCCGTGTAGCTCGAAATGATTACTTATTTACCCTGCCCACAAATAAACTCAGCATGTCCCTCTAATAGAGAGGTGACTGTGATGAATGTAACTATTTTCACTGTGTGGGATTTCATGGGAAATCATTGCTTTTTGTTTCTGCAGGCCTAGATAAGATTCATAGGAAATGCTCCAGTTTAGTATTAGGGCCTCATATCATTGTGTCACTTTTCTGGCACCAAACATAGTTTGGCAGCTCAAAAAATACCTTAATTAAAATTCCATTTAAAATAGTTCTGGATTAAAAAATAATAATAATAAAAAAAGTAAAAGTTGTACTTAAGGGCCCAGAAAGCAAGGCAAAAAGAGAAATAAAATGAGTGGTCTTCCTGCGGATTTCAGAATTCCCTTTTCACTCTTTAAATTGTCTTTTTTTTTTCTTCTTTTTCTTTTCTTCTTTTTTTTTTTTTTTTTGTTTGTTTGTTTTTGTTGTTGTTGTTGTTGTTTTTGTAAAACATGTCTCAAGCCCAAAGCCGCAGAATCAAAAATTCCTCGGTCATCTTTTATAGTGAGGTGACAACCAGAGCAAGGTTATGGCAGTTTAATACTATCCCTTTCTAATTTAATCTCTATTCATTATCAAATACTGTTGCTTAAAGCAGAATTTCAGCTCCAGTCCATATTTTTCTCTCAGAGGGAGTTAACTCTTCAGGGTGAAATTAAGCTCCACTGATTGAGGGGGTTTTTTTTATTATTAGTTCATATTACAACAGGAAGGAGCAACACTAAACACTTCAAATCTCTGCCCTCTCAAAATTGCTAGCAGGTTAGAAAGGTGACTCAAATGTTGGGTTTCACCCAGAAAGCTGACTCAGGTGGAATTACTGAAGCTCAAAGCCTTTGCCAGGATGCCACCTGCATCAACAGTATCAATCAGATGTTCTATCTTGAGTGAGTTACTCAACTTCTAATTTGCTGGTATTAAAATGTAGGTGTTGAGATGGCTATCACTGATACCACCAGTGTGGAAGGTTCTTTGAATATAAAGGCTGGATCTGCAAAACTGAAGTCTACAGAAGCCAATTTTAGATTTTCAACAACACTCCCTAGCTTTCAGGAAACCAGAAATCAAGTTTTTTAAAACCTAAGTTGAATAGTAAAAAAAAAGTTTTCTCAAACCAGTCAGAAACATTTATTTGTGTTGTTCATTGACACTTATTATTTACATCTGGTCCTCTCCAAAGAATCTTGGAGACATAGCTACCTAAATGTGAGCTGTATCCTGCGGTCTGAGGTACATTAAGCATATTCATTAATATGTCATTGTGTCTGTTTTATACAAATTTGCTTTGCCATCAAATGACTGTTTCTCAAGTTGACATACTGTAATACAAGGACAAAACACTGCCTGTTTCTCAGAAGGTGCAGGGCCTGTAAAGACAAGCGCCTAAGACAAGTTAAGCAAGACAATGTACATGTCAATATTTAGATCTAGAAAATACATCTCCATCAAATACACCAGACTCTTTCAGAACATTGAATACACCAGAGCAATATTGTTCTTTAAAGTGCACTCCTCAGTCTCTACTGTTGGTCAAGTTGGTTCATTGTTCAGAAATCTTTGAATATTCCATGGAGCACAGGCTGAGATTCAACAAACCACTGCACAGGAAAGAGTGCATGGTTTATATAAACCTCAAATACTTATAATATTTTATGGAGATACATTTTCTAGAGTCTCAATATTGACATTTATATTATCTTGCTTAACTTATAATAATATCTAATAAAATCTAATCATGCATAGTTTTCTTTGCTATGTACATAGTTTTCTTTCTTTTCCCATAGGTTCCCTTAAGCCTGTCTGTCCTTGATGTGAATATTCTCTGTACCCTGTTTCTTTCTTGAACAGGTTACAATTGTGTTGTCTTTACACAACTTTTACTACTTCATAGCTATTATCAGAAGGAAAGGGAAGGATATTTAAACACTAAAAAAATACTGGTTTTTTTCTTTTTCCAAATGTCATTTGAACATACTGAAAAAATACTGCAATTTACTAAATTAACTATGAATTAATTCAAAACAATTTTTATTTTAATAAATTCTGGAACTTTAGTTTCATAGTAGCATACATAACTACATAAGCACGTGAAATTGTTCAGCCCTGACAGGACAAAATACCTTCTGGCTGAAGAAATGAATCGTTCAGTTTTCGATTTTTTTTCCCCCCCCCCATTCTTCTTATCAAGCATTTAATAACATGCAGACCTAAATAAATGACATAGACAAACATCTGTCCTTAAATAGCAACAATTCCACCTGTCAATAAAATTGTTTCTCTTCCACCACACTGGGCCTTGAATTCACAAAGCAAGGACTGGGCGAGCAAATGACAGCACATAGATCCTCATTTATTGAGACTAGGGATTACCATCTGTTTTTCTGCTCCTGCTACAAATTGAGTCCTAGTAATAGCAGAGGGGGTGTGTGTGTGCTCAAAACACAGAAAGAACACAACATCATTACTCTACCTGAGCAGATCTTGCAACTAATTTTTTAATAGTATTTTAAAACAATCCCTTTTAGCAGGATGTTTGTTCTTTGCCTCTTTAATTGCTCTTGTTTTGTAAAGTTGCGTGAGAACAAGTTGTGTGTCTTAGGTCACACTCATCTGGATCTTATTTCCTAGTGTTTCTGACAAACAAATTAGTGAGTGCCCCCTTACTGAATGAATTAATGAGGATTCCCTGTTCGCTATACATTTATTGAGGTCATGGCTATGTTTGCTTTGGGTTTCTTAGTGAAGGCAAGGCTCCCAAACGTGATACTACTGATCTGAGTTCTCTGTGCCATTACAATGATGGTCCTGCCACTGCACTTGCTATTTGTTTCAGCTGCTTAGCAACTGTAACAATGGTCCATCAGATCGCTGCTATCTCGGAAGGGTTTTGAAAAATCAGTAGTTTGTGCCTGCTGGCCATACCAGAGACACTTTAGTACCTGCTGGCCTTTCTAGTCCTTTAGAAATAAGCAAAACATTATCTTTGTGTTTCAAAAAGTTTAGCCTGTTGTGCACCTAGTCTATCTTCCAGAGGCATGTTTTGAATTGTAGCATGTCAGCACAGTGCTGTACCTTTTATTTTAGCTCCTCTTAATCTGTAGAATCAGTCACTTTCTTACTTCTTTCCCTCCTTCCCTCTCTTTCTTCCACTCACCATGTGGTTTTTTTTCTGTTTCCTGACCTTTAAAAATATTAATTTTTTTAGATTAATTCTAAAATTTTGTATGCAGTGATAGGTACTCTTGAACAAACTTATATATAGATAAGCACACACACAGTGTGAATGTTAGTACATATTAATACAGACTTTTATGCAAATGAAACCTGAGCATTTTTGATTTGCAGTTTTATTAGTCAAAAATACATTTACTGTACACTGTTACGATTTTACATTTCCATGTGAATGAACCTGAGACTACATGAGAAATTAGAATAAATCTTGAGATAAGGGCATAAGACAAAACACAGAGGATAACTTATGCTACTTATGTTTTAGATGTTACATATTTGAAAGGAAAGCTCCCATCTGCAGGGGTCAATCATATATTAGCCTCTACCCAGACTCCCCTCCTAGGCACGTGCACCAAGTGCTTTCTGATGGGCCACAGTGCTGTTCTCTCTGCCTGCAGGGAAGCAACTCCTCAGGTATGGAGGCTATTCTAATGAAATAGCTGAGCAGGGCAGGCAGAAAACACCTTCCACTGTCCTTCCTTCTCTACAAATCCTCTTCTACCTCCCCAGCCTCCCCACAGCCACGAGTTTGCATCCTAGATGCAGGAGAAGAGGGCCTGTCCTGCTGCAGTGTGTTTCACTGGAAAAGAATAAGACAGACAACAACAATTGCAAAATATCTCTGCTCTGAAATCAGGCAAACTGCCATAGAGCTCTTATGCAAAAAAAAAAAAAAAACCTGGAGATTCAGCTTTCCCACATAAACAGCTTCCTTTCAAAGTCAGAGTCCAGGGCATTCAGGCACACATTCATACAAAGCTAGTCTTTTCTGCTGTTCCCCAACAGTCTTTAGATATCAAATATGTACCACCCATCCAATGTCAGCGTTGTTTCTGCCATAGTCTCCACCAAATAGTGCAAACTTGAAATTGGGCACTGTGATAGATCTGTTTGTTTTGAGCAATTAATTAATCTTCCCAGGTTCAGTCTTCCCATGCAGGAGGAAAGGAATTGTTATCAGAAGGTAGTGCCTGCCAGAACACAGGCTGCCCTCTGACAAGCAGGACCTCAGCTCCACCAAACATCCCCACGCCCTCAGAACAGAAAACTCAATGTTCTGTATTCTTATGGCTTGGAACAAGCAAATATTTCATCACAAGCTGTACGTTTCTAAACTGATTTGTCTTGCACAACATCACTATGCATTCAGGCAGTTCACTCTAATTATCACTTTGTAACATTTTGCATCTGCTTCTGTTAAGTCGCTGAAGTTCCTGGTATGTTTTCTTGAGTTGTTTTATTTTTAAACAAATTGTTTCTGTGACTGGCTGTCAACAGCTGCACTGTTCATTTTATGCAGTTTGAATACACTAATTTTCTGCAGTGTGTCCTGATACTGCAGCTCAGCTTCAAACCTGAAGCCACAGAATTCCTTTGACGGGTTCATCCCTCATTCTTTTGTGAGTCATCCCTAATTTCAGGTTTTCCCCCAGACTCATAGAATTTGTTCTTGAATAAAAAAATAATAAAATTTATGCCCTCACAGAAGTATAACAACTGTTAGTAGTCTTTTACAAGGTTTTCTCAGTGTGCCAAAAAGATCTCCAGCCTCAGCCAGAAGCAGGCTGGTGCATGTGGGGGAGATGTGTCACTCCTTGGAGTTAGCTGGTGTCACCCACTGTATTGAGGTGGGAGTTGGTCTCTTCTCCTGTGTCACAAACAACAGGACAAGAGCAAATGACCTCAATTTGCATCAGGGAAGGTTTAAATGGGATATTAGGAAAAATTTCTTCACTGAAAGGGTTGTCAAGCACTGGAACAGGCTGCCCAGGGAAGTGGTGGAGTCACCATCCCTGGAGGTATTTACAAGATGTGCAGATGTGGCACTTAGGGACATGTTTTAGTGGTGGACTTGGCAGTGCTGGATTAATGGTTGGGTTCTGTGACCTCATAGCAGTGTGACCTTAGAGTTCTTTTACAGCCTTAATGATTCTATTGTAGATTCCATCCCACTTGGAGTAAAATAACAAAAGTTCAAAGAAAACACACAGTAAAAGTACAATACTTAAAAAAGTTATTTTGTAAGTTTATTTTTATAGTTCTAAATTAAATGCATTTTCTATGAAATGTTTCAATAACAGTCAGTATCCAACGGAAAAACTGTCTAATATATCTCTGAAGCAATATCTTGAAAACAGTCTACTACAAAGTTTCTGATGTTCATGTTCATAGATATTGTCCTAGTTTCTTTCTTTCTGGGGTTCATCAGTGCATGTTCTTAAGGATGAATTTGTTAAATCTAATGGGTTCTTTCCTCTCTAAATTGTATCAATAGTAATTTCAGATGGCACTACATTGCCACAAACTTGGGCAGACTGGCATCCATTAACAGTGACGTGCTGAGACTGGTTGAGGTGCTCAAATTAATGAGGACACCTGTATGGTCTTCAGTTCTTCTACTGGTCTTTAAGAACATTCAAGCCAACAATTAAGCAATTAGACACATGTCAGTATTTACTTGGTCTTATCTTCCTGAAAAAAATACCTGGGCGGTATCAGTTTGGACAAAACTCAGAGATTAAATACTCCAAGTGAAAAAGTTGAAGTTTGTATATTTATTTATTTATGTGATGTTCTCTCATATTGCTCTGTGTGACAGTGTTATTGCTGACAGCAACAGCAGTTGTTCATCAGCAGCCAGCACTGTTACTGTGCTTTAAGCAGTGAGGCATAAGCAAACCACCAGTGATGTATATTGCATTTAATAATTTTCAGCTGCAAGCAGGACACAGGTACCTCGATTTTAAGGTTTAGCTTTGGTAAAGTGTTATTTTGAGACTGCTAAACAATAAAGGCATAAGTTGTCGTATGGTGGTGGGATTCCACACTTTTCATGACTAGATGGGTGACAGAGTGCCCTGTCCCTGACAGGTGGTGTGTCCGGAAGGCTGCGATGGTGCGTGTCCCTCGGGCAGAGAGGGTTAAGCCATGGAGACTGCCGCTTTAAACAAAGGCTTGATTCATGTCTTTTCTTCCTTGAAGGGAATGAGAGAAAGAAAAGTAAGTAAAATACAGCAAAAGCTGTTGTGAAACAAGCCCGTTGCTGTTCTCTGATAAACAAGTATGTGAGGATTCGTTTTTAGAGGCATGCTGAAGCAGAGGGACACCAGGGGGTGGCTGCAGCCACTCTTCCTCCAGGGGCTGTCACTGCCTTGCCAATGCCAAGGACTAAAATTGTCCGGCTTCTTAGAAGAGGACGTGGTCCTGACTGTGTGCCACAAAAAAAGTCTGCTGTGCAAAACCACAAGTTATCTCCCACTCCAAAGCAAAATCTTTAGTAGTAGCTGTTCTTGCAGTAATTGGTGGATGACTCCTATGCAAAGAGGACTCCTTTCTGTCAGCATATCGAGGCTTGCAGGGTCTCGGGGGTGTCTGCAATCTCAGACAGGTGTTCGTCTGTGAAAATGAACCTTCATTTCATGGCCAACCGAAAGGTCAATTCTCACCCAATAATTAAAAAGTCAAAAAAGCAAATGCATCTATGGAAAACAGCTGACAATAAGTTTCTATGGCTCATAGCAGTGTTGACAAATTTTACCACAGACAACAAGTTTATTGATTCTGGCAGCGTTCCTTGACCATCAAGAAAGTAGCTATTACTGAAATTTTTGGCACTGATTTATTAAGGGATTGTTATGTAGAATTTGGACATTCAGAAGCATGGGACTGCACTTTTTGAAGCTGGAGGAATGGTACGAAACTGCAGTGTATTGCTCTTACCTGCCTACATGGTCGTCAATGCGTGCATCTTAGCATACAACAGCATCTTAGCTCCAACAGCTTCTTGCAACTGCACCAGAATGTGCTTCTAAATGAAAGTCAGGAAGTAATAATTAAAAATTTCAAACAGCCCTAGGTAAGATCACAAAAAATAATTTGTAACAGAGAGAGCTGTAGATTTTGTTTCATTGTATATACATATGCATGTATGTATATATAGATATGTATCATTGAAAGCTGCTAAATGAAATCACACTTCATTAGACAAGTTCTGTAGGAACACGCAGGAATATATGTCTTCATATTTTGAAAAAATGTGTTTGTGATACTGCTACATCACAGCTTTTAAAATTACTTTTATTCTGAAACCCATAAACTTCAAATGAGATTTTTCAAAGCAGGATTCGACCTTTTCAATCCAATTGCAAAATGTTTTATTTGAATACGCACACCAAAACAAAAAATGATGACAATAATTATTCCTGGAAGGTATTAAAAAGTTGATCCTTATGCATAAATTGAATTATGGCTCTGGCAAAGGTGCAATATAAGCAAACAGACAGAGTATAAACACTTAATACTCCTCTAACATCTACTGCCAAGGTCCTCTAATGATTTTAAATCAGTTCAGACTGTTGCAGTGAGATAGCCTGCCTGTACTCGCTTACATATGCACAAAAATAAGAAGGTTAAAGAAAATGTCAAGAGGACAAAAGGGATTTCTTGAAAAACTTAGTGATGGAGGGCCAGGAGCAAACTTAGTGAAGATGGCACCAGCTGCAGTCTCAAGGACTGGCTGTTCAAATTCCTTGAGCAACACAGAGAAACCATAGGGGAACCCAGCTGCCAAGAAGTCTAAAAGCATTTCAACAGCACATTTGTGAAGAGTCATTTTGCAAAGACTTATAAACTGCCCACATTGGGCAGGTTTTCCTGGGATTAGCAAAAGACATGGTCTCGTCATGAAAACTGCTGCTCTGCCAGACCTGCTGTTCTGCTACAAAGCATAGTTTTCCTGATGGAATAGGTGTTTTAATGTTCCTTGGATATTAATGTTGTTAAATAACAACAATAACCACAAGCAAGCAGCTCTCCAACAGGGACAGTTTCAATATTTGCATAGAACAAAGCTAGCTGCAGTGAAAATCAAGGTGTTAGAACAGCAGGGATGAACCAACCCAGTAGTAGTCAGTGTTGTGTCCTCTACCCACTGCAGGGACAAATGAGTGTGTATGTTTTGTTGCTATGCCAGCTACAAGGCAGCACTGAAAACTCACTGCTCATCTACAGCTGTGTGCTTCTAATAATGACAATTAAAAAAACTAATGGAAAGGTGTGTCACAGAGTGGGATCGTTGCTTTGACCCAGATGAATGCTGGGGGGGTAAATGCATACAAGACTGGGAGACACATCCACCTTGCAGTAATAAGGAACCACCAAAGCCAGCAAGAATGGCCTGGACTTCCAAAGTCTCTTTTTGCCTCTGTCAAACTAATTGTGTCATTTAAATGAATGTTGATCTTGTTGCAGGACTCAAGGACTTAATCCAAAAAAAGAGAGATCCCCAGACCTTGAATTTAAATAACATGATGGTCAGTTTGTGAAGAACAAGGCAGATGACCTAATATAACTTTTTACCTTCAGTCTGTATGCTGGCAGCGAATGTAGGATACACTGTGACATTCCTGACCTGGCTTCCGTTACATTTTGTCCTATGTCTTTGGAGTCTTTCTCTCTAGGACATCCTCTACAAACCATGTCCAGAGTGCCAACTGCATGAAGAAGAAGAGGGACGCTTGGAAACCATATACAGATGGACTGAACGAATGACAAAAAAGGGGAAAGAAAGGACAGAGAGCCTGTAGGTGATGGAGCATGTGTTCTACAAATCCAGACTGCCTTAAGCTAAAGTAAACAAAGCAAGCTGGGGAAAGTTACAATGGTTTATATTTTCTAAGTACAACGATTTTTATTTTATTTTGAAACAATTTTCCCTTAAGGAATGTCCTTTCATTTTAATTTGCAAAAGGCTGACAACTCATCTTATGAAAACTGTTCCCTTTTGCTGGAAAGAATTATTATTTTTTTTTTTTTTTGCTAATCCAAACCATTATTTTCCCCTCTCACATTCATCACCCACCTTCCAGTATAACTTTCTCAACATTTCAGTCCAGTACTTGGGTATTTAGAATAAAATTCCTCCAGTGGACAGATTTTCTCATAGTTGTTCTCTTACTATTTTTGCCAGATAACATGATCTGACCTGACATAGCAGTTTGTGTTCTTTAGAAATATAACTTTCTCAAGTGCTCAGATAACATGAAATGAAGATGGTGTCTAACTCAAGCTGCTCAGTGCCAAAACACAGCGGTGGAAGGAGAATGGGCAACTCATTGAGACCAATCCCCCTACGCTAGTAAGCTGCAGATGTTCAGTTCAAAAGTCTTGGTAGAGCATGCACTCCAAGCACTCCAAAAGCTTCCCAAGGCCCTCATGAAAACCTGGAGATCTGTGGTAAAAGACTCAGCAACTTCCTGTGTTACTTGATGAGGACAGGAGAGAGTGAGGGCACCCCAACCAGGACAGCTGAGTCCCTGTTGGGAAGAGCAAGAGGCAGAGACTGAGAAGGGCAGTAAGAGAAGATTTGGTTTAGACTTAGTTAAAATGCTTTGTACCAATAAAGACAATTCAGCCCGCTACAGATTACTGGGGAGTGACGATCCCATTCAGGAAACTCCTTAAGAATACCTGTCAAAATGGTATGGTTGCTTCATTGTGGGTTGGATGTTCTTCCATGGTCCTGTCCAGATTCTTCTCTGCATTTTTTCTACAGTTCACAAAACATTTATTAGCTGTTTTGTCCTCTCCTGCCATGATTTGTCTACAGTACTTACTTCTGAAACAATTTTCCACTATTTCCTCTGAAACAGCTTTCCCTGACTGATAGAACTCTAAGTCTATAACTGGACTAAAAAAATAACAGCTAGAAAATCACCTAAGATTGCATCCACAAGAACAGGAAACCCTCAGAAGTTACAGTGACCCTGGACATCTCTTTCAAAGAGTTTAGCTGGATCATGCCTTCACACCTCATTTCTGTAACCATCCCAAATTAGCCTGGGGGCCTCTTTGCCCATTTCTGGGAGCACATCTCTCCTAGTCATGCTCAAACCTGTCCCACTATCCACAGACAGATTCTCCAAAATCTTGCATTGATTAGCAATTCTCATAAAGGTGGAAACTCCCTGTGATGCTTGATCCAGGAGTGTGTGTTTGCTGATGGACAAAAGGCTGATGTATGAGGGCCCATGAGTGCCGATGGCATAGAAGTGACTCCAAGAAGGTGTAGACATCCTCGTGGTGCTGGAGGTCGGTGCAGGCAGGGCACAGACATCAGCTGCAGCCTGGAGAGAGGCATGACAGTGTTTTGCTCTTCTGACACTAGCAAACTGAATCACTGAGGTAAAGTCTGAGATCCACTTGTGCATATTGCTGGGAACAGGAAGAGGAGCAAGTAAATAAGATTGGATGTGTTATGGCTAGCTGTCTTTTGTCCTGTTTGATCTCTTGAAAAGACAGATGACTGCTTACTTTAGGCTATTAGGCATGTTTGTTACACATAAAGATTCATGGACTTTGTTATGCTTTTTTTTTTTTTCTAAACTTGATAGAATTATACTGAGTATTAATTAAAAGTCTGTAACTGCTTGATGGGGAATGAACAAAGGGTAAGTATCAAAGCACTGGTTCTCTATGCCATGCTAGTATAGTGCTTCCTTATATTAAAAGACAACACAAACTCACAGAAGAGAAATGTAGATAAATAAAGTGATAATCAATGGCAGATTTAAATATAGACACACACATAAAGAAATGAAATCTCATAACTTTATTATAATTTATGGCCAAAGCAAAAATATTGCCAGAGGAGCAGTTTTTCAGAGGAGGGAAAAATTCTGTGGAGCTGTAACAACATATCATCAACCTTTACACATTGTTTGGAAGAGGAAAATTTTACTAGATAACAAAAGGCCAAGTAATTTTATTCCATTACTAACTAAAAATGCAGAAAACAACAACTCACTGTGGGCAAGTGCTGAGAACTGACTCATCTCAGAACTTGTTCAGAGAAATGATCTGAACTTATTTATTCACAGAAGATTCATGTTGAACATCACACTCAGTAACTAGCAAAATACATTTTTGAATTATGATCACTTACGGCATAGAAAAAGAAAACAGTTTTAAAAATATAAAAAAAAAAAAAAGAGGTTATTTTGCACATAAATCTCTTTTGTCTGTCTCTCTGTCAAGACCTTTCAACAAGGGGCAACTTGGTGGGGCGACTGATCCCAGCAGGCATGCAATCTTCGGGAAATTAGACCAGATGGCTGGAAAGTCCCATCTTAATGCATCATAGTAGTTACATATAGGCAAGAACAACTACTTGTAGGATCCTGGGAGCGCTCTTTGGGTTTCCTGGTATAAACCAGAGGGAGTAAAACTCAAGCAATCTTTAGGCTTTGTGATGAACTGAAGTGCTGAACTCTTGCTCAGAAGGCTGCAAGAGTTCTCTGGCAGAGGTTGCCGAGATTTGTCTAAACCATGTAACCTTAAAAAGAGCTGTGGAAGCACAGCACAGAAGTTCAGCAGAGCTCCTGAAACCTTGTGCAAGGACACTTACCCCAAAAATGCCAAGGAGAGCAAATATTTAAAGGTTAAAAAAGGGTATAAACCAAGGTCTTCTATGCTCTTGCTTAATGCTCTGCTCTGTTTATTGACAGGAGGAGTGAGTTGACTAAAAGCCCATGCCAATTCCTCTTGTTCTTCTCATTGAGTTTCTGAAAGGCCAAATACTTACCCTCTGGATTTTTAGAGGAAAAACCTTCATCTTCTTCTTGAGAAGCAAGGTACACTGGAAATGGGAGCACCAACCAAGACATTAGTGTTTAATTCACTTTGGAAATGGACTGAGTCTTACATGTCTCTGAACTTTATTCTGACACCCATGCCCCTTCAGGCTGTCTCAGGTCCTGCTGCCCACCAGAGCTGACAGAACCCTAGATTCACAAATCCTGTGGGACCATAAGTCAGTGATGCACTGTCATGTTTAGCACTGCAGCATCCAAGGCCCTCACCCCGCAAATTGAGATTGTAACTGATCTTCTTCCACTTACTGCTCTCCTACAGTGAGTAGGATGGTTCATAAGATCATATCTGAATGGCCCTGGCAGAGCATGGATTTATGCCATGGACCCACATGCAGGAGAAATATAGAGAGTTAAAAGTTATTTATCTCAAGCTTCTCTTTTTGCCTTTTCTTACCTGCCTGCTTTAATTTTCAAGATCTAAGGAACATGCAAACACGAAGACATCCCAGCCCCAGAGGCGGTGGTTGTGTGTGAGGTGTGCCTGTACTGTGCAACACTTACAGGCACGAATTCACCCACTGTCTCCTGGTTCTGTGGGGGCACCTCCAGGCTGCTGACCAGGCCATGAGGCTGACAAGGTCCATGAGCAGGAGCTGCCCCCACCTGGGTGAGAAGTAGAGCTGTGCTTTGGTTGCTTTTCTGCAAAGCTGCCTGGTGAGACAGTCAATGACCAAGACATGCTCACTGCTGTAGGCTTTGGCTTCCTTGACTTGGGAAATACAGGAAATTCAAGGGGGCAGGGAGCTACTTCACAGCAATGCCTGCAAATTTTCATTCAAATTCATTTATTTATTCTTCTGTGATCACCCTAGCCAGATGACCTAAAGCAGATCTGCAGACTTATGGCCTAGAAGGAGTAAACTTCATATATAGGGAAAAGAAAAAATAAGTTAAAAGGCATATACAGTCTGTTACTTTCCCAAGTTCAGTAGTTTACCTCTCAGCTCAAGCCCTGGCCAACATCAGGAATATAGCACAGAGACATGCTCAGGTGCTTTTTTTCCTACCTCTTCCCCCTCTCAGGGTGAGGTAATTGGAGTTATCTACACCTGTGACTTCTGAAATTAGTAGTGCTTAAGCTCATTACAGCTTCTGGGTGTCTCAGGTGGGAGTGTTAGGGTGGTCTGTTTCTTTCTCTTGCTGAAGTTCAAGCTACTGAGATGGAGGCTGCTGGTTTTATTGCACCTTTTCTTTCCCTCAGGTAAGACATTTGTCCTTGCAGTGGTGTGGAAAAAATGGAAGAGTGTTAAGTGTAGTAAGTCTGTTCTGGTAGCTTGGGCTGCTGAGCTCCTGCTGAGGAGGCAGGAACCTGTGAGGCGGCTGCAGTGACTTCTGAGGAACTGAAGATAGACTGGACAAGTGTAGGGGAAAAGTGTTTCTTGTTGTAGCTTCAGGCCTGTTTGTGAAAAACCTTTCTGTGAACAGAAAGCATCAAGCTACAAAGCAAAGTAGGTGTGAAACAATCTACTGTAGACTAACTGGTTAAACTGTGACTAATATCAACCTGGTGCTCAACTAATGCAAAGGACTTCAATATTTTGTTTGATTTTTTTAATTGATTTTGACTGCAGTGGTATTCTCTGGGAGGCTGTCTGTGGTGCAACTGTTGCATTTGACTGCTCTCAGCCTGTGATTCCTTAGTGCCAGTGAAGTGTCATACATATGGCTCTAGCACATAGATTCTCTGGGTGCCTATGGAACCTGATGTGCCAGCACCTGCTTGTGGAAACATATGGCAAGACTCTGCAGAGGGCAGGATTTCTGGCCTGTCTCTTTAGAGTCCTTGGTCATATAATCCCATGAGCAACATGTGGGCCAAGGTGGGAAAGTTTTCCTCTTCTCATCACGTGCATTTCCAGCTAGCTAGGCAGTATCTAACATGCCCAGTACCTTTGTTTGACTCCTTAATGACTGTAGCCATGAATTCCATAAAACAGCACTGCATAGTTAAAAAGTCATATTATGACAAATCTTATGCTCTTTGATTTCTTTTTTGTTGTTGTTGTTTTTGTTTTTGTTTAGGAATATTTCCTAAAGTATGTGACTATTTCCTCATTCCTGTACCATGATATAGGCTGTAAATGTAGAAGCTAATGCATCTCCCTTATTCTGTTTTTTGCAATAGGAGAATATTGGCTTCTCTTCCTACCACACTAAGCAAGCTAGCCTTCATAATCCATCCTCTGCCTTCCTTGGCTTCCACACCAGTCTTGGTTCTGCCAGAGACTGTGTTCTGTGGGCTGCATTAGACCTTTATTCCACACAAAGTCCATAAACCTTTACAGGGTCAAAATTACTGAAAGGTTTATAACGTGGTTTCCTCGTGCTTTCTCTCTTCTAATTAGTTTTGGTTTGTAATTCTCATGGTCTAGCACAGCCTATCCACATTTATGTCATAAACGCTACAGGAAAGACATACTTTACACCCAGTACTTTATTTAAATGCTGAGTTTTACCAGAGCTGTGAAATAGCTTAGGTGAGTGACCTTTCCCTGGAGATGGGCCACATCAAGACCTCTTTCCTCGATGAACAGGAGAAATCTAGAAGAATGAAGACAACCTGAGTAATCTTTGCAGGCAGTGACAGTGGAAACCCTTGCTCAGCGGTCAAGTTTGATTGAATTAGTTGTTTGTGCAGGTGGCAAAGTGAAAGTTTGGAGAGCAGAAAACATGAATGGATATATTTAGCTGTAAAGAGGGTCAAGGAATAAGGTTTGGAGGAGGCAAAGGTAATCACACAACGTCAATCACTAATGCTTGTGGGGTTCTGGAGCAATTGGGTGAGAATGAGGTGCAAATCAATGTCTTAATTCAGTTGTATCTGTAGTATCTCTGTGCAGCCTGCTGGGGTATGTGTTTTGTCAAGGGATGCTGTAGGGCTTGCTCTTACTGAAGTAATAAATCCTAAAAATGCAGTGAAACTCACATTTACACACATGGTGATGGAAGGGGTATTCACATCATCCTTTCCAACATGGAAATAATATAACTGGTGTTATGTCCAAAAGAAACAGCAGAGACCAATTTGCATAGTACAAGGAGGGAAGGTTTTGATCCCTGTTCTGTGGAAGTGTTTTGCTGTCACCAGTGACCAGAGTGAGGTCTGGACTGCAAGTGTCCTCCTTCTGAAGAAAGTACATGAAGTTTCTCAGCTACCAAGTACTTCCCCCTTTCACCCCAATGAGTTTCTTATGCAAAGTTGAAAAGTTCAGTGGGGTGGATGGAGCCAGATGCCTTCCAGAAGACTATATTGCTTGGTAACTGGATAAGGTGAGACATGAAGTTTTAAATCCCATAAACATTTGAATCTGACTTGTTGCATCATTTGTTGGTGCTCTAACTGCTGAGGGAAGGGAGCTATAATGTCCCCTACCCTCCAACCATGCTCTGTGAGAGTGCTTTTATGGCCTCAAACTCTTTTACACCCGAAGACCAAATCTGGGAACTCGGGAGCTTGAGCCAGGGGAGATGCAGATTGCCAAGAAACTTCATGACTGCTGGTGTGCCCTACATATCACAAATAGAAAAAAATAGTAGAAATCCTAAATCAAGTGAATATTTCTAGTGTCACCTCCTACATTCCTGCTTCATTGTTTCTTCTACTCCATACTGGGAGGACTGTACCTCACAGGGGACCAGAGAGGTAGCACTGGCTTGTTGAATGTGGGTGTGGATTTCTGATCCATGATTAAGAAGAACACTTTTGAATGTTAGAGATTTTCTCTTTGAAGTTCATCAAGTACAGATCAATATAGTCAATGAAATGTAAAGGTGATCTCCTTATCATCTTGTGAAAAAGCCATGCAGGACTGCAGTCCCACCACTATGGACAGTGCAAAATATGCTGCCAAACAGCTGGTTTGGGCTATTCTGGACTGTCTGTGCCTACCAATGCTGAACATGTGAGATGGTGGGGTCACCCTGCTGGGAAACCTCCCTACTTCACACATGGGTGGCTCTAGGTGTCACCCTGTAGGTGGAAGCTGAGCCATGGTGACATGAGGAGCAAGCAATTTTCCTAAGAGATCACAAAGTTCTCTTGGCAACCTTTCCCCAGCATCTGTCTGGGAGAGCAACACTGATTAGGCTAACCGGGGGAACAGAACACTTGGGATGAGTTTCCTTGCACTGAGGGCATGTGGCCTGTGTTTTATTCATCTGTGCCTTGTGTCTGCAGAGTCAGTCCTGATTTGTATGTGCTGAAATGTTAGCAGGATCCTTCCCAGAGTCCTCAGCACCCTGCACTTGCATGGGCTTTTCCTTGTCATGAGTGAGGTTGCTCTGAGGCATCTTCTAGGTCATTATGAGCTCTCATTTAGCCTTTAATTCAGTGTGCATTTGTCCTGGTGCAGGATTTTGCCTTTGCTATGTTCAATGGCCTTGGACTGATCTGAGACCTCCATCCAGGTAGCTCTGCAGTGTACAAAGCAAAAACTGAGCAGCTTTATCCAGTGGTGCCCCTCTGTGTCCATGTGTAAGTGTTTATACACACATACATCATCTTTCTTTGCAGCTCCTTCTCTCCCTCCTCTTTTTCCATTTGGTTCTGCTTTGCATTTTATTTGCAATGTGTTGTCCTGTTGTGAGGATTGCTCATACATGTTGAGTTAGGGTTCCCTGAGGAGTCTGACTGGCATTGGAAAATTAACTTTTTTTGGTTTTTGCACTTTTAAAGCCCTTTCTTATAAGCTAGGGGTTTTGCTCAGGGGTGGTAGGAATATGGCATTACTGAGAATCAATTAATGTAAAAACTGCACTAGTTCCTGACTGTGTGCTGATTGTTCCACCCCCAAAAGCAAATGTATTTGCAGTTTAGGTCACAAGTGAAATAGGCATGTTCAATCTCATTCTATCACATCACTGTCTTACAGACTTTCTTCTCCACCTCAGTGCTTACCTCTAGATTTGTGAATTGTGTCTTGTTGAGAGCTGGGCAAAATATACTTTGAAACAGCAGATCCCTCTCTTCCCCTCCCCTAGGAAAATAAGCAAATTGTCTTGCAAATACCAAACCAATTCATTTCAAAGTGTTTCAGTTTGGCAGATGGCAACAGGGAGACAGACACTACTCAAATAGAAAGGTGGTATCTCATCTTAAATCTACAAATTGAACTTATTTCTATGCAAGGGATCTGAGTTTGTGTTCACCGATCATTGTAGAGATCTGAAAAATATCTTGTGTATCCCAGGCATGTGATTTATTTTCCTCTTAGAATCCCTACAACGTTAGCTTTTTTCTGCACTTAAATGATTCACACTCTAAATTGAAGAAACAACTCTGGTTATGGTTATGAGATGATCTTAATTAGTTAAGCAAAGTAGCAGCCTCTCTGCTGTTAAATACTTCTGCACAGCCCAAGGATACAGTAATGGTTAAATATCCTGCCGGTCTAGAAGTAAGTAGCTTTCAAGTTTGGTTGGATTCAAGAAAGGAATGAAGCGAAGAAGCCTCATCAGGTGAGGACCCTGCTGTATGTAACCACAGGCACTGTCTTTTGTGACCACCTATGCTCTCCAAATGTTTGCAAAACTCACTTTCTGTCCTCGGTTATCATTACACTTTGACCAGGAGAAGAGGTCTCATTTTGGCTGCAGAACATGCAGCAATTTGGCATCCAGGGTGGAATGGCAGGCAGGGGATGAAAACTATAGGAGGCACTGTCTTCCTTTCCCCTGTGTCCAGTTCTCTCTACCCAAGATTGCATCCTAATTCTAGCTGATGGCTTGATATGACCACTCACCCTTTTCTCCGCAGGACACGTTATACACTCTTGTAAAACCTCTTGGGTGGCTTTGTGGCACAAAAATACGTAACAAAAAATCCAAAGGGCATTCTTTAATGTAAGGTTGTAAAATGTACACAGTGGCCATCCCACTTTGCCTGTTGCTATTTTCCTTAGTCCTCTTGTGGGCACGTGGGCAGCATTAGGGAAAATTGAATGTATGTCCCTTCTGAGACAAAGTCCTATTCCAGGTACATAGTCTTGTGGAAGATGAAGCCCTGCCTCCCTGTGGGGAAACAAATTCAGCTAACAGTGCAGGGTGGGGGTGATGTCAGCCTACACACGATAACTGTGTGGCGGTGCTTCCTTGTTGCTTCACCGACTAAACGTGAGTGTGCGCATGCCCAAGGAAGGGCCTGGGTGCTGCAGCTCCAAAGCACTGTGCTCTGCCCTGAGCTTGTGTAACAACAGGGAATGCCAGGTAGCCCATGTTCTAACAAACAGCTGTGGCAACTGCTTTGCTGCTGTGGATGTGTGCATGTCATCCGGTTTTCTGATTAGACCAGAGCTGCTGGGCTGCTAAAAGAATCTAAAACACTTCATCACTTCTTGTCCTCTTTGCTGAAAAATCACTTGTTCATAGTTGAAGCAAATGTCTTTGGCTTGAATTTCAATTCATTTTGCAGCTATAGGAAGAGTCACAAATGATGGGTTACTTACTTTAAAAATGAGGAAGTTTTCCCAATGCCCAGTTGTCCTTGGGTCTATTGTTGCATGTGAGTGCTATCAGAGCAGGAACTGCTGGAGCCTCTGTCTGTGCCTGACCCTTCCAGCTGGAGCTGGGTTCTATGCAGCCATTCCAAGTGATGTGTTTCACACCAGTAGGACTCTTAAATGTGCTAGATGGAAGCAGATTTTACATGGGGCCATGGTCTGGGGTTTCCCTCTCTCTTTGTGCAGCTGCTGGTGGAATGGCTTTCCCAAGTTCCCATCTGCAGGTCTGTTTACTTCCCCTGTCTAAACCTTTTCTTTGTAGGGTAAGTTGGAGAACAATGAGGAAAAATGGTCTGAAACTGAGCAAAGCTGGGGCAGGGGGGGAAATAGGTCATACCTCAGTAGCAGTTTCATAACTGATGGGAGCATTTGCCCCTGGGAAGAGGCTGAGTCTTTTTTCATCAGATCCAAATGAGGCAGTGCAAAGGAGGAGGAGAAGGATTCTATTAAAATTAGAGGGGGGAGGAATTTGATGCTACGACCTGGGCTAGAAGAACTCTTCCAATTCATCCTGCCTTGTTTAATCAGTATAGATTGAAGATTTGATTATGCAGTATTTCCTGTTAGAGAGGTTTCAGCATATCATCTTCCTTACTCACACTTACAAGGTCACCTGATTTATTAGAATCTCAAGTGCTGCCTAACCTCTGGGAGAGGAATGTCTGGAAAGAGCAGTGAGCTGTGAAAGGGCTGGTGTGAGCATTTAAGCTGAGCATTAGTTGACATTTGCAGTTGTAGACAGCAAGAGCTTTGCCAAACCTGGCCTGAACGTGGGCTGTGACTGGAGACTTGCACCTGGTCAAATTACAGTGCAAAAATTTGTACAGTGCTACTGTTAAGCAGTTGAGCCCTGTGAGCTCTATTTAAGGCTTGTACTTATGAAGCAACTGGAATAGCATGTTGTGTATGGTGGTTACTCCTCCTCTCTGGTACTTGAATTTAGACTTGGATTTTGTTCAGACTTTTGACCAGGACCTCAGCTGTTCACAAAGGGGCAAAGCAGGGCTTTTGACAGTGGTTCTGAGCCCCTCTGGGAGCAGAGCTCCACCTGACCTTAGGGTTGTCCTTAGATCTACACCAGCAGATTTCTAATGTGTCTTCTTCCTCCTCAGCTACATCTCCCCCACTTTTTTTATATTTCCCCATCCGGTCTAAGTGGGTAATGGAATAAAATGGGAACAGTCCTTGGGTAACCTCCAGCAACAAAAATGTTCCTTTGTTGGCATAGCTTTATGAATGGATTTACAAATGCTACATGAAGGCCACCCCTGTTGAAGGAGCCTAACTTCTCTGGTGGTGCCCACTAAGCTCATCCAGGGCTGCATTTGTGCTAGACCCATTTGGGAGCCTTTCCTGTTTCTCCTGTGAGATGGTCATCCCTGTCTCTTTTTGTCTCAATTCTGAGGAGCCCACCATGGCCAACCAGAAGTGTCTCCATGAACTGTACACTCTGGCATTTTCCTATTCCAGTCACTCCAGGGATAATAAATAGCAATGGTAATAAATAAAAACAGATGCTATAGACTGAAGTTTATGTATGACATATTTTCCAATGGCAGTACTCACGTTCTAGTACATGAAGTACTCTCTCTCTCTCTCTGTGTATGGTTTAGTTTCTACTCCAATCTCTCCAACATACCCCTTCTATGGCAGGAAACTGTGGTGCTTGGAGGGAGAGAAAGTGGCCTTCTGGAGATATGGGTATAGGCTGTAAGACTTACTGGGCAAACAAGTGGTCTAAGAAAGAAATTCATGCTGAAGGAGTCAGTCTTGCTTACCCTGGCATCCATCCTTCTGTCTCCATGTTTCAGAGAGCTGAGGACAGACTGAATGAAATGCCCAGGTTTCAGCCTGACTGTTTCTGTCTGATTTGTACCCTTTCTTGGACCTGCCAGTGTTCTGCTGTCTCCAAGCATGGTGGAAAATATTACCCAATAAATACCATTTTCTCTTTCTTTGAGTATTTAGTTTCTTAATTCAGTATTGTCTTGGTCAGGATTTTATATAAAAGTCTATGTGAATTTTGAAGTGAATAGAAATTTTATTGGGTTAATATCAATTTGTGAAGCAGGAAAGAATGTCAAGGGATTTTTAATCTTGAGATGAGGATCTCACTAGTGCTAGCTCCAGATTGCATATACGATGCTGTGCAGTACCATCCTTGAATAGCAAGTACAGTGTAACACAAGTGTCCTACGCTTGTCCTGTGTTTCACTGAGGCCCTCATTTGAGAGGTGTATGTGTGTGGGAATATGAACATGCTTATAATGCTTTATTTACATGTGGAACCAGCTGGAGTGTTCCTATGGAATGAAGCTCATATATGCAGCCGAAGAATACTTTGGTTAGAGTGAAATGGGCTTCATTGCATGGAGCAGTGTACATGCCTATCTAATATCAATAAGCATATGTTCATATATATCAAATTCAGTTAGTTGCTCACTCTTGACTTTCTCTTACTGTAGCTGTAAAAGAAAATGATGCTGGGTTGGACCAGGTGACCCCACTGTGGTCTCTTCCAACATTATCAGTTCACTGATTCTGTTTCTCCTTCACACCAACTGAAATGGAATGTCTTGTTTCAAATTGAGTGAAGAATATGCTATTCAGTGAAAATGATTTGGCTTGAAATAATTAGCCTGTTTTTGAGAAATCTTCAGCTCTACCAGCAGTCAGCTTTGAAGCCTCAGTGTTCAGAGTTAAAGCCTCCTAAGCCAAAACCAGAAATTCAGTGGATTAAATAGATTTGGTCTTCACTAGCAATAAGAGACTGACAAGACAAGAAGTAGTAAATGTCACGTATTTAATGCTCGTTTGAATAGTCTCACATGAAGTCAAAGCACCAAAAGTTGAATCTCCCTCAGCAAAGCCTGACAGCACTGACTGTCCAGACCCACCTTGTTTTCAGTATTCGTCGCTGAAGGGATACTCTGGATGGTCACGCCACCTGTGGACAGGTCAGATTGAACAAGTGAGCTCCTTGGGTGAAGTAGGATATTGCATCACTGATGCAGTTGTCCTGTGCCTAACAAACCTCTTCCTTGCAACATATATGTCACCTTCGTGGAAGGCTCTTCTTATTCAGAGGCTTTCTGCTCTGGATAATGTCCCTGCAGAGTTGGAAGCAAACCTCTGCATTTAAGGAGATGACAGTCAAGCACCATTTTTTGGGCCCACCTTAGGGAGAGATGGGGGAAAAAACAACAAGAGTTTGGATGTCAGGTATTGTCATTATTTAACTCAGGTTAGTGAAGTGTTTTAGGAAAGGAGGATGGCTTCACTATGTGTGCGTTGAGGAAGGTGAAGACTTCTTTGTTCAGATGTCTAGAAAGACCCCTAGGAATGAGGGGTGTGTAAGTGTGAGGCAGAGGTCAAAACATCAGAGTGTATTGCTTTGTCTTATGCTCTTAGAGCTGAACAGGCCTGGATCTGGATGGTGCTTGACAAGTGACCAAGTGACTGCCATGTCCAGGCTAAGTCTGGCTGTCCTGCAGCTCAGCCTACATGTAGATGCTCTACCAGGTTAATAGCACCAGTGGCGCGGAATTTACAAAGAAGCTTTGGGGTGAGCCAGTTCGGGAGACGATGGGATGTTCATGGCTGCATATGACCAAAGGTAGAGACATTTCAGGCTTCACTTCAGAAACTGTGTGCTCGGGGAAGATGCACAATCCAAAGATACTATCAAAGGCAAGAAGAAAATTCCCAGGGTCAAATTCCGGTGAAAAAATAACACCGTGTTTGCCCATCGCTGGCAGACTTGAGAGAGGTAGTTGTTTTCTGCTGTGGGTTTTCTTATTTGTTTGAGAAGGTGATGCTAAATCACAAGCCCTGGCTTGACAAACACTTTCCATTAGCAAAATGAAAAATTTCTGAAGAGCATTCTCAGGTGCACTGTGGCAGTTGGCTGCCTTGCCTTACAGCAGAGCACAACAAATACTGGCATTTCTCCCAGCTGTGAATCGCTCCAGTCTGGGAAGGATACATTTCACAATATTGAAGGTAACTAATTGGAAGGCATCAAACATTTTGAATTGGTTGTGTCAAAACGTTTCATTCCAATATTCAGCCAAGCTCAAGTGTTTACACATTAACAGATTGACTTGATTGGAAAAAAAAAACAACAAAACAAGCCACAACACTTTGGCTTGTTTGACTTCAGCATAATTTGATGATGCCTGAGATGCCAGTGTCATAATCTCTACTTTCCATCTATGGAGCACGCTTGCTAATCAGATCTCACATGTTCAATAGTCTGAATCCTGTAAGTGAAAATGATTCACTTGGAGGAGTCAGTGCAGCTTGGAATAACTGGTAAGGAAGAACAACAGTAACAGAGAATTGGGAGCACAAGATAAATCAAGCAGATAGATTAATGTAAAACTTGCCCTGCACAATACTTGTAGATTTCTCCAAGAGGAGAAGAAACAGTTTCAGATTAAGATTTCCTGAAGTACTCATATTTTTACGAAACCTCCATTTTAGTCTCAGACACTTAACCTGCTAATTCATTCCACTGATTGCAATATCCTGTTTGTATTGGCTCACTCATGCCATCAGAACAACAGATTTGCTCATGGTACCCATATGATATTTGATAACTGGAAGAGCCAGAGAAAAGCTGGATTTTTCCATTCCTGCTGGCATTTGCATCACAGCAGTCAAAGGTTTGCACAAAGCTGACAAACCAAAAGTCTTTCTGGAACATGGTTTGACTTTTTCAGATACTTACTACTGGATGAAATAAGAAATGTCTTTAGACTGGTAACTTGTCTGTTGCAATGTCAGTTCCAGACACTGAGAACACACAGTAGGGAGATGACATATATATATATATGTATAGCTGGTCCCTACATGGCAACATCACTTTTCTAATAAGGTTTTTTCCATAGAGGAGATCAGACTGTATTGAAGCATTTTGCCCAAACATGGCACTCCTGTGAAAACTACAGCTGCCAGTGCCCATCCTGTGCATCCTGTTTTCCACAGGTGGCCTCCTGTGACCGAATTTAGTCTAACAAAGCAAAACATTTAGTTTAGCAGTTTTTTTGATTGTTGGCTTAAAAAGTTCTTCTTCTGTAGGCATTTGCATCCTTTCCTGGAAAAGACCCTTGCATATGCACCAAGGTTACATTTAGTGTATATTATCACTAAAAGTTTAAATGATAACTCAATTTAGCTATGTAAGAACAAACTCTTCGGAATACCAAAACACGCGTAAGAAACTCGTAGGCCATTTTTGAGGAGCCTTCTGGAACTATGTGCTGCTAATTGATGGAAGGCTATTTTAAGATTTAAGAAACTAAAGCTTCAGAGCACCTGAGCTTAAATGTGAAAGATGAACTCCATTATGATGCTTTTAACTTAGTGCATATTTTCCATCAGTTATGCAGCACAGCAAGTGGTTTATTTGTTTCTTTGCAACATTTTCTCCTATCTTTTGAGCAATGGTCAACATTTTAGAGTGCTATTGGTGCTGTTATCTTGCTTTTCATTATTTTTAATGCTTGAATATGCTACAGTTTGGCAGGACACAGATAATCCAAGCTAACAAGAGAAATGAAATGAATCTCTAGCATTTGGCTACATACTGAGTGCCCTGAAAAGGGGAAAACAAGTTTGGCCATAAACTGTAGGTGCTCTTGAGCTGAAGGAAAAACAAACTGCCTCATCCTCTGGAAGAGGGGATGTTGGGTCAGTCTGAGCCTTCTGGGATAAAGCAGCCTTCATGTGAAGCAAAACTACCTTGGGTGGTAAGCTTTAGGTGACAAGCAGCAAGAAATCAAGCCTTGTTAGTTCTCAGAGGAGATGACTAGAATTGGTTTAACAGTCAAATGAGCTGTTTGTTTTTCTGGTTTCCTTAGAAGAAGGTACAACTCCCCATGACAACAAGGGAGGTAGATTGCTGTAGAAAACAACACCAGAGAAAAGGACAAAAACAAGTTTCTGACCAGTTGTGGTCACTCAGATGTATCATCTTTTATAAGGAAGTGAGAAGAAGCAGAGCTCTCCCTGAATTAACCCTGTTGTTTCATGGAGCAGTGTTCTTGATTCGTAGCTTCCCCTGTAGTAATTTAAGAAAGGTTGCATCTTGAAACACTAAGTTTACAATCCATAAGGCCTTGTACTTGAGCAGCAAAATGACTTGCAGAGCACTGGAAATGAGGGTGAGACATGGCAGGGAAAGACAAGAAAGTGCTCCTGTTTGAATTTCAGCTTGGATGTCCACAGTGCTAGACAGGGATGATGCTACACCTTATCACGGCCTAAGACTGTCATGACCATGTATAGCAGAAAGAGTTTGAGGAAATGGAGTAGAGATGGAGTAACCAGATATGGTCACTTTCTATTAGGTGGGCTTTTGGCACCTGAGCTGTAAAGAAGTATTTTACACTTCTTTTTGCAGTTGGTCCAGGAGCATATTCAGGCTGCATTAAAGACATCCCATACTTAAGCCTTACCAATAAAATAAAATTGTTTACACAAATGTTAATATTAAAAGGAAACTTTTTTTTTTTAATCCTCTGGAAAAACAGGAATGTTCTGTGAGGATCTAGAATTCCTCCTGTACTTACATTAACAGTTCCACATAACGAACGTTTTTGTTCAGGGCTTCAATTTCTTTCATCTCTTTCTCAGTGAGGGAGAAGTCAAAGATCTAATGGAAGGAGATGTTAGGAATGAGTTCACATTTCTTGTCATAATCAACCTTCACATGTTCCAGAATTCAGAAGTACAATCCGTCCTTCTCCCCGTACCTCTCCCACAAATCCACGCATTGGTTGCATTTATAGTGAAGTCTCGAGGACATGAATAAGCCCAGTCACATTTGCCTACACTCTTTTGCAAGAAGAGGAAAGTAGTCTGGCAATGCTGAGCCACCAGCTTTGAAAGCAATATGTTGCCAGGGAAAGTAGGGAGTAGTGTGGGTACTGAGTGCTGCAGGGGACACAGGAACGAATTCTTCATCTTTTTTGGGTGTGGTGGGTTGTGAACCTTTCTGTCACACTTGTATGCAGCAACCCTTCCTTAACAAAGCTGTCCCATGGCTGAAGATTGGTCAGAACAATTAGTCATTCCAGAGTACCTGCAACCTTGGGCTACTGACCTACTGAATTAATTAACCTTGCTTGTGCTGCTTACTGCAGCAACTGGTGCTCTGGGACACATCACCAGCTGGAATTTTAGGTCCTCCAGAGAGTTAAAAGACACCAAAATTTCCTCTCTGCTTTGCTCTATTATTGTCATATCATGTTACCTTTAAGTGAAGGGGAAAAAAAGCATCATATGTGGCAAAGTTTGACATTGGTTAAATCTTGTGTACATCTACAGAAAGAAATAGAAAAATTGCCTTCTATGGGGGCGAAGCCAATGTAAGTGGATTCACCCACGTTCATTCATCCGCTGGAGTATGAATTTACCTGGAAATTCTCTCTGATGCGTTGTGGATTGAAACTTTTTGGGATGACCACCACCCCTCGCTGGACATTGAAACGCAAAGCAATCTGTGCAGCAGTCTTGTTGTACTTTTTGCCAATGGCATTCAGCACAGGGTCCTTCAGTAAAGGAGGGGAGGACACATTTACCCTGGAAGAAATTGGGGAAGAAAAAGAAAGCAAAAAATCCCTCATCTTTAATGTAAAATCATAGAGACATCTACTTCCTTGTGAACAGAAGACTGCACCTTTTCACAAGTAGTGTGAAAGATGGGAGAAAAGTTTTGCCACTTAGGTTGGCGGGCTGTCAGAGGCGACTTCCTAACGTTGACTTAGTTTCTACTTCCTCACCTAAGCCTCACACGGTCCCAGTTACAAACACTTGTTTTCTGTTAGAGGAGACCTAAGACAACCTCCTATACAGACACCTGGAATTCTTTGATGACAGCATGCAGCAGGAGTGTGGCAAGTTTACATTCACAACTGTAATATTTAGACATTGAAGTTCAAAACTACTTTGAAAAATGGGGACAAAGGTATTTTACATAGAGACCCAGCAGTGGAGAACTAGAGTATTCTTTTCCTGGATATTTTCCTTCTCTTAGGAAGTAAAACGGGGACTTACCATGATTCATCCCTTGAGGTTCCCAATGGGCTGTACCCAACAATAACAATGTCATGTTGTCTGCAAAATTCTAAGAGTTTGGGTTGGGTGAAGTAGGGGTGACATTCGACCTACAGAAGTAAGACAGAAAAAATTATTAATCAACAGAACTAGATATAGAAGCAGATGGTGTCTCAATATTTGTAGAGCTACAGACCAGATGCTGCTTTCAGGAAAGGATATGTGTAAGTTAGGGAAACTTAATCTGTGGTTACAGTTCTAATTGTACATTTCTGGGTGATGGATTTTTTTTTTTTTTTTTTTGATGGACAGCAAATCAACATCTGACTATAATTTGGCTGCAGGGAACTTTCACTGTCTCCCAGTGAAAAGGTGGCAATAAGTGGGGGTGATGGAGGTGGAGGAAGCTCACTAGAAACAAGTAGACTGAGAAGGCAGTCCATCTCATGTGGGTCAGTTCTCTTTCTCTACCTCTGGCATTCAGGATGACTAATCTGATGTTGTTTTTAGGGAAGTGTTGGCATAAGCTGTCCCAGAGAGAAAGGTGAGGGGGGCATACTCAAAAGGTGAGATTATGACCTTGTTGTGAGCTCTGCCCTCCCACATTGCAAGTACTGTTCCCTTACAGGCAGGGATTTTCTGGCTGCGATCTCAGATTCTGGGAGAAGGATGTCTACAAGGTGACAGAGCAACCACTGTTTGCAGGGCAGTCTGAAGCTATCTGGCACATCTATGCTTGCTGGCTAGCTGCCCTAAGCTGGGCTTAATCTTTTGCCCAGTTTGCCTCGACCCCAGGAAGCAGCAGCAATGCTCAGCGCGGTCTTAGGGCACGCCAGAAACAGCAATTGCATTTTGCACCCGCTAGGCATGTTAATACCAGTGAAGGGTGCTGGAATTTCCTCCTCTCACAGGCTGCCTTTCCCGCCAGGACAAATACAGAAATGAAGGCTGTGGCCAGCCTCCTTGCCCTGCTCCACGGCAATTCCAGCCCTCCAGGCCAGGCACTGAGAGTGGGAATTTGGTCCTGGTTGGTCTCTGGCCCCTTCTCTGATACTGCTAATGTGGATATTTGTTTGTGCCAGATGAGTCAGAAGAGCTTCCTAGTGATTTCTAGGAAATGCAGTGACCTGCCAAATGCTAGAGCCAAAGGTATTGGGCATTCAGATGGGTCACTGCCACTTATCACCTTCTCAGAGCCCTACTGCTGTAATTTAACTCAGATGTGCCTATCATCTTCATGGGCTTGTTCAGCTCACTCAGTCACTTAACGGGTTGTCCTGCAATTGAGTTTTTTCTCTAACTCTTAAGCATATCTTATAGGAAAGGCACAAGAAAGCAAGTGCAGGAAATTTAGGAGTTGCTTCTTATGCCTTTTAAGCTTGAGAAGCTTAGAGTGACTCAGGATCCCTGATACTTAGGATTGGGTTTGTGTCAGCTGAGTTAGACACACATTCATTGAGGAATGGTTAGCTCTGAATGGTTTGTCTTGGGAACTTTTGGACTTGAGGTAAGGTACATGGCAAATGTTTAAGATCTGCATTGACTCAGGGTTCAACCTTGTTATGGAGCTTTGGCACAGAGGCATCGGTGTTTCAGTCCTGGAGCAGAAACTGAGGAAAGCGATTGCTCCAGCACATTCAAATATAGATCTTTAGTCTAGATAGGAAGAGTAATATTTTCAATCTAGAAATGAAAGTGTGACAGTATGCAGGGCAGTGTCTGTGGCAAAGTATACATCACCTTTCTGTACAAGGCAGCCTAGGCTGTGTGTGCCTCTGCATTCCCTAAAGGGTAGTGGCACTGTGGCAGGCACTGCTCTTGGCCTGCAGTCTTACCTGGTTGCTGACAGGTTTGTACTTAAGTCCTGGCTTGTTCATGATCATCTCCAGTTGCCTGCGGTTGAAATTGGATACTCCAATAGACTTTGCCAAACCTGCATCTTTACATGCCTCCATAGCCTGCAAAGAAAGCAAAGACAAGTCCCACATGTTGGCTTGATTCTTTGTAGCATGCATTTTAGAGAGAGGTGGAGGATTCTGGAGACTGCAGAAAACCCTTCGCTGCAGTAGAAGTAACAGCTCTCTTAGCATGAGGGTTGGTGTTGTCCAGACAGTCCAAACTCCTGCGGCAACATCCAACACTCCTGTGTTGATCTGCTTTCCAGACCAAACCTTAATGTTTTATGCCGCCTGTGAGGATAGAATTTGTCTGGAGAACAGAAAGATTAACCCGAGATATAGATACTTTAATACCAGGCATCTGGTTTCAAAGAGTTTTGCTTACTTTGTGCTGCCTTAGCAGTGCCTCAAAGCTGGAGAAGGAAGAGTGAACAAAACATATTGCTTTCCTGATAAGTCAATTTACTCCTTTGGATTGTAAGACTGTTTTTCATACGAAGTGTCTATCTGGTGAAATCCCCTAAATATCTGGCAAGGCAAATCACAAAATCTTAACAGAAAACATCAGTACAGTATAAAGAAAAAAAAAAAGGTTGGGGGAGACAGGCATTCTAGATATTTTGCACTCAGACAGATCCTAATAGCTGAGAAACCCTTATGAATACTGGATATGAATAGGTGCATGCCCTGGTCTTCATCAGCTTAATCTGCTGGGTTGTTAAGGGAAAAGGGGGTCCTTTCCTATGGTCTTCCCATTTACTCCCAGAAACTCTGCACACAAATAATTCAGTGACTGTTTGAGGCAGAGCAGACCCCACCGTGGAGCTGGATGCCCCTCCTACTGGTTTTGTTATTCCTTTCTGTCTCACAGGAGCTGAAAGCAGGGAGGTAAGAGGCACTGTGTATTTGATGACCTCTAGTTGGCCTCATATGCTTTATATCACTCGGTGACAAGTCAGCAAATATAGTCATCTGGAGCCATTTTTGCCTGCTAGCACCATACTGAGAGAGTGAAATTATCTGGATTGAGCTGAGCCATTTTTATTTAGATTGATATTGCTATTTTCAGGCACTCACCACCACCTTTTTTTCTCCAGGCTTGTTAGCTGAAGAGAGTGGCCTGCTATAGCATAACCATTACATTAAGCATCAGCTCAAAGATAAAAACATAACAATGTTGTGAGAGCTGTTGCTTTCAACATTTGAGCAACCAGCCTGTGAAAAAGAGAGGGATGTACTGCATCAGCCAAAGACAAGGGTAACATAAGCAGCTAACTTGGAAGTCCCTGTTCCCCTTCAAACCCAGCCTGCATGGCTCAGCTGCCAAGGGAAATCTCAGTCCCACTCCAGGCCTTCTCCCACTGAAATTTCACTCAGAGTTTCACCATTCTCTATCTTTTTCTGCTGTACCTCGAGTAGAGCTGAACTGGCTCACGACTATCCCGATCTAGACAGTACAAGCTGGAGTGAAGCACTTAGTAGCACCTGTTACCTCTCTTAGTGTGAACTGGGCTGAATTAATGATGCTTTTTCATCAGACCTGGGGCAGAAGGAGAGCTGGCCAGCTCTGGCCATGAACTAAAGAATGTCCATGTTCTTGAGAGACAGAAAAGCGAGGAGATTGCTAATCGCGCTTTCTGCCTCACCCAAGATCCTGAGACCAGGTGACAGCAGGCTGGAGGAGACATTTGCCTACAGGTCTAGAGCACATCACAAACAAATTTAGGATGCAATCTTTCAGGGAAATGCTACTTCCCTCCAAGTTTTCTTACCAGAAAAATCTTGCATTCCCATCTGATAAGTAAATTTAGAAGTGAGTGAACTTGTTCTAATGGCAAGTGATGGCAAGGTCTTGGGCTTTGGGGTTTTTTTTGAGAAGAGAAGGGGTTGGCTCCATTTTTTTTTTTTTTTTGGTAGGGTTTCTTTTGGTGGTGGTTTGGGGTGTTTTATGTTGAGCTTCAGGGCAAATTGTGTTTTTTTTCTTGTAGGTGAAAAGCTTTTTTTCTATTTTTAAGAAGATTTAGTCTTTTTTTATGGCTCCAACTTTCTTCTTCTATAAAGATCTGATAAAGGGGGAGCATTGGTAAAAACCCAATGATAAAAGCCTCAAGAAGCGAATGTAGAGTGCACTCTCTGAAAGAAGGAATGTGGAGGTTGGATATTTCAACAATGTTTTGGTTTGGTTATAAAAATAATTAAATGATAGAAAGAAGCAACATCCTTAGGGACAGAAGTCAAAGTCATACACAGGAGCTAATGGAACCTGGTCCATTTACCCTGGCAGTATGTTTCAACTATGTCTAGGAAAACCACAGGTAAAATTGAGAATGAGGATCTGGGTCTTAAAGCATGTATGTATGGATGTTGTGTTTGCTTACCTCCCAAGTGGCACATAAGTCTGTCTCATGGTAGATAAATTTTCCATTTTCGTCTTTTGGGTAGAGTGCATCTCCAGGCTGAAAAGTCAAATACACTTTTGTATTTTAAAGAAAAGATTTTCACCCCTCAGCACAGACTCACAGGTTTTTCCACAGACTCTCTTTCTACTAGCAAATACACAAAAAAAAAAAAAAAAATTGAGAGGCTTTCTGAAACACCCTAAGTTCAATAGGTCATTCATGCTGGGCTTACCACATCCTTGACTGCTGGACTGCCCTTGGACACACTCCTGAACTGTCACATGAGCATACACTCAGCAGCTCCTGGATGGCCTTGTTTTTCAGTAAACTTTTGACCTTTATGTTGGGGCATCCAAAGGACTAGTCTCCTTCCAAAGGGCTGGGTTAGAGTACCAACCTGTATTCTCTGCTGCTTCTTCCCTCTTTGCTTCCTAGCCCTTCCCCTGATCCTACTTGTGTCCTAGGCACTGAGTATCACCTCAGTCCTGTTCCCAACAGCTGGAGGGACCAAGATCTACTAAGAGTAAAGGGTTACATGTACAGCTAACCTCTGTGCATTATCCCCTTTCTTTTGGCACTAGAAACTCCTTCTTCTGATCTGTATACCCTATAGATTTCAGAGATGACTTATGAGCTGTTACCTCATGAGCACAGCTTTCTCTTATTGGCTGGTCATTTCACTGCTGTTACAGGCGATGCATTAACACCTCCTTCCCTATTGTCTGATCACAATTTCACCTTTTTTTTTTAACAAAAACACTTCATTGATGTTTGACATCTGATCTGATGAACATTTCAAAGGCCTGGATACAAGATGTTGACATGGTAGCTCCTTGGGAATATGCAGCTGTGACTAATATGATCAGTAACTGGCACCTCCCAATTCAGTCAAGTTCAAATTTAAGGCATTTAATGGGAAAAGTGAGCACAAGGAAAACACAGTCTCAGATTTCAGAGGGCTAAAGTCTGAAGTTACAGGCATAAGGCTCTGTCCTCCAAATGTCCTGGTTTCCCCTTAAAAAATTCCACAAAGACGACTTTTGTTGTTGTGTCTTGCTGGAAAAAAGAATATCTTGTCTAGAAAGAAGTAGGTGGCTGTCGGGTACTTTTTTTTTCTATTGGAAGGCAAACTTTGCCATCATAATGTGATGTGGAGAAGCCCTTTTTACACCTCCTCCCACCCCCACCATGGTATTTTGGAACAAACTATTCATCCCCATGATACCCCAGCACATTCTCCAAGGACTGCAAGTAAAACATACAGCAATTGGACTTCTTTAAGTTCAGGGGATGAGTCTGAATGAAGGACCTTTTTACTCTGTTCCACTGCTAATTAATTAACTTCTGTTCAATATTTTTTTATAGTAGTCAGTAGACAGCAATCACATTAGCTAATTTATCATCCTCTCATTTTCCTCTATTTCTATCGCTTGTGTTCTAAAAAATGAACCAACTCAGGATGAATGGTGCTTGAAGTGGAACTACTCTTGACTGAGGTAAGTGGTGTCAACTATTGTGTGTTTCTAGGGGGATCATTACATCTTCCTACCTTCACAGAACTGTGCAAGCTTCTGAAGTACAGTTGCCCCTGCTCAATAGTCTCCAGGCAATACTTTCTCTACCAAGCTACCTTTTTATGCAAGAGAATTCCTGAATGGAAGAACTGTCTGCAGATGGATAAAGTGCTGAGAGAAGGGCAGTGTTTTGATGGTGACAGGGTGCTGGTTATGGGATCTTTGAAAAGGTCTTTTAGAAGTTGATCACATTTCTTAGCTCTGGGTTCTCATGAACTATGCCATACCAGTCATTCCCACTAATGTTACACTGAGTGTAAGGTGGCTTCTTACCAAGCTGCCCCATGAGCACTGAAATAGGTGTGGCAACACTGTACAGTCACTGCCACTATACAGGGATCACATCTTATCATGTCATGCTCAAAGTCTGGAGGCACTCCAAAAGATATCAGACAACTTACTTGCCTATTTAAAACACAGCTTTTATTAACCACTGAGAGGAAAAGCCCTTCTCCCATTATAAAAATTTTCTCACCAACACAGATGCGGGAAGACAGGTCTGCACATCCCATTGCTTTCATAAAATGGTCTTTGACAAGCATGCTTTCTCAAGAGAGCAACTTTAACAACTTGTGAATGCCTATTCCATAAGCAGAAGGCAATACATAGTCAAATAATGAGGCCACTGGTCTCTCTTGGGTTATTCTTTCAAAATGACAAGATACTTAGATGAGACTTGTTCAATGTAAGCCTAAAATACCTACTTTTCCACCAGATCATATAATAATATGATTAATAATATGAATAATTCAGTTGGGAGGGATTTGCAGATCATTTAATGCTCAGGTAGTTGCTTACTAACGAATCAGTCATCTGAGCAGAGTCTCCTACAGAATCTGCTAGTGGCTTTGAGCTCTCCAAGTAGAGGGCACATGGTGGCCAGCAGGAAACCTGTTCCTGATGGTCATCTGCCTTGCTTGATCAGAGGAACCGAGCACCACTGTTGGGGTCTAAAGGCAGGAAGGACAAAAAGTCCTAAATGGGGAATCTATGTGAGGGATAAATACAGGGACGTGCAGGCTAATGTTGGGAGATCACTGAACAATGTCACCCCAGGCACTGGCCATTCTTGAGACACTGAAAAATGCTAGCATGGTGGGGCTTTCCTCCTCTGAGTGGTGCTCTCTGAAACCAGATTGCTCTTGCTCTGCCTGAAAGTCCCTATGACAACTTGCACCACTGGCTGGGCTCTGCAGGGACATGCTTCTTACTGTTTTCAGAGCAGGATTGTAAGTTCTGTCTCAAATACTTCACTAAATCCAAGCAGAGACTGCTTTTGCTAGAAGGCTTTGGGGGAGACAGGAAAGCACCAATCTTTGCAGACTAGAAGAGAGCAGGACTTTCTTAACATCACACCTGCATACTCCTCACCAAAGGCAAGCATCACACACAGGATGTGTGTATCTGTGAGAGAGGGAGCAAAGGAAGGAAACCTGCCACCATTGCAAAAGGATGGGTTTTTTTCCTTTTGTATTTGGCACAAAAAATTGTATATTTTTCAGGCAGAAAGTGACTTGTTTTTTTCTCTCCTCTCATGGGGGACATGAATGAATCTCTAAGTCTGCTACTCCTTTAACAATTCTAGACTGTTGATACAAGCCTCAGGGAGTCAGATGTACATTACTTTAAAGCCAGCTGTCTATATCTTTATATTGTGAGACAATGACCTTCACTATGTGGGAGAATGAACTAGTAGAGAATACAAACACAGGCAAAGGGAAACAGGAAATTGCTAGTGGTGGGAAATTTTCAAAAATGTACTCAAAAGGATTCCATACGTGTGACAATATAAATAAAATTTTAATATTAGTGTCTGGTTACTCCTATGCAGGTCTTAATAGGATATATGGCTTCCTCAGCGGAAAAAGTACTGCAGACCTAAGATGATAGCCTCATTGATAAATTTCCTCCTATCTGATACTTCTGGTAGTTTGGAGTCTGTAAGCAAAATATGATTTTAATAATCAGAGAACTACCTTTCTTGCAAAAAGAGGCCAGTTTAGAGCTTCAACATCTCTCAGAAACAATTAGCCAGCTAATTACCTGACCTTATTCTCTCTAAGAAGAGGGATTTAATTAGTTCAAAACCACTTAAATGTTTTGAATATTATACTTCTCATTTCAGTATTATTTCATTTGCCTTTATATCATGTACTTGTAGAGGAAAATTGTAAAGCAAGTTACAAAGAGCTGTGAAACCAGAAAGTTTCTGGACTTACAAGAGCTGGTTGCAAGGCGAGAGCATGTGAGCTCCTTGCCTTCAAAGGTTTTACCTACAAGTTGCCCACAGCCAGCAGTATGAAGGAATATCAGACATTAACTTTTGAGAATGAGAGATGGTCAACCCATATCTGGGACCAGCTGTGGTCTTACTGAAGCTGTCCGAGAGGAGCACTGCATTACAGAGATTAAGATCAAAATCATGATTTACCCAGTGGCTTTAATTTGGGACAGAGTAAAGAAACAAAGTTGGTGGCTTTTTCCCCCTTTCCTGCTCTAAACTTTGCCCCTTGCCTATTGCTGCTTTGTATAACCTCTTTCCTCCAGTGACTCCCTCCTCCTGGCTCAGAGAGGATTCGGACACATACACTGTTCCAGCTACAGTATTTCTTCAGCATAGGAAGTGCTCTAACCCCAGTTGGGAGACTGGTCCTCCCAGTAGAAAGACTCCATGCAACAGCTGTCATTTACTGTTCTCACACCACCTATGAGCCTCTCTTGTGAGTAGTGCACAGAAATACGTGCACGCAGTATACACGAAACGTTATCTGGCCAAAGTGCTATTGTGAACACAGGCTGGAAGCCGCAAGGAATATGCGAGATGGAGACCCCAGCTTGAGCCAAGTTCATGCACTTTTTTCAAGCAATTTTTCTTTTTACCTTGAAAGCCATTGGCAGCTCAATAATGTAGAGGTCAACGTAGTCCAGCTCCAGGATCTTCAGTGTCTTCTCCAGTGTGGGACGCACCAGCTCTGGTGGGTGGCAGGTATTCCACAGCTGGGGAGGCAAGCACAGGCTTTTTTCTGGGTGCCAACAAGAACAGTGAGCATGCTGAAGCCCCCCAACATACACTCAATCCTTCACTCCTCAATCCCTCTTGTCCTTCTGACAGAACCCATTATGCACAGAGCAAAGACATTGTGGTCTACACCACTGCAAGGCAAAGGTGAGGGGTCTTACCCTGTCCTCTGTCAGAGCCAAATGCAGAGGTCAAGACAGGAATTCTTGCCCAGGACTGATGTAGTGTTGACTCAGTAAAGCCATTACATATTTGTTTATTACAACACAGGTTGTTCTGAACAGAGTATATAACCAACTCTTGCTCAATGAACTTAGGCAGATTCCTTTTGTTTTCCAACCATATGCTTTCACTAGAAAACTATTCCCACAAGGAATCTGTGGTCAGTTTTATGCTTGAAGGCAGAAGTTCAGATCACATGAGTTAGCTATTGAACAGCCAGGCACCCAGCACAAAGAGAATCTCTTGATTCTCTCCTATAGTCTTGGAGCCTGAGTGACTGCATGATCTAGGGAAGTTTTTGTTTACTCCCCAGTCCTCACCAAAAGATGTATTTTTGTTTAGTCACTGTCGTGCAGATGTGACTAGTTAAAGCAGTCTAAACCTCTTTAATGCCAACTGCTTCCTTTTCAACTTACGGATTGTGCTTAGTTGGTTAGTATGAAGTACTATCTCTAACTGACCTCTGCTGATGAAAATCCTGCAAGAATAAAACCACAGCATGGTAATTAGTAACTAAAAGCCCTTTGTAAACTGATTGTTGCAGTTAAAATCTATAAAACTCAAAATTAACACACCATATAAGGTTTAAGTGCCATTTGAATGCACAGAGTAAGCTGGGCTATTTTATTTTCTTTTTTTTTTCAATGCACAAAACTGACATGTGGAGTCTTGTTGAAGTTTTTGTCACTTTTGTTTGCTGGAACAACCTGCTCTTTGCTGATATGGTCATTGTCTAGTCAGTTCAGCCTCCAAATCTGACAGCCACTGAATGCCAAGGTATAGAATGAATTAGTTGTTAAGACACCAAACACTTGAATTGCCATTTTTGGGAGAACATATTGATTATAGGTCTTAAAGAGCATAGCCTGGGTAAGTTTTAAAGTATTGAAGATGGTTGGCTTTGTTTTGTTTTGTTTCCAACCAAGTTATAGTTATTCCCTGGGAAAACCATCTGCTCAGTTCTGCCGGCAGAGGCAAGAACACATCATCCTGCAGTTGAGCTGTGCTGAAAGCAGCACATCTGACCCTGCCTTAAGCTGACAAACCAAAAAAAGGTTTGGCACCTGGAAAGTCATACTAGGCCTTCCCCAGCTGTATGCTGCAAGGTGTGAGGAGTTTACGGTCAGTAGACAGTAGAAAGAGGCTGAAGTGTACTACAGTAAAGGGACCAAGGTCCTGTTCTCAAGTTTTAAGTTGTGCCACTGGATTTCCTGAAAGATTTTGGTGTATGTGTTTTTCAAGCATTTTACATGTAAAATGAGCTTAACTTGTATTTAAGCAAGGAATTGTAAACCCTTCATGTTCGGTTTGTTTTGTTACTGTGTTTTAGAAATTTGACAACCTGAGGTATATGCTAGTTTAGCAGAAGTCTTTCTGAGTGCCCTTTCTAGCACAGTGTTATTGAGCTCAACACTTGCCAGTGAATATACTTCCCTTTAAAAAATTTCAGAATTCTAAAGAAACAGCCTTTAAAAACAGCAAATATTTGTACTATGTCAATACATCAATGCCATGGAAATTTGAGAGTTTCATAACTGTTTTCATGATTTGTAGGAGTTATTGTATTATCTACCTAAGTAGAACCCATGTAGATGTTAGAGCAGTAGTCAAAGCTGCCAGCTGGCTTTGGCATTTTAGAACACCACATTTCCTGGAAATGTTACTTCTAGTTTAATGAAAGAAATATCCTGGGATGAAAGAGGAGACCAGAAAGGTCTTGCTGTATAAGCCAAGGGAGATGCTGGCAGTTGATATAAAACCTCTAAAATTTCTGGATGCTGAGCTGCTCTGCCTGATCAGCCAGCCAGAAGTGAGAGCCAAGTGCAAGTGCTGATGATTTCAACTGGCAGATGCAGCCCGATCACACCAGGTCACTGTTCCAGCAACACTGCCACTCAGCAGGGCTGCTCTTGTTAGTCCCTGCTGACACATCAGCCTTCCATCTGCGTCATCTTTGCTTAAGGACAGGTCTGCATGAGGGGTTTGAGTCTGAAGGGTCTTGGGAATTTTCAGTACTTGTGATGTCAGTATGACAAAAAAAAAACAACCAACTTCTGTTGTGCTGGCTGCTTCCAAGAATGCAACAGCTCATGTCAGTCACTTACCAATCAATGCCTGATGTATCTACAGGTGGTGTGATATTCATCAGTAGTTTTTAAATACATAAGTTTGTGAGGTACATATGTAAACTCAAAAGGCAAGGGACATCCATTCCCACTCCTCCTGGGAAGTTCAGAGCTGCTGTGAAAATGTTCAGTGAAACCTGTGAAAATCCTGGATTGTGACAGATTGAATAGGTTGAAGAATATTTTCCACTTCTGTCTTTGAACTATAAATTTAAAGACTACGGAATTGCTACCATGAACTATCACCCTGAGCACCTGGAATTTTGTCAGGCGCAAACGGGACACAACAATAAGGTAAATCCATGTCTGTCCCATCTCACAGACACAAGGCAGGCTGGGACCAAAGGCATTGATTGTGGTGGTACTCTGTGTTACAGCCCTATGGCTTACACAATATAGAAATAGAATATAGAAAGGCTTAATAAATAAAATGAGTTTGGAAATTTTACTGGGAGATGTGCTTCCACAGAACCTAAAGGTTGATGTGGGAAAATAAAATGCAGAGGAAGAAGCTGAAAAAGTTAAAATACTCAAAATTGTTGGGACACCTGATTCTAACCTTTTGGCATGACTTGGTGGTTTTGATTTGAAGTATTACTGATAATTTGCAGTAATGAAACTATTAAACAGTTGCAACCAAATATTTTCACTGATCCAAATCAAGGTATTTGACATACAAGAGACTGAGAAACTTCCCTGATAAAGGCAGAAAATTTGAGGACATGAAGTTTTTCTCAGGATGGCAAGGTTGCTACCAGTAGAACCAGGTAGGAAACTTGGAAAAGAGTTGCGTATTTTACAGATTGGAAATTGCTGTACTTGGGAATTGGTCTATAGCTGCTGAAAATCCACTTGGTCTGTAAACTATCCAATACAAAGCTTAGTTTCCCAGATCATAGAACTTAACTAAATTGCTCACAGTAAAACGGGTGTTTTATCCCAGGGGATGTTTCACTCTAGGAACAGTGTTTATTTACAAGTCTGTTGAGTAACTTTTGTGGATTACGTCTTATTTGGGAAAGGAGAAAGGGAAAATATTAGGCTAATATGTTCAAAGAAGCACTGCAGGAAGGGCAATTTGAGGCCATAAACTCCCTCAAAAACTGGACGGGAATGATCAACCCTTACTCTGCAATGCACAATGAGCTTTCTTGTGCCTGGGATATAGTCATTGTAGTTGTAACAGCTTTTGTCAGACACTTCATTGGACAAGGGATTTCGTTCTTCTAGGAGAGAGTCAATTTTTACAGATAAGACTGTAAAGTATTAACTAGTTCATGCATTACTCCAGTCTCGTTGGTCTAGAGCAGGAGAGTAATGACATCTTCTCTCTAAGTTGATTCATCATCATAGAACTCTCTAATGACAGGTGATACAGTAACTAAGGGTGTAGCTTGATGAGTAATTTTCTGGCAGTAATACCAATGTAAGCACTTGCTGTTCTCCCATACACAGACACTGGCATGCGTGTGCTTGCTCCCACCCCTTTCGTTGTGCAACCTCGTGGCAAACCTCTACAGGGAATTGTTTTACAGAAAATAAGTAATTTGCAGGATCATGGTCCAAATCAGGTTCAGTGTGTGGCTATAAAAATGTGCATGACAACACAATGTGTGGTACAGTAACAGTTTAGGCAGCACGGCCAAGCGTAGCAATGGTCTTAACTTGCAGGTACCTACAACACTAAGCAGTTCCCATTGCTATCAGAGATTTAAACAGAGAACAACAGTGATTCCCGTGCCTAACAGAAAAGCTAGTGTTCATAAAGGTCTTGAGGTATTATGGTAATGCTAGGAAAGAAAAATAAAGGTTGTTGGATCTGGAAGGAAACATGCCAGAGGTTGACCACCGGCATTCTTAAGAAAGACCATTCACGGAAATCCTGGATTTAGTGTAAATAATCTGAGCACAGCTTCTCACCTTGCCACAGTAAAAAATGTCTTCTCGCTTGATCTTTCCTTCAGCAATCTTCTCCCGGATGGCTTGTCCCACTTCATGTTCATTGAAGTAGACAAAGGCACCGTCGATATGGCGGTAGCCAGCATCAATGGCAATCTTCACTGCCTCCAGACAGGAACCTTTGGGGGTCTGATGGGAGAAAAATAAACATAGCTTCAGCCCCCTTGCTCACCTCCCCTTCAATGCTGTAGAGTCAGTGAGATATGTACAAGATGCATGCTGAAATGTATCCAGTCTGATCATCCCTTACCTCCCCAGACACCTGTCTTTCAACTTCTAAATAAAAAAGTGCTGTGCACTTTTACTCAAAACTGTTGTGAATGTGGAATTAGACTGCAAAAAGCAGCAAAGCAAAAAATTTTCTGTGTCTGTGAAAGAGAGTACTAGAATCCTCAGAAAGTAGAATTGAATGTATTTGATGTAGAAATTATTTCATAAATTTTTATCTACAGAGCAAGGACTTTCCTACAACAGCCATTTGATAAAATTCCTTACTCAAGTGGAAGATGACTACCTGGTTGAGCAGAGCTGGTCTGTTTGAATACCTTAGGCCTTTCAGCAGTGCAGGAATTTGGATTTGACTTCTATCTCCTCAAATCAACTTACCATTGGTGGTACCACAAGCCTAAGGGTGATAGCTCAGGACTGTCTACTAATATTCCCAGCTCTGGACAGTTCCTTTATTGTGTAGTTAAGAACTGGTAGTTGTCTTAATATACATTTGTATACATTTTATTGCTTCAGTTTAAGATGAGCCCAAGAAACTTCCCAAAAAGTCCAAATGAAATTTTTGTATTGTGTGCTGCATTTCTATTTACTCGTCATTGCCGCAATTCAGAATAAGCTTGTTTTTTCATAACAGTTATATTTTCCATTAGCCACTGTGGCAAGCAAAATTACACATAGGCTAAACCAAGCAAAAAAAAGCATAAAACTGGTTACTGAAATTATTTGTTCTGGACACTGGAATTGTACTGAAAACATCTTACTGTTCTTACACTTTGTATAATGAGAGAGCAGCTCTAAGGTGGTCAAGGGCTCTCAGCAACATGCAGCAAGACTATTCTCCCACGCTTTTCATGGTCATTGTTCTGCTGTGGCAGAGACATCTGATTCACTTAGAAAAGAAGTGAAATAGGGGGAGTCAACCTGCTCTGCTGTGTTGTTGTCTGTCAGCAGCAAATGCCAAGAGTAGAATTCTGCTACCTGCAAGTGGAGGGCCAAAACCACACTGTTTCTCCTAAGCAGAAAACAGATGTCAGAGACATCTGGAAATGGGAAGGTATGAAGAGAACATCAAGTTTGTTGGTTGTGCTGATGCCAAGGGAAGACAAGAAGCAGGACCGGCAATAAGTATTGTTAGGAAGGACCACTTTTCACCACAGCAGCAGCTCTCCCTCCTCGCTGTCCTTTTACAGCTGCCACTGCCTTGGCTGTCCAGGAGTTTGCCATGAAATAAACAGCTGCTCTTCCACCATCTGATGAAAGATGTGTGAAACTCATAGCTGCTTCAATGGTTAAGGGCATTGGTCTTCCCTTCCATGCTCATGTGAGAAAGTCTATGAAGGATTGCTGCAGGCACATGACGATCAACCTCTCTCTTTCAGTCCCAGAGCTGTGGGCCGGTGGCACGTTACTCTAAGATAACAGGGCTATATCCCAGCCTGCTTCCTCTGCTCTTCAGTGTCCCATCCTGACTGACTGCTGTTGGACACAAATGGACCAACTTCTGTTTGGGCTTGTGGGGACTTTCTGCTCCAGCACGCAGTGCCTAGAGGTTACTTAAAATGCAAAGCCGCTCACGCTTGCCCTGATTTATGACAGACATGAGTGAGGGCTCAGAGGCAAAAATGGCACAATTTGGCACTCTACAGTATTTACAGCAGTGATGATGCAATACTGTTTGCTTAATTGAGAGAGACAATGAAACACTTGTTTCAGTGCTTTGCTGCTTTTATTGTGGGAGCCTTCCAAAAGCACGCTCGGCCCCTGTCAGGGCCCTTTCCTAGTTGTTAGTAGGATGTAATGAAGACCATGGCAGCTAAGAGCCTTTCAGGCCCGGTCAATGGCTAGTTTTCACTTGGAGCATGTTGGGCAGCATTACAGAAGTGTGAGGCATGGAGTAGTGACAACCTCCAACATGTTCTCTGCTTTGTCCCTGCCTGAACCTGTAAAGGAAGGATTTGAGAAAGACACCAGGAAGAAAGCTCTGACATGAGTATTACAAGCCTGATGTTACTGATGACAGTAACTTCAGGCCTCTGCCCCAGCAATGAGCTGCACGAGGCTGTAGCTGCAGTTGCAAAGTTAAGACTGACTAGCACAGAACAACAGGACTCAGCTTAAAGGTCTGGTAAGCTCAAGTTTAAGTGATGCTTAGTTATCTGAAAGAGAAATATATTTCCAGATTGCAGTCAGTGTTTCCTCTCTGAAACCTGATTTTTGAAACAATGTGACTTTTAGATTGTTTCAGCCTGTTAGACTTTTACCAATCAAGTGTATGAAAGCAGAATATTTAAAGGAAAGTGATGCATTAACCTTAACTCAGATTTTTTTTTTTTACTTTTTCCATTTGTTGAAGAGCCTTAAAATGGTGTGTGAACCTGGTACCAGAATTTTCTCTCTTCTTTTCACTCTTGAGAGATTGCGCGAACACCACTCCCTGTTGTTTCCTGAACTGTAAACCAAACTCCATCAAGTAAGGAAACATTGATTATTGAGTTGCATCTTTTCTTGGACACCAGGGTCCCTTTGATCAGCAAGAAAAGCAGAAGGAATAGGTGAGGAAAGGTAGAGTCTCACATATAAGGGAATAGGACAATTGCAGACTTGGGAGAAGAGTAGAATAGAGAACAATGAGAAAGCTTTCAGTTGCTGCAACTGCTTTTGGCTGAAGCAGTTGATTCATGTTAGAGCTGAACTTCAATGTATTTCTTAATTTTTTACATGGGACTTCCATCTGTACAAACAATCTTGTGAAAGACTTCTCCATCTCAAGGAATAATCTTATTCTTCAGGGGCTTGGAGAGGCTTTTTTTGGATCATGCCTTGATTACCAATGGCCGGAGACGGGTTTACATTAAATATAAATATTTTCATTGCACTAGTTCATTTAATCTGATGTGGTATATTAGTCCTGACAGATTCTGGTCTAAGGTGCTTCATATAAAAATGCAAAGCAACCTAGGGAACAGTTTTTGGAAAATTCTGCCTCTATTGAACCATCCCAGCTGAAGGTCTGAGACATCTGTGAGTCTGGAAACTTTATACCATATGTTAATTTTCATTCTAATGGAGAAGCTATCATTTCTAGCATTTCACGTGTTTAATCCTTCCAAATGCTTCACTAATAGGTTGTGGTAAACTATGCTGATGAGTTGCACAGGCTAGTCATGTTGTGGTATTGCTGCTTTTTAGAAGTGTTGCCTTATATGTCGTATCTTGTTCCTTTGTTTCCTGACAGACTGTTCTAAAGCTGGATGACTCAGATCACCACTGCTTAAATATCTTTCTATCACAGAACGTACAAACCTGAATCTTTCCCCTCTACCTTGCTGCTCAGCCTGAGATGTTTTAATCTCTTCTGTCTTTCATGGAATTCAAGTCTTTAGTAGTGACCAGATCAGAGATTAACAACTGAAAAACAACTTTTATTTAAGTGTAGATAAAAGTTTATGATATGACTGTGTTGTATAAGGACCGGCACCACTCCAATCACAGCAGCTGATAGACCAGTATCTCCCAGGCTATTTGGCCATGGAGCAGCCACTTTTACTTGGAATCCCAGACCTCTTCTTCCTCCTTACTGCAGGTTATAGTCACTAGGGTATGCTATCTAAAATGCAGTTGCCTATGCTGTCTACTCATTCCAGGTAGGTCTTTATTCTTGTGCCATTCCCAAATAAGCAGGGCTCACATATAGAGCAGTAGAAATACCAGATGAGGTACTGAAATGTCTCCATACCATAAACCCTTTGTACTTTGTCAGTAGTAATTCAGGACTCTCTGGTTTTGGCCTTAAGACAAATCTTTGCTTCTTTATTACTTTTTATTTAAGTGCAGATAACAGCTATGCTTGATCCTTAGCTATAATGAATGTTTCAGCTTCTAATCAGTCTGCCCTACAACTATGCTACTTTGATCAAGGACTTGTTTTAGAACTGGAATTTTATAACCACTTGTACACTCTAAGTCAGATAGTTATCTTCAGTTTTCTTGCAGTCAGTCACTGATTTGTGCCAAAAGAGGTATTAAATTTATCGCATGTTTTATGATAAAAGAAAAACTGCTTAGCTGATTAGAATGACTTGCTCAATCGCTAATAAATTTCTTCAATACCATATCTGTTATTTTTAAGATCATAAAGTTTAAGGAAACGACACACACAATTATTCCCTCTCTCAATCAATAGCTTGTAAACCTGCTGATTTACCACCACACATGGCAGATTAAACAAGTACCAGTATCCTTCAGGCTCCATGGTAAATAAATGGAACAGAAGGCCTGGGGGAGCAGACTCAGATATGCACCTTCACTGGAAGAAATGAAGCAGCAATTTGGCCCCTTCTCCATAGATGAAGTAGCCAACTGGACAGTTACCACTTTCTGTGAGCCTGAAAAAGCAATGTGCTTCATCAGTTCTGTCTGTCTGAAAGGGTCTGCTCTCTTTTTCCTTTGAGACCATAAACTTTCTTGTTTTTTAATGTTTATTCCAGACACCTTCTATCACATCCCATTTTGTCAAAACCTATTTTCCCTACCATAGCAAATGAACAGTTTCAGTTTTGTTCATGATTGCATATGACCAAGCCACAGGAGAGTATTTTTGTGCAGGCATACCCATGAATTTTTCTCTTCCGTCTCAAGTAGAACAGTATTTGCTCAGCAGTGTTAGTGGTTGTCCAAATCATTACTGTTATTTAAGTGTCACAGTTCAGCTGCCCTCCAATTCTTTTGCTATTTCTATAGCATCTTTTTCTAGTCAGCAATTTCCATTGGCTTTCCAGTTGATTAAGAGGGTTATCTCCAAAGATAAAGCTAACATTGGTGGTAGACTGTAATCTTGCAAAACCATGCCACTGCTTTTATGTCTTAACATCACTACTGTCATTTATTCTTTGTTAGTCCATACAGTGAAGGAAAACAGTCTGACTCAGGCTCCCAGATTCTACTCTGCCTCGTTTCACACATGCAGCTTTATGGAGTTGCACCAGTGTCAGCAGCACATGAGAGCTGAGGAAGGAGCACTTCAGTGAAGTGCCCCCTTACCTTAGTCCTGAGCATTTCACCTGGTTAGTGCAATGTTATCCAGTCCCTCAGCTGGAAATAATGATCCTGGGAGTAAAAGCTTGAGGTGTTAGGAGACACAGGGCCATCTTCTGGAAAAAAATCTGAGCTCAGCTGCAGCAGAATTATACAAAAGATCCAAACCATGGGCCAAGTGCTCCAATCTTAACCTATAATTTAAGATGTGGAGCCGCTGTTTAGGAATCTTAGTCAGCTAAATACAGGAAGGAGAAAGTAGGTACATTCCTGGGCTCAGAGCCTCCTTCACCAGAGCTCGGCACTCACACACAAATTCTTATGCAAGTTTCTAGAAGCCCAGTTGCTTATTTCCATTTGCCTGTTTTCCGGACAAACTGGCAAGAAGGATTGGCTGAAGATGTTAGAAACAGAGCATAGAAAGCATGTGTACTGAAGGCACTGCAGGAAAGCACAGGTTGAGTTTACAAAGCCAGAGGATATGAGCCACACAAGGGTACATTCTTAGAATTGTTTAACCTTGTAAAAGAGAAGCTGTACTGTACACCTCTTTCTTGGAAAATGCAACCGCCAGCACATCCCTCTCTCTCAAACACAGGAAAATCTGGCTTTGATTCTCCGGAAGCATTGGCAGCCACCATCCAGGAAGCAAAACCCAGCAAAGGGTTCTCTGCAAAAGCAGGTAGAGCTGGGAATGGAGGCAGAGAACAGAGCTGAGAGCCACGAGCTGCTATGCTGGCCCAGAAGTTTGTTTTATGACACGCAGTGTGTTGCCTTGGAAGGCGAAGGACAACAAATACGCATTCCCAGAGAAGATGGGAGGAATGGTGACACTTGTGGCTTTGTGTCACACTGTGAATGAGCATGAACAAGGGATGTCTTCTCCTCTAACCTGATGCTTTGACAGTGGCCTAAAGCATAATATTTGTCCATACAACAGAAATTAGATTGTATAGCTGCAGATTTAGCATTCGTAGAATTCCTCTGACATTGTTATTCTAGCATCTAGCTGAATCTATCTTTATGAAAGCAGAAGTTGCTGGAGTTATTTTTACCACATCATTGCAGAATCCTCAGTTTTAGGATTGCTGTAACTTTTCACTTGAAAATTCAGCAAATTCAGTTTATGCAAACTGAAGCTAAAGAGCTGCCTTACCTCTCTGCTGGCAGCTAGAGCATTAAAGCAAACTAAGCAAATGATGGGCACATGGGTTCCCATGCTTGCAGTGCTAGTGGAGTGGACAGAGAAAGTTTCCTGAAGAGCTGGAGGACACAATAGCCTGCTGGCTAGCCCTGGAAAGCATGGACCTAACTGGAAGGGTGGATGTTACCAAAATACCCTTCAGACAGAAATGCGATCACAGGGATGCGTGAGGTACAAGGGGAAGACAAAGCACCAGCTTGTGCAATAAAAGAGAAGAGAAGGTTGCCAGTAGTTCTTCGGCTTCATTCCCTAGAGTTAAAGGGGAGAGGTTTCTGGCGCCAGTTCGAAGAAGTATTTGCAAAGGCAAATGTAAAACTTGGGGAATTCCACCACCTAGTTAGCTGAACCAAAAAAAAAGTCAGCTTTGATGAAGCCTAGAGAGTCATTTTCTGCACAATGTTTTCAAGTTTTGACAAATCTGGCCTCTTAGGTCAACCAAAGAGACAACCCAGATGTTAGCTTCCCACATGAGCTGCAAGAACATGCTTATGCTGTTCTTTGGAGGACTGCGGGGAATCAGGGACACATGGGAGTGTACAGCCATATTTAACGTATGGAGTCAGTCTGGGATATTTTAAAAATGGAGCTTTGCCTGGAAAATTGGGCTTTAAATGTTCTTGCCAAAAAGCGTATCTTTCAGTTGCGGTAATTCTGATTACTCACTTGCAGAGGTTCAGCTTTTCCTCTCTTCAATAACGCCGGTGATTCCCTGTCCCATCTTCTGTAAAACAATCTTAACTTTTATTTATATAGGAGGGCTTTCTGTGTGGTTCTTCAGCAGGGTTAAAAAACCGAGCATGTTTAGAAAGCCAGAGGAAAAGACAAGAAAAAAATTACTATTTTTTTGGTGTCAGGATGTGGCCCTAGTATCATTGCATTGGTAACAGCTAGCTTAGTAGTTTTTGGAAGAAGGGTATATTGAAACAGCTATAGTCACTGCAGTACACAGCTGTGGAACGGTACAGGTCTGTTCTCTGGTTACTTTTCGAACAAGAATCCCTATGACTGGTTTTGAGTAGTGCTACTGTCCTAAAAGCTTATCTGGATTAACCCTCTATTAGTTTTGGATCTAGACTGATTAAACACGACTCTATCTTATGTCATAGCCAGACATGGAGCTTGGTGGGTGATGCTGGCATCTGATGTCCACCATCCAAAAGCTGTGCTGACTCCCAGACAAAGTTGTCATCTCCTAAATGTCCCATTGCTCTTGAGAACATTTTCCTCTGGAGTGCTCTGGCAGTGTCCAAGTCTGCATGTCTTGGTATCACATTTGGGAGCCAAATGACGCGGTGCCAGGTGGGCTGTAGGAGCCAGCCCCCCTGCTTGGATTAAGCAGGCATCACTGCACAAGGCCAGGCAATTATCTGGCTGTCAGCAGTTTCATTAGCAGAAGTCCTCTGCTCTGCAGGGGTGTACGTCTCTTGGCCCTGGAGTAGTCTGAAAGTGTTTTCACACAGCAGCTGAGATGTCAGCATAGGTTAGAGGTATTATCTTTTTAAGAAGAGGGGTTTCTTTGAAGGCTTAAAATTTAAGGCATGCTCAGGTGGTAGGGGCGGGCAGAAGGAAAGAAGTCATTCTAAGCACAATCTACTCCTCAGAGTAAACTAAAAAATCCACCATTTTTCAGGACTAGCAGTTTTGTGGCCATTTTGTTCAGAAGTCCTCCATAGGTTAATGAATAATGTAGCTAGAAAGCTAGTCTATCATTCACACTTATGTACAATGCTTGGCCCATCCTCATTAGGACTTTTGCATGTTGACCACTTCAGTAAGTGCAATTTTTAATCTGCCACACATGATTAGACACTAATTGTGTTCACAACTGGAAACAGAAGCCATTGGCACAAAATAGAGATCAGTAATACCGTCAATTTGTTTTCTATTAAGCTTCAGGTTTCACTGACATGAAGAACCACAGAGATTTCAGTAGAGAGTATATGTGGAGGTAAATGAGCATTTTGCAAATTCAGCAGTGTCTTAAAGCCATGGGTTTTGGGCAAATCAAAGTAACAAGAACAAAGCTTGTGTCCTCAAGAAAGTCACATGCAAGAGTCTTTCCTCCAGACCAACAGAGAGCGGTAAGTCATTTTGTCAAATCCAACTTTAAAATTTGAAGTTAATGATTAAAGTACAGTTCTTACACAAAAGCTATAAGTTTTAGAGTGGGCCATGTTTCAGAAAAAAAGCATCTACCTTTTCTAATTACCCGATTTTTTTTTTTTGATCTTTGTTTTCCTTTCTCAATGAGATAAAGATGCAATCTTACATTTATGAAAGCCATTCCATTGTATAACATGAGATTACAGAGAGGTAGCAAGAACTGAGGCATCAAGAAGTGGTTGCAGGCAGGGAAGGAGGGGTCAATGCTAAACACCAAAAAGGCAAAGTGTTGAACACACAGAAATGGAGAAAGACTGTTCCAGTGGTAGAACAGAAAAGCTGCATGTCAGAGGAGAAAAGGAGAATGCAAGATAAATGAGCTCTGCTTTTCAGAGGCAGTAAACATGCCATTAAAGCACATATGAAAGAGAACTTTAAAATCTGTCATGCAACACAGAGTTTTTAGAGAAAGGCATTGATGAAATCAGAACTTGTTGGAGTCCCTTTTGATTTCATGTATTCTTCTACTCTATACCTTCACCTCTTTGCTGTAAAAAAAATCTGATCTGTGAAAGCACTATCTTATGTGTGGAAGGACTAATCTTATTTCCTGGCATATTTGCCATCTCTGTAGCAAACATCAGGGATGGATTAAGTCAATACTACAGCCCAGAGTCAATATAGTGTCTTGAATCCTCACACAGGCTCCTGCCCAAGATCCATGTTGTTCTGCTGCCTGCTAAAAGCAGATGCCTCCTCAAGCTGTCTGGGGATCAAATACCTAGACATCTTGCCTCTATCTGCTCTTGGCAACTGGGTCTTGCTAGTAACTGACTTAGTAGAGGAATAAGAGATAAAACCTGAGAGATTAATCAATGAGGGCATCACTCAACGCCAGGATGCAAGCCACTGAAGGAAAGGCATGACATCTGCAGTCTGTGCAAGCAGAATCACCTGAGTATGGTTTAAATCCTTCAAGCATAAAACTAACTGAGTCACAGCTTCGTGAGTAACCTGGCTACAGATATTTGGTTTCAGTGTGAAGGCTAGGCTGAGTTTACTAACAAGCAGGCAAGGAGCCCTCTGGGAACACTTAGCAGATCAGGCACAGTTGTCTTCCTGGGATGCTGTAATGTATCTCCTTCCCTTCTGCCCTTGACTCAAGTGCACAAATCTCCATTTGGAAGCATGGTTTTAGGATATCCTCAGATACCAAGGGAACGTTAGGCTACCCTCTGAAACATCTCAGAAATCCCAACCCTGAAAGGCCGCGTATTACTACGTATCGGATAGCTGTGGCTCTGCTGCTCCTCCATAGCCCTCTCTGAAGACAAGAAGAACTAGTGCTGAATGAGGAAATACTGCAGCTTAAAAACCAAATGGCTTGAGAAAGCCAGTGGTGGTTATTGAAAGGGACTCTAAAGTGCAAAATATCCTTTGGAAATGCTGGTCAGGGGATATGGCCCAACAGCTAAAAAAAAATTTACTTTCCTTCAGGAACTTTATTCTCTTCTTAAGTTCAGGGCATAAATACAAGGCTCCATAGCCAAATATCTGAGATGACTCCCCCAGATCTGTTCAAATCAGGTTCTCAATATTTTTTTTAGGAGAGAAAAAGGCAAAATATTTCCCTGGCCTACTTCTGTGATGTTTCATATATGTTCATAGAGATCGTTTCATTAGAGAGCTAACTTCAGACTCAGTACTTGCTGAGTTCAAACACATGTTCATATGTAATCATTAACACTAAATGGACTGAGGTATTTTCTTTACATATTTATTTTAATAACATGTCATGGGAAATAAGCGAAGGCTGTAAGAACACTTGGATGTTAGGGCAGTCCCTGCTCTTACCACAGCCTCTCTCATCCCTTTCAAGAAAAAAATCTAGAAGCCAAGTGGGAGGTTTACCTCAGCAGGAAGACAGTTAGTTGTCTGAGTCAGAGGAGAAATTTATAGATAAAAGATCAAGAAGTAGAAGCCTTTAAGCTCAACACTGTCTGCAGAGATCTCAGATGTCACTTCTCCCTGGTACTCTCAATACATGCTCTATTCTGTATCTTTGGGTCAGGCCAGGTGACTTTCTTTACAAGTCACCTGAAATCACTGCTGTCTCAGGCTGATAGAGTTTCAGAAGCCAGTGATGACCAGGAGGAAAACGGGGAATTGAATTGTGTGTTATGCCTCCCTTATTGCAGCTGAGAGATCCAGGCTGCATCATGGGGACAAACCACTTATTACCCCTTTTGACTTAACAGTAGCCTACAGCAGCTCTGAAGGCAGGCAGCCTGCAGCCAGGGTGCAGGGGGTGCAGCCAGCACCATTAAGAGTGATTGAAATAGTCTGTGCATGCATATCCTGGTGCGAGGAGGAACTTTTTTTTTTACTTGGTCCTATGAGAGCTCTAGAAGCTGTTAGACCTGTACAACGAAAATTTACTCTGTTCAGCTTCTATCTTGGGTGTAAAAAATAACTCCGGGTGCCAAAACAGTGTTTTTACTCATGCAAAACAGATTTTTTTTTTTTTTTTTACTTGGTAACTCAGACTGGATACAGGAGTCCTGGATGAACTTTTCCTCTCCCTGATTCAAACCAGCAATTTCTTAAACAAAACCGAGACTGTCTGGGCACTCACAAGGGTTACTTTGTGGTAGTTAAAGATTTGGGGAAATGGGTCTCTCTCCCTCCTGGCTGCATGCCATACCAAGTTCTTCAGCATCCAGAGCTGTGGGCCTGGTGGGCAGTGTGCTTTCCCATGGGGAGGGTGTTCCTCCCACTCCAGCCTGTGCGTGTTTCTTCTTGCCTCTCTCTAGCTATCACATACCCCACGATCACGTTATTTCCCTGAGCTGTGTGATATGAATTTAATCCCCAGAGGCTGAGAGGAGGGCTGAATCTGGTTTCCCACCGCCCATGTGGATTCCCTTACCAGGGGACTATTCAGGGAAAGGCAACTGCTACCTCCAACTGCTTTAATAATTCTTTGATTCCTCAGCTTGTACTGCCAGTGCCCAAAATGAAATGCTTTGCCATTTGTTTTGCCTGAAACTATTCCACAAAACTGCTTCCAATTTATGAATGGATTTGGCTACCTCAGAACCTCATTTTTAGCTAAGTTGCAACTTGCCAAAAGCCCTCACCCAGTGCTATTCTTGAGCGCTTTGCCCAATCTTATATTTCAGAAGCAGCGCCTGTGTACAGTGTGGTTGCTACAACCTTCCCTCCAAGCCCTGTCCTCCCTCAGTCAAAACAGGAAGGTAGAAGAGGAGCAGTGTCCAAGGCCCCTTGACCTTCCAGGGAAACAGCAAGTATTTATGTGGAGACAGTGGACTGATGATCTTAGCTGTGTTGACAGGGATGAGTTATAAAGTGAGGCAGGCATAAGTGCAGTTTTAACGAGGCATAGGATTTCCAGGATTTAGGAGTGTTTTTAGCACCTTTACCCTCTAAGCCTGCTCATCCCCACATGCCATCAGCTTCCAGATGGGTACCAGTACCACTTGATGGGCAGAGCTAGAAACTAAGCATCAATGCTGGGAGGTGGTGGGAGCCCAGGGTGGGCTGATCTGGTTCTGCTGTAGTATGGGGCAGTGCCATAGGCTCATCAGGGGGGCTGTCCTCCTCTACCATCCTCCCCTGTGGGGCTGCCCTCTCCCTCCTCCCCCCATCTACTTAATACCTGGGTGAATTGGGTCAACGGCTTGGGGGCCCTCAGGAAGGGAGAGCTGGACATGGTGCATCTGCTGGAGCCTTGGCAGAGCCACTCCTCCACACACAGGGTTTTGCCAGAAGGACCCACAGAGGCAGACAGAGGTAGAATTGGCCTCTAATTTTAAATGTCTGTAGTGCCTTGATAGTCCTGATTCACTGTTCCCACTGTGGTTCCCACTCAGACCCATAAGGAGAAGGGATATTTCGGAGAGGAAAGAGAGAATAGGGGAAGAAATCAGTGACTGAGATTTTCAGTTTTTCACTTCAGTCCATCCTTGCTAGGATAAATATCCTAACTTATACAGTCAAGAATCTAATACAACTCACACATTTCCTTCCATGTGTGAAGGAGAATGCAAAGCCAACTTAAAGGCACTGAAATCTGCACTGAAATGAAAACTAAGCTTTATAGTTATACAACTCTTACATTCCTTTAAAAATAAGGATAGGGAACACCAATGAAAGCTGAAAAAAAATAGGTCATTTTCTTAATAAACAACCCAATTTTATGACTAATTCCATGACCCAGTGAAGAGTGCTTTCTTTTGTTAGCAGATGAGCTGATAGCCAATTGTACTTTCTTGCTGTGGTAAAGCAAAAAGAAACCCCCAACGTTGCATTGTTAAGTCTCAAAGAATTAGCTGAATTGTCATCCTAACCTCTATTAAGCCAGAAGAAAAGCTCTCTTACATCTAGGGGGAAAGAGCATTCAATTAAAATCAATTGGATTATCAAACAGACCTTTTTCACAGTGGTCCAGCTCTGCTTCAGTTGACTGATGTACTACACTGAGTCAGTAAACTTGTACAGGGGACCACATTTCAGTCAATAGGTTTATTTTTTGTGCAGTGTTTCACAATCAGAGAAGCATGACTTATCTCCCAAAGTCGTCTTTGGGAGAACAATTAAGTTATTTAAGATGAGCAAGGCAAGCTGCTGACACATTTCAGTTTTGAAGGCACTGCTGTTCCGTTTATCTAGACAAAGCCTCAAACGTGAAAGCTGGCCTCCTGCCTTTGTTTTCTTGTAACCGACTGCTGGAGAAGCAGATTTCCCTGCTCCATGGCTAACTAGATCTGCCTGGTTTGCTTAACCAGCTAGCACATTCCTGCATTTCAGGAAGAACACTCCGGACTCATTACGAGCTACTGGGCTACAGCACGACATTGAGAAAACAGATTTGTTTTGGACAAGCTGCTCTGATGTGGAGGTGCCAGGGTGAATAACCTTTGGGGGGAAAAAAAAAGGAAGAAAAACAACAAAAAAACCCCCAAAAATCTGCCTCCAGGAACAAGATGAATAATCTGACAAATGAATAGCTCTGTATTTTATATCAAAGCACAAAATGACTAGAAGTTGCGGAGATCTGACTCATGAGCAGAAATAGAGTGCTGGGGACGGCTTGAGCCGTTGCTACCACCAGCTGCCTGCCCCCACCGCTGGAGAATGGGTGGCTCAGATGCTGCTTCTTAAGCAATTCAGCCACAAAAGGCTACAGTTAAGCATTTTCAAGGAAACGTGTCAGCGCTAGTTTATAGCCGCACTCGTTAAGATAAACCTTGAAACGGTCCCGAGTTGCCACAAAGCTTTTCAGCTCTTGAGGCAGGAGGAACCGGACGGACACTTTGCCAGGCATCGTGGTGGAAGTCGCACCAGGCATAAATCAGTGCTCAGCAAAGCAGCTGGACCCAGCTAAGTGGCACTCCGCTGTCACGGCAAGGTGTTGATAGAAGCCCCCTCCCCGCCCCCTTTCCCAACCCTCTTATCAGTAAAGCAGCCTTTTTGAGATGGGCAAGTTTTAAGCCCGTGACCTATTTAAACATCCGGCCCCATCACCGATCAGCAGCGCAACTCTGCAACAACTCCCGTAGCACTCTGCTACGGCGCTTTCCAAGCTACTCTCTGTGACAAGTTCCCCGACTCAAATAGAATCCCTAATCCCAGTGTAAAGCTCCAGCCTCGCTCCTTCAGATAAACGTACATTGTTTCACCTGGTCTTCTGCGAAAATGAGACTGTGGCGAGGGCCTTATCAGGGCTGCTTTCTCTACCTCTTCTCAGCTCCTCCTCCCACCCATAACTTTCTAACGTGTTTATCATGCAGAAAGAGAACGACAGCTCAGAAAATCAAACTCCTACAAACGCGGGGGGAGGAAGAACGGGTGGTTGGGTATGTGCACCCATCCCCACTGAGGGTGCAGTTACACAGCAGCTCCAATTGCTCCAAATTGGAGTTGCCGTAGCAATGCCTGCCCTGCCTGCATCATCCTGTCCTCCCCACCTCCTGTCAGCAGAAAACAAAGGAGGCACATGTGAAAAGCAAAAAAGTCACTACCTGGTCTGAAAACCAGCCCTACCCAAAAATGATTCATTTTTGTTGGTTGAGCTCCACACAAAGGCCACCTGGAACCAAAGCAAGGATGAAGGAAACATCAGAATTTTGCAGGATGGGGGAAGAAGAAGCAGGACTGTTGCTCTGTTGATTTTGAGGCAGCTGAATTTCTGTAGAATGAATTCTTAGCAGGGTTATAGCAGTGCCGAGAAGCTGTCTCCAAAAAGGGGAATTCCCATCCACCTCCCCTTTCAGCTTCCACGGGTTACCTGCCACTTTGGGCTCCCTGCCTGAGCTTTGGCTAATGGCACCGCATCAGACCACGGCTTGTCCGGCCTGCAGGTGGGAAGTGCAGCAAGGCAGGAGCCCTGCTGCTGGCAGCTGCATGTTTCTCAACTTAAAACTACTGTACAATATGGAAGTGTAGAAAGTGTAGAAAGAAACGCTTCAAGTTCACTCAGAGCTATTTTGTCTCTGAATTATGCAACGTTCTGCTCTGCTACATTAAAACTCCTGTTAGAGACCTTTAATTTTGTTTTGCTAACCATTATTCAAAGAATGCTCTAGCTGAAAATATCTCCAGAAAGTCTAGTGATGTGGGGGATGATGACCAGCCTCTGAAGCTGTGAATTCCTGCTGATTCTCCCCATGTGAACCAGCACTGTTGTCCTGGGAATTTCTTACACTCTGTCTGCATCACTCATGCAACAGTGTTTTTTGAAAATCTTCAACACCGTTATTTATACACCATAGTACATTTAGTGGTTGGTAAATGGTTTTAATTAAGAGTTTTCTTTAAAAAGGTAATTGCAAATACCTTTGGTATATGGAGTCATATGCACAATATTGTATCTCAACTGATACTATTACACAAGGGGGTTCTGGCCACGATGCCCCTTTTCCATCCCTTCAAACAAACAAAGATCAGGCTGAAAGATCAGGCAGTTTAGGAGAGCTTTAAAAGGCAGTGGCTAGTGAATTGCCTTTGCTTTCCCAGGTGCGCAGAGGGAAGAAGCATCAGGTGTGCTTCCACAGCCTCCACGCCACCGATCAGCTACGGTTAGACGGAACGCTTGCCCGGGACACGCAAAACCGAAGGATGCGGAACATTTGAGAGTGGTTTGGCCGCTGGCAGTCAGCTGTGGGAGCCGCAGGAATCAGGATGCAGGAATTTGGTTCTTTGTTTCAGGAACATTCCTTGGAAAGTGTCGAGGCCAGCTGCAAGACGATCCGAAATCCCTCATCTTATCTACGTTCGGCGCAGGGAACTGCCCGGGGGATTCGGCGGTACCGTCCCTCCCGGCTCCAGCAGACCGGGGGCTCCCGGCCGCCTTGACGGGGAGCCGCGCTCGCTGGGGGTCACATCCCTTCCCAACCCACGGGTTGCTCTGCACCGCCCCGACCTCAGGTACCCCGCGTTCTCCTTCCGTGCACCCACCGACGCGGGGCGGTGGGCAGCAGGGGCAGCTGCACAACACCGCAGGCTGGGCGGGATTTTTATTTCTTCCCATCTTTTCCTCATCTGCGCGCCGCGCACTGCCCGCTCCGCTCACGGGAGAGCTGGGGTTTTAACTTTGCACGGGGAAAAGAGAAAAAAAGAGAAGCAGCCGGGACGGGAGGAAAAGAGGAAGATAGCCCCGGTTCGAGGGTCTGCAGCGAGGGCGGCCGCCACCTGCCCCCGCCAGCGGCGCGGGGAGTCCCGGCGTCCCCGGACTTACTTTCTGGGGGTCGGCGTAGGTCCCCAGCCCCAAGAGCGGGATGCTGTTCCCGTCGCTCAGCGGGATGCGGTGGCTCTCGGCTGTAAGGTTCATCGTGCCGGCAGGTAGGGCCGCCCAGGACCTGGGGCTGACTCCACGGGGGGGCGGGAGCCGCCTCTCCGCAGCCAACCGCGACCCCTGCGCTCCGGCACCCACCGACGGCTGGACGGAGCGGACCGGCGGCGGCTCTTCAGGGGCGGAGGTACGGACTGCCCGATCCCTCCGCCGGGAAGCGCCTTTTTGGGGGGCTGAGCCACGTGTGCCCGCGGCTGCCCTGCACCGCGCCCCGCCGCGCACCGCCCCGCGCCCCGCCCCGCGGCCACCGCGGNCGCACCGCCCCGCGCCGGCACGGCCCCTGCGCGACCCCCGAGGGGGGATCCGGCAGCGGCTGAGTGCGGGATAAAGGCTGCTCCGGGTGAATCTCAAGGCGGGCCGGTGCGCGATCTGCACGCCGCGGGGCTTGGGGTGGTGCTGCTGCTGCCCATTTGCCAGGGAGCTCCCCCTCCCCGGCCCGCCGTGCCCGGAGCTAGCGGCAACAGGGCACCGGCTTCGCACGGTTTGGGGTGTTCGGCCTTGGAACTTTTCCCACAGAGGTGTAAAACCCGGGAGAGTTTCCACCTCTCGTTTCCAGTGGTTGAAACCCACTGCTGTAGAGGCAAGGAGGGAATGAAGGAAATCCCAGATTGGTGAGTAGTTCCTCTGCCTCAGTGTGAGTCCCAGATCGTGGTGAATGGGCTCAACTTCCTCACTACCAGGTTGTGCTCCACTGTGGAAAAAATGTGTGTGTTTCCTAACACTGATAGCCCAGAAAGGGACAATGTCCTTAATGAAATTCAACACATGGCTTTTACTCTTTTTTCTGATCCCCATAAAACACTCAGGGCCATCCATGCTTTTACACCCCTCTGCAGAGATGTACCCTGTCCTAACCCACCTGCTTTGAGTCCTGTATCTATGCTGAGTTCTCCCCTTTTGATTTTGAAGTGTATGGTCTTTTATGTCTTCTCAGATCAACCTGAAATTAAGCCCTCAGAAAACACTATTCCTCAGCCACAACAATGTCCTTTGCCTGGCAGATTGTTTTATCTCTTCTAATACCCCACTTGGCTTTCTAAGCATGGTAGTGGTTCAGCAGGTTATGCAATTCCAAGAGGGATTAATTGATCCATTGTGATAAGTTATCTTTGCAGGATTCTTGAAATCGACAGGTGTACACTAGTTTGAATTTAGGGAAAGGTTAGGGCTGGGAAGCTAACCTGAAGAATACCCTACCAAGAGATCCTTCTAGTGGTCCTGGTTAGATACCTGCAAGGGTATTCAGAGAAGATGGAAAAATTGCCACTTTCACAGGTAGGAATGTGTCAAGAAGCTCAGGACTAAGTGCAAGCCAACTTGACCCCAGCCCAAAAATTTCTAGCCCAAAAATGTCCTAGGATGCCCTGCAGGAAAAAGGTAGGGTGTTGTAGCGTACAGAAAATGCTCCTTGGAAGGTGGACTGAGTGTGATTGAGGCTTTCCTGACAGCCTGTGCTTTCCCTGAACAACACAATGCAAAGAGCTATCTGTAAGGTGACAGAGTTCCATCTCAAGAAGGGAAAGCTGGGGCAAACTGCAGCCTGGCTATAATTACTGTGGGTACACTCATCCTGCTAGACCCTGTCTGCATGTTACTGCAAGCTGTGGGTACCTGCAGGTGTGATGTGGAGGAAGGAAAGCCCATGACCACCTCCATGCCCCCTTGTTCCCATGTAACTGATTGCTATTTTCTTGCTACAGGACAAGCTCCTATCTCCTCTCCCCATGCCAACCATGCTTAAACATACTCTGTGTTTGTTGGAGGACAAGTTGATTCTAGCTGCATGTCTGAGCTACAGCCCTCGTTCTACTGTATTTCCAACAGAGGAGCAAAAGCATGGAGAGACATGGAAATTGGGTAAGTAGAGAAGAGTCTTATCTGGCAGAGGGCATTCAGAGACCTCTGTATTTCCAGTCCTCTACTTGCATCCAATGAAGAGGCTCTGCTGCCTGGTGGCGGATTCCTACCCCTTAGCTTCCATGCTCCAAGTCCACCCCAGAACCTGCTTTTCCATAATTCCTCTCAACTCAGCATCTTGTGGGGAGTTTGAAGGCATAGTTTGCTCATTTGCTTTGAGTTCCGAACACATCCGGTTTGGTCACGTGCTCTGGGAACAGAGTGATGTGTGCCCTAAGCTGTATGTGATCCTGAGCTAAGCAAAGCACAACTGTGTCGGTGGTGCCCGTCCTGGGCAAACAAGCAAGTGCAAGGAGTCTCTCTGGCAGGAGTACAGTAGTCTGATACATGATAGCCTTCAACAGCAACTGTGAAAGAAGGATTGATGGACCTGCCATAATTCACAGAACAGGGAGCTTGAACAGGAAAAGGACTTGTGTTTCTAGGAACAGGCAGGCAAAGCGTTCTGTCAGCCACAAGAAAAAATGGGCACCCTTCCCTGACACAGGCCTGAGCCCCCAGCACCCGTCAGGGCGCAGATAACAAACAACCTTGGGGTAACAGGCAGAAGTTGCCTCACTTGTAGCTTCACAGTCCTTAAAAAATTCAGCCAATGTGCTTGTCAGAGAAATTGGAGAGAGGCAGAGGGTTTTACAAGTCCTTCCCCCCACCCCTGCGCCCTAATTGACAGCAAATACCGTGAAGACTTTTTACACATGAGACTTTTTAAGTCCCATAGCACCTCTGGCTCCCTACCCTACTGTTCTAATGCATTTGCAGATTTCATATTAAACCCCAGAAAACAGATATGAAAATACATTTTTTCCTGTTTACATCTGAGTTATTAACTCAAAATAGCCTTATTTTACAGAAGCTAGAAATACTAGCAGGTTTTGAGCTGACAGTGAGTATCCTTTAAAGAACAAAGGAAGCCAAATAATGCAGCCCAGAGCCTGTCACATACACTTCTTATTAGTAACAATTTCTGTTAGCTGTTTAGGGGAGTGCAGCTCTCAGTTTCAGAGCTTAAATGACTTAGCCAGACTTTTACGAGGACATGGTATCTAGCAACTCCAACTGCAAAACAATGCTAGTTTCTAGAGGCAAAGCATTGGCTGCTGGTTATTGTCCATCGGTAACTATTCAGGAGCTTTTATAAAATGCAGATGTGATCTCAGTTCTTTCTCTAGGAAACAAAAACAATGAAGTTTCAGCTTGGCCTTACTAGCAAGTAGTGAGTGTTGCCATCCTATCAAGACAAGTTTGCCTTCTCCAGTAAAGCTTGTAAAGCACATAAGAACACCTTCAAAAGCAACTAAGGGAGGTTTGTGATTCCTGTATTGATGGTGCAGTTATATTAGTTCTCTCAGACAAGTAAAGAGAAGCACCATCTTATACTTGCATGTGTTTTGCTCCCTGTCCCCTGTATCCAGACACAAATAATATAGATTAAAAACGTATAAAGTTAGATCTAAGTTTTTGCAGGAAAAGTAGGTCAGACATCTGAGGATTCTTACTTTAAAAACTTGCAGAAATCTCAGGTAAAGAAAGTACTTAACGGCCTCCTTACCTGAACAAAACTCGTCAGCGATCTTTTCAAGTAAAGAGGTGACCCTTTTACTCATTTTATCTCAAATTGCTGAGTATCCTGGGAACATGAGAAAATGTGCGAGGCCTTTAAATATAGACTCCCCAGTTCTTGAAAGGAGAAGGAGCCATGGATTGAGAAGGACTGGCCCTGTCATCTTTTTAGGTTTCATATTTTCTTGGACATTTGTAGGTTGACTTTTTTTTTTTTTTTAACTTTCAGTTTGGGCAAGGGAATATGTTAAAAATAGTATTCTGAATTTTCTCAATCTGGATGTGTTTACACATTGTAGATTAGATTAGGGAGATTCTAGAGGTGGGTGACCTGTAGTGCTTAAAAATTTGGGTTTTTTTTAAAAAGGAAAATTGGAAGTACTTTTACAATACATGTATTTATTAGATAAAAAGTGCATGTTGCTACAGTTTTATTTTCTCTATGCGTCGTGCTCCACTCTGCGCAATTATCTGCTAGAATGCGTACTCTGCATGTGTTTTTAGTTAAAATTTCTTAAAACATGGTCTTAAAGTCTGCATATTTTCAGCCTAGTCCTTTAATAACTCACATAAAATAGCATGTGTCTGTCCTGCATGTGGAATACCTACTTGCATATTTTCAACTATTTAGCTTAGAGATTTTGGTAGCATGTGTTAAGACTAATATTTCTTTTCCATTTTTGCCGGTAAATATGATCAAAGGAAAATTTCTAGTTTCACTTTTAAACTCTAAGAAATAAGTTCTGTGTAGTATTTAGTAGGGGGCTATACATGAAGTGAGGTGGCTTTTTTCCTTCTTGCTACGTTTTCCAGTGCAGAAACAAATGATGTAAGCTGAACTGGACAACACTTCTACTAGTTGTTGTAGCATCTTTTTGTTCTATGTTCACATCATCATATGTGTCACTGTATATTTCTCAAGGACACCCAGTGAGATGAGGATTACATCTCACCTTAACCTTGCATTGTTTGCATGATTCCTTCTTTTAGTGATGAAGGGGTTTTTCATATGGAAACATTTGTGATCTTTTTGACCATGTTTGTTGCACCAGGGTGATCACCTCCATGATAACAGCCTGGGCTTTGTTGGGAAGTGCGATATAATAGATATTATTAGCAGTTTCTGTGCAAAGACCTTTTTTCCCTAGCTCCCATTGGTGCATGTAAGCTACTTGGCAAACAATGAAACACTTAAGTAATGTGTTCTTGTTTTTATTTTGATTATTTTTATGTCTGCTAAAGACTTGTTCTTTGTGAGTTCTTCTTTGAAAGACCAAAGTTTGCTTTCATACTTTCTAGACTTATGGCTTAGCAGTGATTGAAGTATGATATATTTACACTTCTAGTGAAACTCTTCACTGCAAGCCCCACAAAGCAGTACCTGACCTCCGAAAATCTCATCTGGCCCCACTTTTCCAGAACTGGTACAGCACTTCTGCTGGATCCCTAAGGAGAGCATGAGGACAGGGAGAAAACGTGCCTACTGCCTGTGTCTGTGGAGAGATTTCGGAAAATACTTGATGGCTGGATCACTTATCCCTTCTGCTTCCTATAAATGTTCTGTGGCTACAGCTGTGATAAAAGTGAAATTCCTATGTATCCTTGACACTGTTACATTCTTCTAGTGACAGTGAGAAAATGAAGCCACTCAGGCCTTTGATCACTCCTGGGGTACAAGACGAATGCCAGCAGCTGCTCCAGATTATTGTGCCACTGCTCCAGTGGCTGTGGAAACGAGCTCGCACTGTGCCAAGGCACAGGGGCTTCCCCACTGGCCAGCCTGGCATTGGCCATCCCAGTCTGTCCTTGTTCCCATGACACCTTGGAAGAGGTGCTGCATCCCCAGGCTGCAGCATCAGTTGGAATGCACTTGGTGACAGCCCTAGTGCCGGGTGCTGAGGGGTGCTATGGTGGGTGGCTGTGCAAATAGCGAGGGCCTGCTCAGCACTTCAAACCCCCTCAGTAGTAGCTGAATGCATTTGTGGTGGATGCTGGACCAGAAGCAGCAGCCACATGGGAGAGCTCCCTCATCTGATAGGTAATAGAGGAAGCAAAACTTCACAACATGAGAGTCAAAAGCAGCCAGGCTGTTTATACACCACCACATATTTCCTATGGCACAGCAAGAGGGCAGCTGGCACCAGCAGTATAGCCCCTAAAATGTGCCCTTTTTCCTATTGGGGTCCACTTCAGGAGCTGAGTTGCTCCATTACCCTCCAGGGAGTGTTACTTATGGGCTGAAAAGCCCTGTGGAGGACCAGGAGCTCCTTTGGAGCATCAGGAACTGTTGGGAGAGCAAAAGAGATGTGGTGGTTGAAAAAGTAATCCTTTGGAAAGGTAATCCTCTGGAAAGGGATTTCTTTATGGTATCATTCTTCTATTTCTTTATGGGTGTCATTTACATAGGCACTGTTTTGCGAGCCTACTGTCTTTTGGGCACTGTCTTCATGCTCCTGTTTGGTGTTAGCGGGGCTTACAATAAACGGGCACAGTCCTCATGCTCCTGTTTGGTGTTAGCAGGGCTTACAATAAACCATGCCAGAAGCCAGCTTATTTCCCCCCATCACGATCTGTTTACTGATGTTATTGCTTTCTTCTGGCAACAGTATCTCAGTTTCTGCTCCAGACTGTCTTTGCTATGGCACATGCCCGACCTGGGAGCTGGTGAGTACTGCCTCCCAGATGCCGGGGCAAAGGTCAGTGTAGCTGCATAGTGGCCTCTGGATTCCTCAGATACCGACCCTTGTCATGTGGGGAGGCATTAACCTTTGGCCCTGAGTAAGTGTCCTCATATCTCACCTCAGTTAGTCTGTCCTGCTATTTGATCCTGTTCAATATAAAGCCCTTTCCTTTGGCATTCTGCAAATCTAAGACCCGTCTTGATGTTTTCCAGCATGGCATCCACCGATGCTGGTGGGAAATACCGTGTGTTGCACCCAGGGCTGAGTAAGCAGTGGCAGAAGGGGCAGCCTGAGAAGAGATGATCGTACATTCACAGCCTCTCTTACTTCTGGAGGGAGCAGTGATGGTGGCTCCCTCTGTGTAACATTTCTTCCTCACCCAGAAGAGGGATAGACACCATGGGAGGTTACTGCCTATATCATGCAACTAAGGTGTTTTGAGAATTTGAGGTTTGGGGTTGTTAACTTGTTATTCAGGAGGAGGGACTCACTGAGAGTCCCTTACTTCAAATCAGCTCTTGAGACCGATCTTAGTGCGTTCCAAAAATGTGAGATTTCCCTTGTCTCCTTTTAATGTAGAGCTTGGTCAGGGGTTCACCTCAGTACATCACTCCTATTCCAGCCAACTCTCATGTTTACCTCATGTGTAACTTCACACAGCTCCCTTGGGTCCACCTCAGGGCTGTACAGAAGTTCTTAGTTCAGCTCTGATGAATGATCATTTTAATTCCTTGCACTGGATAAACAGCTGTTTTCCATGTTACCTGCTTTAGGAGCCTCACTGGCATCTTGTTTCTTTCCTTGCCTCCAGCAACCAGCAGACATATCTGACTAATTGCAACTGGGCTGCACCAGCACCTTCTTGCAGTCGGGACTGCACAAAAACTGCACAACGTTTTTCCTCAGCACACCGCATGGCAAATAGCCACGAGAAAGCATAGCAGGGAACAAGGACTTGCAGTTTCTTTTCCTTATCTTTTACTATTCAAAGGGGTGAAAGCAACACAGGCTTGGAGATGAGGGTCCCGTAGTGTCCCATCCCCGTTGGCCACAGCACTTCCAGCTTCGAGCCCCTACTGGGGAAACTGTTCCTTTGAACTACATCTCACTTGGGCAGGAGCCAACATCACAAGGAAAAAACTATTAGCTTGTAAAGAGAACTCCACAGGTAAAGTGTAACAGCCTGCTGGTTTCTTTGCTTGCAGGTATTTCCTGTGGATACTTTAAAAACAGATGGTATTTTGGGTTTTGCTGGTGCTGCCTGCTAGTGGGCAATGCTCTGTGTCAGAACGAACAGGGATTTAGAAAAGTAGGCTTTAAAGCATCCCATTGATGCTTTTTACCTTGCCTGTATGCTTTTCAAGATGTGCCAGAATACTTTAAAAGGACGGATAAGCTCATCTTTGCATGAGTTAGTCCTTGTCCTGGAGCTGGCATGCCAGAAGGGGACCATCATGGCAGCCCAGGAGGAGGGCAGTGCTGGTGGCAGCAGAGTTGCCAAAGGAGGTGAAGCCCCACCTGAGTGCCTGTGCTTTATGAACAGAGCTTTTACTGGGGCTGGTGGGATTTACAGCTGTGTTCAACACTTCATTCCATATTTAGTACCAAGGTGCTTCATGCAGACCGCAAAGATGATTTTTTATTTTCAGTACACTCTCATAAAACAATGGCCAATCCTTTTGTCTGCTTTGCAGCCCAGGTTAAAAAAAAAAATAAAATTCATTTTCAGGTTTTCTTTTCCCACATTGCCACTGAATTTTTGATGTTCACAGTACATTGGTGGATTGAGAAATCTCCTGATGTATTGTGAAACCTGCTTATCATATTCTGCCAAGATCTACGAGCCTATCACTTGTCTTCCATACCACCTTGCCTGCTCGAACTTCACTGGCAGTCTTATTCAAGCTTATGACCAAATAGCTACCTTTTATAAAAGTCCTATCCTTCTACCCTACCACTTTTCCACGCCTTGTGTCATCTTGTGTAGTGAGGCAGCATGATGTTAAACCTGCTCTCTCTGAGGCATTGTGTGGCATCTCTGCAAATCAAATGGTAGTGATCCAATTTGGGATTAGGAAATAGAAATAAAAGAACAATTCCTTGTTTGCATAAGACTGGAAAAACAGTTGGGGCAGAGCTGGGGCTAGAACCCAGAATAAGTCATGGGGCTGCCTGTCATAACAAGAAAGGGGAGCTTGCAGCAACTTCTTTTTTGAGATGATTTGTTAAATCTCCTGTAATTGATTTGGTAAACACTAATAGATTGGAAACAAAACAAAATGTTCTCTTCCAGCTCTCATAGGTAACTTGGTATCTCCCATAGCCATACGGGATTAATGGTGACCGTAGGGTATGATTGTATCATAAAACTTTTATTAAGTGTTTTAAAGCCAGTTAAAGAGACATTGCCAATTTGAGCTTTCTAAGATTTTGCAAAGTAATTTTTTTCCATTGCTGCCGCAGTGCCTTTGAAGTTCTAGATCCTGAAATTTTTAATCATTTAAAAATTTAATAGCTATATATTCTCCACAGACCCGATACTGTGACAACAATTCAACTACTTATGCACAGTACTGTTAAAGGCAGACAACAAATAAAATTTTTCAAAGTGGAAATTCACTTTTCCTATCTTCCTTTGCTTACAGAAGTATTTTAAATCTTACTTGTAGACTCATTAAGTGACATTTTTGACAGGAGGGTTTGGGTTTTCCTACCAATTTGATGATGTGTCTTTCAGACGAAACTTCCTTAAACCTTTTAAGTCTCCAAACTGAGAAATGAGAAAATCCATTTGTGAGTGTAATAATGATTATTAGAAATTCCATGTGTCTGATTTTTTGACTTTCATGAAAAACCAAGCTTGCATTTCAGGTATATAGTTCCACTTATTGTAGGCACAGGTGTAAAATGTCTTTCTAATCCTTGGAGAGCATGCAGCCTGGATTCCAAGGAACAAGCAGGCCTGTGACAGGAAAAGGGTCTGCAGGGCTCAGTGTCTAGGGTAGAAAGGAAAGGGCTGGATGTAGATGCAGTCAGTTTGTTTTGATAGGTAACTGTGCACTTGCAGTAGTGTGAGAAGTACTCATCTCTTCGTGCAGCCCAGGACATGACTGGCTTTTTGGGCCACGAGCCCACATTGTCAAGTCATGTCCAGTCTTTCATCTGCCACTACCCTGAGGTCCTTGTCAGGGCTGCTCTTGATTCCTTCATCCCCCAGCCTTTATTGATTCTGAAGGTAATTCTTTTCCAGTGGTTACTGTAATTCAAACTGCAGGATTCTTGATCTTTAGACATGAGCCTGTCAGGGCACCTCTCGGGCTGCCAGAGCATCCTCTGCTGGACAAAAAACATCTCCTCAGTACCAATAGTCCCTTGGGCGTGGTCTAGCTCTGCCTCTGAAAGGGCAGCAGAGGCTGGGGCAGCAATACCTTGCCTCTCCTGCCCAATCCATATACAGGATTCCCTTGCTGCACTTCCTCAGCAATGCATGTGGCAGAGGGCAGACATGTCCCTGTGCCATGCCTGGTGATTTCTTGCACACTCTCAGGGCTGATGTGTACTTCGGGGAGTCCATCGAGGCTGGAGGTGAGCGAGCCTTGGTACTCAGTCACTGCCTGGTCTCATAGCTCATTGTTCACCTGCAGCTGGGACCCAACAGATTTTTTTTTTGTCTCTGTTTTGTATAAATCCTCGTCGCTGTAGCACTTCATCTGATGTGACTAACACGCATGGTTTTTCTCTGCTCTCTCCCCTGAGGAAGGTGGGGGGAGAGTAGTGTAGGCAGTGCAGTATTTCTGCTTCAGTCTGGTTATTTCAGAAACAAACTTAAAAACATATGTTCATTTCAGTTCGTTTATGTGACAGAGACAAGGTCGAAGAGATATGCCTGGAAAGTGGAGCTGAAACCTCCCTAAGAGCTGTACTGGGTTGAGGGATCCTGTTACATGGAGTTTATTGCAGGCTGGTATTTAAATTCACTATGGCCTGCCCCATCGTTGTACTTTTAAAGGTCCCTTTCTTTTAGAAATGTCTTCATTTTGTCTGCTCCTGTTTTCATATTTTCCTTTTTTTTTTTCTTTCAGGGCAATTTAATTTTTTGAAATACTCTCTGTTTTGCAGAAATCATCATGTATAATATAGAAATACAGTTTTACAAGTATTGATAGCCCAAATTTTCTCCTTATCTAGATCTTCATTGTGTTGCATGTTGTGTCCTTACTCCAAAATTCATATCTAAACTTCCACTTCCAGTGAGGCAGTCTGTACCCTTGAAATATATACACGTTAATAAGGCAACAATTGGGGTTGGCAGGAAATGGTGATGGAAGATTTCCTCATGAAAAAGTGAAGATTGGTGCGTCTGGTTTTCATTCTTTGTGAAAGCAAAAGGAGAGTTTTATAAATGATGTTGGGAAGAAACCTGAGGAGGGGAGACTTCAGCAGATGAAACCGTGCCTGCTGGGGAGGGAGGTGAAGGGGCAACTGGCTTCAAGCCAAAGCTCAGCTGGACTTGCATGTAGACCTGAAGCCCCTCCCTGCCTCTTTGAGCTTGCTGGATGGGGCTGCTCCCCTCTTCATCAATGTTTAAAGACATAGAAAGTGAGAAGAAAAGTGAGAAAAAGAATGGCAATTAACTTAATCATGAGAGGAGAGCACCTCAGTGCGATGCAGGAGACGGAAGTTCAAGCCTTTGCTGAAATTTGTCACAACAAGGAATCAAGCTTTCTCCTTCATGTTCTCCTCTGGCACTGTAATCCCTGCGGTTGCTGAAGTTCATCCTGCTTCTCACCAGCCAGGTTTTCCCTGGGGCTGGGAACTTGCAGCCACTCAAGTGCTTCTTCTGGGAACAAGTTGCCACAAAGTGCTTCCCAACACTTCCAGGACTGCAAAAGGGATTTGATGAAGACAGCTGTCATTTAGTTATATCCGTATGCAACATCTTCTGGTCTTTTGTAAAAATATAGTTAGAAGCTTGAATTAAAAGGGGGAAAAGGGCAAATTGGGATTTTTGGAGGAGTTTTGGTAAAGTTTTGCACTTTATTGCTGTGGTGATGCTATCGAAATGTGATTTGTGGGGCCAAGGAGAGTCTAAGTTGGACATCTTTGTGAAAAAAAATGTGAGATTTTTGGTAAGAGCACATGGTTTTGAGTACTCCTTTTTAATCTTGCACCTAATGATATTGGTGGAGATGTGGTTAACTTTAATGTGAACAGGATCAGTGTATAAACCATGATAAGCCTCCATTAACTGAAAACAGGAAAACATCTACTGAACCAGTTTTGAAACGTCTGGATGCAAGTAAAAGGGATCAGAGGTCTGTTTGTTGCTCAGAGAATGTATTTGACACAGTGGACTAATAAATTTTCTCAGATTTTCTTTAAAAAGTTAGCTAAATGAAAGGTCAGTCCCGTTTGTAAACAAAGCTGTCTGAATTTATTGTAAAGTAAAAGCATCAGGGGTTTTTGCAGTACTTTCCGCTGTGGCTGAGTGCCAGTACAGTTGCTTTTTAGAAAGCTTAGTGTGCATGATTCTTTTTTATTAGAAAATAAATGGAAAAGACATGCCAATCAGTAGCTTCAAAAGGTCCTTGCTGCAATATCAGTGTTAGAGCTGTGCAACAGCCTCCTAATGAAATGGGAAAGCAGACAAGTTGTTTTCAGGCACTTTGGTAGAAAACTGAAGCTCTGGGTAGCTTAGTGAAAGGTTTATGAACCTTCTAGGGGGTCTCTGCTATATTTACCCAACCTATACTGGTTTTTTGCTGCTTTTTTGAAACTAGCTGAAAAACAGTAGTTTGAGGGGTCAAACCAAACAGAAAACAGGAGAGAGGGGCACTCTGAGGATGGGAAATCTAGTACAGACACGTGCAAAAACCAAAGCAGCTGTTTGTCATGTTGTACTGGCAGGAATGCTGTGCCGAGCAAGGGTAGCGGTTGCCTCACAAACTTTTGGGTGATGACATCCTACTCACTCTCTGCCTGTCCTGTGGCTGATGTTGGCAGTGCTGCCTAGTTCTGTTCACATTATCTGTCCAAACTAGAGGTCTATCAGGCATGTGAGCCCCCTGCAACACAGTGGGAAAGAGCAGCTCTGCGTAGGGACCCAGGCTGCGTTGTTGTCGCTGCTGCAGCAGTGGGATTGCCTCTCCAGCTATTCCTAATTTTTTTGCCACAGCAGTGCCAAGTTTAGAGTAGGCTAACGTTCTGCTTTTTGGGCAGGACCTGTAGCAGTGGTCTCATCATTTAAGTTTAGTGTGGATACCTCTGTGTCTGGAGTGCTTCATATCCCATGCCTGTGCCTCCTTTGCTTTTTATATAATGTGGCTTGTATGTGGTGTCGTTTTACTAGAACAACGTTTCTTAGGCACTGCTGTAACCAGAGATACCCTGACCTTACTGTCACATGCTGACTGTTTCTTGTGCCAAAACAAAAAGGTGAGAAAATAGATATAAAGGGATAGAGCAATTGCCATGTATGTATTTGCCTGTAAATAATCTAGTGGCAATGTTTCTGTTCGGGGTTTCTGCTTCGTTTCTGCTTGGCAACTCGCTTTGGAGAGGCTCAGGGGGTTTTATTTGCTTTTTTGAGGGAGAGAGAATAAAGATAAGGGGAGATTGACTGAGGCTGTTGTGAGGCCAGTGAAGCTGCAGCATGCAGGCTGCGAGCATGGCTCACTCTTCACATGTGCTTAGGGAGGCAGCCAGGTTCCCAGACAGGATGGACAGCTAGCTGGGAAGGAAAGGATAGCACAAAAATATTCTGTGGTCACATGGCCATGTTTTCTTTGGGCTGGCCTTCACCCCCTGTCCCCATCACCTTTCCTGGGCAAGGCTGTCTCTCAAGGCTTGTGTAAAAAAAAAAAAATGCTACCCCCTTTTAAACAAAACTGTGTGTTTAAGCAGGTTTCCAGTAAACTAGTGCAAGTGTCTGGACTCTTATTTCAGCATGAAGGTGTGTTTTGTGGGTTTTTTTTGTTGTTGTCGCTGTGTGGGTTTGGGGTTTTTTTGTTTGTTGTTTGTTTTGTTTTGTTAATAATTTACTTTTGAGTTATTTTAGCTTAGAAAAACAATTAAGAGCAGACTGCAATTAATACACCATTTTCACACCTTCTCAGAAAAAAAGCGTCTCTTGAGACCGAATGAAAATCGCTGAAACATTAGGTTGTATGGGAGAGTGCCTTCTCATGTGTCCCACCAGATGAGAAGGCCTCATCACAGTCCAAAAGCTCTTCTGGAATACTCGGCTGAAGGAACACGGCTTTTGTAATGGCCACCTCTTGGCTCTAAGAGAGCTTGTTTCTCGGAGCAGCAGAGCCCTTTTCTTGCCCACTGTGCCTTTGGACCAAAGAGCATGAAACCTAAATGATGCTGTGTGACTTCTCGGGCTCTATGATATGCACGGGTGGTTCTGCCAGTGTTGTTCATGCCAAGTGTTCAGATAGGCAGAGGAACTTTGCATGCGGCGTGTCCCCTCCGAATTGTCCCACAGCGGCCCGTCCCAGCGGACCACCTCGATGGCTGAATGAACAGCAGCTGTTCATTAACACGGAACAGAGATCCGGCGCTGGCCATAGGAAGTAAAAGCCCTAGAGCACACTGCAGTAGCCTTGTTCTCCCTTTACAAAGCTGCTCTCTGTTAAACTGTGGTATCGACCCTCATCGGCGTACAAATGCCCTTCGTTAGGGTTTGCACGCTGTGTTATATGAGTCCGCAGTTAAAAAGCAAATGAACAAAACCTGCTTGTGGTAATTTACTGTAATGGCACTGGAAGTCAGTTTAATCGGGGAAAAAAAATGATTTGGGGTGATTATGCTTAACTGTAGTGCTGGAAAGAGAGGGACACTTGGGCTCTGAGGTCATGACTTTACTGGTGACTGGAGAGGAGATGGATTATTTGCAAAAATCTCAGCCTGACATGGCTCTCCCAGAACAGTGTGCTCCTAAGACACAGATCCTTATATGTTTAATAAGGTGTTAAGAGAAGAACTTGAAATGTTCGTTCACAATCCTCTGTTCTGGATCGTTTCAGTGACCACCTGGTGCCCCTTTCTTCTTTTTCTTTTTTTTTTTTAAAGATGCTTTCGCATGCTGCCTATTACTTTCTGTTTACCCTTTGGGCCCCAGCTTGGCAGAGTGCCATGGAATGTGTTTGGTGTTCTGTCCTTTCCTAACTCAGCAAAACACTGAAGACAGTGCGTAAGGATAAGCTGTCGTGTTTCCGCTCCCACCTCACTGGGAGAGCCTCACCCTACCAGCTGCTGGAGTAGCCTTTGCTTGGAAGGTGGGAGAAGGATGTGAAAGTTTGTACAAACAGTACTTTTATTCCCAGGGAGATTTTTAACATTTATTTTGGTGGCTTAGTCAGATTTGCATACTTGAATAGTGATAGCAGCCTGGTATCAAAGTGGTAGGAGGGAGTTCAGTTCAAACAAAAAAATAATTGCTTTCATGGGTCCAAGAAAGTTTAGTCTCAGACATCAGGAGCTGAAAGACTTTCCAGCTGAGGTGGCATTTTCCCTGTGTTAGTGCTACAATTGTGAATGTAGCTGGGATTTGCAAAGTCAGTTATTTTGCTTAGTTGGAAGCAAAGCAATAACTCTACCCTTTCTGAAATGACCAGAGTGAAAGTCTGTATTTTAACCTTAAGAAGAAGTAGTAGGTTTTGGAGTGTCATTACAGAGTGGAACTCAGGAAATTACACTGAACAGTGAATTGCCTATCTTTTTAGTTTGTCTGTGTGCATGGATGTGATTGACAGAGGCAGAGAGAGGATGAATCTGACACAAACTGTATTAAGTTTAGGAGTGAATGCAGAGGAGGCCGTAGTTTCAGACTGATTTAGGAGTGCATTTAGTCTGTGGAAGGAATCTGGTGTAAATGCCTCTGGGCTGCTGCCATGCTGAGGGCCCATGTGACCATCAAAGCTGTGTCACCTCCAAGGGACACAGGCTAAGGCACCTCAACCTGCTTCCACCAGCAGCACTACATCTCCCACCCAGCTTCTACCATGAGAGGTATTCTGGTGAGGGGACAGAGCTGGGGTGACTCCCATGTCCTGAGCTGGCCTTACTGTGCTGGTACAATATTGCTCTATAAACTATCTAAAAAGCTAAACCAGCAGAACTGTTTTAAGTTTAGTTTGTTTAAGTGGCCTTTTAGAGTGGCGTGAGTACACTGAATCTTTTAGTTGTCCTTCTATGGATATCTTTTGCTTTGTCATGGTGATGACATGCTTATTTGGTTTATTTAGCCCCATCGTATTTTGGCTAACACTATGTTGTCCTCTGCTCCAGGAGGCCTCTTTGATTCAGGTGCCACCACAGCTTCTGCCACTGCAGCTTCTCTAGGAAGCAAGCCAGGATTTTTCTGGTAATCAGAGTGCATTGCATTTGTTCACTGTTGTTCCTCTTCCCTTATCTCTGTTTGTATTACGTTACCATTCAGGGCGTTCCTGCTCTTGTCCCGTGTTGGTATGGTGCCCAAAAGATGGCACCTCTGTGAGCTTGTGATCTGTGTGGGGGACATTAAAGTACCAGAGAAAGTAGCTAGAGATTGCTATAAAGATCTCAATGTTGTCTTTTGTTCCCCTAAATGAAATTCCCACTGTAGGTCTTCCCACATGCTGAAGTAAGGAATCTGTGTGAAAGTGTCTTCACTCCATGTGTGTTTATTGTCAAAGTCCTTCAGGTTTTGTTTGACTATTTTGATGTGTCCAGTTTCTTATCTGATGCTTTCTGGTTACCTTTCAAATTCGAGGACAAAGTCCAAAGAAAGATTGGCATGTACTTACACAGGGTGGAGCTGGCAAAGAAATGGTTTAACTCTGCCTGCTTTTTGATTGGAAAGTTGTCCCTGTAAAATAACCCCAGCTGGTGTCTGAAAGAGAAAGAGTTTCTCCATCTTCTGTAACTGCCACTGTCACAGTACCCAAAGGAGTATATCTCATTTTAAATTAGAAGACTATTCCCACTGTGTTACTGTGGTACCACAGACAGCTGATGGGGCTGGGGACATGTTCAGAAGAAGAATCAGCTTCAGGCAAACGTCTCTTGGGGCTGCTTTCATGACCTGTTCTCAAGGATGTCCAGTGTTCACTGTTGTCATGTTTTCTCAAGTGCTCTGCTCCACCATTTCATCATCCCTACTGCTGGAAAACAGGCCCTTACGCCTCACCTGAATCTCCTTTTCGGTGATTTAAAGACTTACTTCTTGCCCTAACCCCCCCAAAACTCCAATGTGTGTATGTTATGTATGCTCTGCCTGCTTTAACATAGAATGTTTTAATTTCTGAGAGAACATAGAAGAAAGCCAACTTACATCTCAGAAGGCGACTTAGGGCCCTTTCTGGATGAGCAGAGACTTGACTGGAAGACAGAAAACTCTGCTCTTACTGTTCCAGTAGAGATTTAAAGCACCTACATGTATCCTGGCTGATAATATTTAATAAGTGGCAAGGCTTGGATACTGTGAAAGGAGTATGAGAAGGTATGTTACAAAGAGATTGTGTTTTCTTGATATGCGCTTGCTGTCTGCCATCCTCAGGAGCAGAAGCAGCAGTGATTCTGGAGCCACATTCTGATTAGAGTGACAATTACAGGAGTGTACCAGAGTCAACAGTGAAACACCTGAGCGCAGCAAGATAGCAGGCACTCTTGTGGTGATTATTAGTGGAATATTTGTAACTATGTCCAAGTAATTCACTTGATGAGTTATTCACAATACTCCCTGTTGGCAGAGATATTATTGAATTTATATTAACGAGGAGCGAAAATCATTAGGGAGGAGATTAGTGGTTGTGGCTTTAACTGGGGACCAGAAAGAAAATTCTCCTTTGGGTCATTTACTCTATTCTCCTGATACTCTGATAGAGTAGAACTAAGGTCTCAACTGGTCCTTCTATCCCAGCTTGAAATGCCTGAGGTGATGATGATCTCAATCTTGTGAACTGTGACATAAGGTGTGAGTGTCAGTCTCAGCAGGTGACCACATCTCTCAGAGAAGTTTCCTTGAGAACTTTTTCAAGCAGCTACACAACCCACTTCAAGTGGGTGTGCAACAGCTGATTTTCCCATGTTTCACCAAAGCTGCAGGAAAATCTGTGGTTTTGAAGTGTTGCACAGCCATTGCTTTGATTTTGGAAAATCAATTAACAACAACAATGACAGCAAAAAAAAATGCTCTAGTGAGCTGAATAAAGCTGAACTGGCAAATCACAGATACCCAGAAGGAACAGTGTCCTGTTTATAAGGAAAAAGTGTGGTTACTGTGGTCAGACAGCTGGGCTACAGGCCAGATCATGCCTCCTAAACATATTTTATGTAACATCATGTCACAGGCAGGATGTGGGGAATATAAGATTTTCTCTTATGAAAGGTAAGGGCCATTCACAGAGAATGTGGACTCGCTCCCTTGACAGCTGCTTTGCCCTACACCCGCTGAACCTCTACTTCTTCATTAGGGTATCAGAGGAAATTTCTAGACCTGCTGGGATCAGAATTGGTGCAGATCCACCTCAGTGGCTTTCCCCAGGCAGTCAGAAAGGTGAAGACAGGCTGTGACCAGGCCTGAATGGACCTGTTTTTCTCAGCCAACCGCTAACACTTAAGGTATGTTTCTGCTTGGCAAGCGCGGGGTGTGACAGTAGCGCATAAATCATGGGTGCAGCTAACATGGTCTAAAAACTGTGAGGTGGTAGGTAGAGTCCCTGGAAAGCCCTTGCTCCTTCCCTGGTTGATGGTGTTGCACAGGGTGGCTGGAAAAAGCCATCAGGGCTACAGAAGGACCTTGGCTTGGTTGGCTAGAGCTAAGGGGACGTCTAGTGGTGGTATTTTAAAATCCAGATTTCCCTTTAACTAGAGGCATCTAGTTTTTTCCACTGTTGCTGCAGCTTCCTTGAAAGTGATGGGCAGAGGCAGCAGTGAGATTAAAGGTGTCTTGTGTCAAATTTCCCTTGTGAAAGAAACTGCCAAATTGAATTACTGGATACAGGCAAGGCTCAGCTTTTAGTCTCTGTGTGGCAAACCCTGTGATGGTGGTGGGGCTTCCAAATGCAAACCCAAATGGGCATAACTGGTGTAGAACTGATGATAGCCTGATGGGTTTTACATTACCTCTGTCTCTGCAAGTAAGACTCCAGACCATAATAAAAAATAATTTAAACTTTGTAATTTGATTTTTTAATGTGAATTTACAGAATATGTAAGACATTCATGACTTAGACAATGCAGTGAGACCCTACTGTATGACACAGAACCTTCAAAAATCAGTTGCTGATTTCTCAATGCAGTGCACTGATTTTTGCAGTCATATTTCATCTCCCTTTGGACGATAATTGGGGACTTAACGTGGGGTAAAACTAAAAGACACAACACATTTCCCCTTTATCCACATGCTTATATACTGTTATGACTAAGGAGAATGTATATAACTATAGATATCCATGCAAGGCAATGCAGTAAATAAATATTGGAGGCAGATTAAAAGAGGTTCACTAATATCATCCTATTTTCTTTTAGGGTTTACGAAAAATTTCCTTGGCATTATGTGGTTGGTGGTAAGCTTGCTCTGAGGGAATGTGCTCACAGAAAGGTAACTCTTTGGCAGAATTATTTTTGAGGCTGTGCCAATAACAGCTAGAGAAACTCAGGTGCAGCTCCAAAAAGGCTGCTCCTCCCTGATGAGGATCATTGCAACAGGCAGACATGGTAATGTAGTGCTAAACTGCCTTCTCTTTCTCCCCAGTCTGAGAAACGCATAGTTTTCTCAATGTAAAGGAACTAATTACTTATTTTTCAGGCTATTAAAACAAATGCAATGTACACATGCCCCCTGATGTGCTCTGGAATTGCTGCTGCTGCTGCAATCACAGCAGGAAAGGATTTTGCTGCTGCTGCTGTTGTCATGTTTTTCTTGTGGAACATTTTTAGACAAAGCTGTCTCTTGTTTTGGGACTTTTTTTTTTTTTTTTAAATGAACTGGGAAACTTCTGCTCTAGCTCCTTGGGCAGTTTACTTTTCCAAATCCCAGAATTAATTTCTTTGAATGTTTCTTTGCTATTTCCCAACAATTATTTTTTTTCTTCCCTTTCTCATATCATGAGGTCTTTTTCCCTTTTTTGGGGTTTTTTTTTGAATGAGACCTTCAGTAACAATCTCTCACCCTTAACCATCTAATTTATTTAGCCCAGACTTTTCTCCCTCCTATCTTGTGTGTGATCAAAGCCAATTATCACCTTGATTACAGAGCATCTCTTGGTGATGAAATAGCTCTGGTGCTGAGCAGCAGCACAGGCAAAGACCAGACACCTACCCCTTCTTTAGACAAGGTTTCATGCACCTGTGCTTAGAGATTGATAAAATCCTCCATGTGATTTACTGAAGTACTGATGTACTAATTTCCTTTTCCATAGATTCACAATGAAATGTGGTGGGTTTGTTCTGTTTCTGTTTTGAAGTTCCTGCCCAGATGTTTCCAATTGATTATTTTGTCTTTAAATTTAACTTTTTCCTATGTAATTCTTACATATTCTTCCTTACTTAACATTTTTGCCAAGACATGTACTGCTAAAGTCTAAGAAGAGAAGGGCTGAGTGTGGAGGCAGTATTTTTTTCCCAGTGAGATTCTCCCTGCCCCTGCTACACAAGTAAAAGTAGTTTTAACTGTTTGGTTTTGGTTTTTTGGGGTTTTTTTTTGAATGAGGAGCAGGTAAGGTAGTTGTAAAAAAACAGGGTCTGAGTTTGCTGTGCTCTGACTTGTGAAGTGCTGAAGGGGTCTGTGATGGGAAAAATCAACAAATGCCTCTTCCTTTGTATCAGCATGTTCTGCAAGGATTGCCTTTCCCTTCTGGCCTTGCTTTACTCACTACACCAACTTCCACTACTTTGGGCTGCACTGCAAACAGCAAACCACTGAAGGAGAGGAGGGTCCCTCTTATTTGGAAGAAAGCTTCCCTTTTCTAGATATTCTTGGAGTGAGTTTAGAATTATCTTGTTGCTTTTTGTGAAGGATTTTGTCATTTGCTACTTTGTGACACGTGGCAAATCAATTTGAATTACCCAGCTCGTCTGCAGCACATCACTCTGTTTTCCACCTGTCTTGGGAGGCAGATTAGATTTGCACTTGTAGGGTCTAAGCAAGCGTGGTATCTGTATGCATGATGGAAATAATTTCTCCTTCCTCACGACATGACTGGGCAGAGTGTATATGAAGAGTGGGTGTGCTCAGGTACAGGCAATGTGTACGTATCATGACTGTGTTTACAAGTGATGCTCAGAAGTCCCTGGGCTTTGCACTCAGCTGCTGCTGCATCCCTGGCTGGTTCTGCTCGTCCCTTCTCCCGTGGAACAACAGTGCCAACTGCTGGCTGCCGAGCCGAGCCTGCCAGGAACCGACTGTGCCTGCGGGTAGACTTGGTCCTCTAAGCTTAGTTTTTAGGGTCACCACTACCTAAAACAGAGCATCCCTTTGCTGATGGTTTGGTAGTTCACAGTAATATCTCGGTTTGGTGGTCCTTGTTTCCATACGCAAATAATATTCCACTGAGCACAGGTGAGCCTGGGCCAGTTACCTTTCTTTGTGACATTCCTCACATTCATTTCAAAACTAATTGTTAATGATGGTTTAAAACTCTTGTGTCTCTCCTGATCTCCCAGGGCTGGCTGCTCAGAGGGAGGAGAAGGTTTCTGCTCTGAGCAGTGGAAGGGCCATGAAAGGTATCGTATGCTCCCTGGAAGATTTTAATTGTTAAGTTTTGGCAGCAATTTGCCATCTACAAATTTGAGATACTCATATGTGTTATAGCCACAATGAGCTTTGGGGAAAATGAGATGGTGATTTATGTATTTCTGCACAGACTTTTTTTCAGGTAAAAAAGGGAAAGAAAACGGTCAGGGTAAGAAAAAGAAGACAATATGCAGGTGTACATGTAAGTGTCATTTTGTTTAAATTTCAGTGAAATGCTTTAATAGAAAAAATAGTTCGTTTGAGTTGTTTTTCGGTTGTTTTTTTTTTTCTCCAAGAAGAATATCAGGTGGGAAAGACGGGTCTGTTTCTTTAAATGTTTCCTGTGAAAAGGTGCTCTCGTTATTTTTTTGCTCTATAAGGCTCTGTATTTTCGCTGTCTCTTCCTTTTTGGCCTGTGGTCTTATTTTAGGGGGTTACAGTGTTTACAGGAGGTGGCAGTAGAGAGGGCACATGTATGGGGGGTAGGAAACTGGGGGAAAAAAGTATTAAAAAAAAGAAATTGAGAGAGCTTTGCAGAGAAAGGGGAAAGGTGGTGAATGGGTAAAGCAATAAACCTGGGAGAGATGATCAGGAGAAGTTTACAGAGAAAAGAAAGGGTAGGGACAAGAAAAAGTAGGGACAGGAAAAGACAGGCAGCCAAAAAAACTGAAAGTGAGTTTGATGAGTCAGGGTTTCTGTGTGTTTCTGGCATCTCCCAAAGGGCCATTTTTTACTTCCTCCCAACCACAAATGTTCTTCATAATTTTTGGAACAGAACACAAGAGGAAAACTAATAAACCAGCTATTCTCAAACATATGTGACAAGCCCAGGCTGAGGCACAGGTGAACCACAGCCATGTGAGAACTTTGGCCACCACCACAAGTTTAACACTGCTTCCAGTCCTCTGTCAGTCTTTCACTCATGTTGTTTTGTTTCCCCCTCCCCACCTCTGCAGTGTCTTCATAGGAAAATCTAAATGAGGCAGAAAGGAGAAAAAGAAAAAAACAACCCCCCAAAAACCAGCAGTATTTTGATGCTACCTTGAAAGACAGGAACATCAAGACTCCTCCTGTGGAACTGAAACCTCAGGTTTTGGGGAGTTTATTTTCAGGTGAAGCTTGTAGATCCTATGAAAACAGTAGCCCTCAGGCAGTCTGTCACTGTAGCCCCAACTGGGAGTCCCAAGGTGGCTCTGGGCACCACTGGGGATGAGAGGGCCACCACACTCCACTCAGCAGAGGAGAAATTTTGTGCAAGCACAGTTCTGCTTATGTAGCGGGTCCCATGCCAGTCAGGTGTTATGCTAAATGTCAGGAGTGGGGAATTGGAGCAATTAGGGGACAATCTCAGTTAGTTTTTCAAACTATGTAACAGAATATTTCTTGTGAATGAAACTGGCATTCTGTGAAACTGATTTCTTCAGCATCATAAATCACAGGTTTTGGGTTAGAAAGGACCCTAAAGATCACCTAATTCCAACCCCCCTGCCATGGACACAGGCACCATGTTGCTAGTGGACCATGTAGCTCAAAGCCCCATCCAACATAAACACTTTCAGGAATGGGGCATCCACAACTTCCCTGGGCAACCTGTGCCAGTGCCTCACTACTCTCACAGTAAAGAATTTCTTCCTTATACCTAATATAGAGCTACTCTCTTTCAGTATGTATTCCTCTGTTTCTAATGACAATGTGCTGAATTTTTATTAGTGATGTTAATAATTAAGCTGGATGTCTTGCCATTATTTATCATTTCTTTTAATTAAACAAAATGAAAATTTTGCTAGGACATATGGTTGCAATTTTCAAGTCTTGTTCTAACCACGCACTCATTTATTTTATTTTCACACAGAGAGGCATTCCTCCTAAACTCTGTGTTTCTCTGAATAAAGGGAGCACACTACATGCTTTCCTATCCATGGCAGGCCTTTGCCACTGAGCCAGCCTCTTACTGAAAATATATTGTTATATGTATAATATATTATTATATTATAAAGCAAACTTAATGGTGGAGCAGGACTGAGCATACTCAACAGAGAGAGAGGGCACACAAAAGTAGGATGAGAGGTTGGAGAAGGCAGAGAGCTGTTACTCCCTGTACCAGCCATGGGTTTTCCCTGCGGTGGGGTGGGATGCCATGGGGACAGGTGAGGTGGCTGTGTGTGCTGTCCCTGCAGCCTGAGCAGTGGCAGTGCTGCTGGGAGCTGCAATGCCACTAGATGTCCCTTATCACCCGAGTAAGGTAGGTGGCTCATCCACATCCCTGAGCTCCGGGCATATAAGATGTAGTGTTATAAAGAAGCCTGTGCTTTAGGCATTAAATACGGAGAAAAGTTGTGTCTGTAATAAGAAAAAAGTCTTGTATCAACCTGTGAGGTAATGTCATGGGTACCAAGCAGAAAGTTACTTCTTTAGCCAGTATATATTTCATTTTTGTTGGAAGATACTCTGCCATAGGGAGGATTTAGTTTTGGAGGGATATTTACACCATGGCAATTCAATATTTCCCAGTGGAAAAGAAATCAGGCTAGGAAATGTTGATTTTGTGAGCCTAACACTGTGGTTTCAGCTAACTTTTCCCTGCTGACATAGGCCTGTCCGGTGCAAGGGGGGGTCCTGGCAGCCTGCATCAGCTGAGCTGGTGAGGGGCATGGGGGGAAAAGAACCTAAGGGCTTTCCTTGCACCTGGTTAATGATTTTGCCATTTTAGGCATGTTTGTGTTGAAAAAGGCCAGAAAAAAAAGGTCACTATTGTGAAGAACTCAGCCCTTCCACCTCACTGGTGCAGCTGTAGCTCTAAAGGCTCAGTGTGCCTCTACAGGGAGGGGAAAAGGTGCAAGAGGGAACAGCTGCTGAGTGAGGTGGACTGGTGTAGACATACGGCACGGAGCAGGCAGAGCCAAGGGCAAGAGACTGCAAGCTCTTGGAGGCAGTGTCTAAAGGGGACACAAGGAAACCTTCCAGACCTGCTTCCACCTGGCCTTCCAAAACCTTTCCTTGTGCTTCCCAGCTCCTGTGTCACTCAGCACACACAGGTCCACGTGGAGCCCACGCTGCTCAGACACATGGTTTGTGTTTGCCTTGTGGCTTGATCCTCTCTCCAGCCAGCTGTGCTGGTGCTGCCATGCCAGTGGTGCTCTTACCCCTCCAGACCAGTGTGACAGCTGGGTTTGAAGGGCAGCCTCCAACAACAGGAGTGTGCCAGACTATCAGCAGTCCTTTAAGAGTTAATGCCTCCTTGTGCCCATATTTTCATTGCAGTGGAAGCTGTGTTTCCATATGTCGCTAGCTTCCATAGCTGGCACCTTGGTGTGGGCATCTGTGCCACTCCACATGCCTGTGCCCTTGCAAAGACTCACCTGAACTTGTGCTGGGCAAATCCTCCTGCTCTTGGTCTCCTGCAGTGCCCCGTGTGTCCTCTGCACATACCACGGCTGCACAGTGGGGTGTGACTGCCCCTAAACTGCCCTGAAAGCAACCACACAACTCACCTGAGTCGTGTTCTGGACTTCTCTCCAATGTAATAACTGACTGACTGTCACCTGTTTCTCAGGATGTGCTGCTGCGGTGCGTGACTGCACAAACCAAGCTGTTGTGTATTCAGAGTCATATCTGCCTGCCTGGATGACAGAAATTAAGCATTTACTGCTTTCTACTTCATTTAAACCTGCGGGAGGCTGTAGGGCACATCCTCCTCGTGCACCAAGGTGTCCACGTGTGCCACTTGTCAATCAGGGACTTCTTCACCAAGAAATATCTGAGCAAATCTCTTAATAACAGAGGGACTACACACAGATTATTGTGATTATAATTTCACCAACATAGCCTTTATTACTAATGGTGATGTTGGAGATGGAAAACCCAGCTTGATTCTCAGATCCCTGCTGGAAAGTAATAAAATAAAGAGGAACAAAATTTGTGCATGTATTTGCTACCAAACCTTTGAAAAACACAAAAGTGGAACCCTGCCAATGCTATTACTGGCAATTTTTCAGAATGGAGCCTCATTCTGAGGTAGGATTAGAAGTGGAAGTGCATTTTGTGTCTCTGACATTAGTGTCATGTTGCTGTGTACAAATAGAGGGGCTTACAGACACTTGGCATTTGTCGGTTTCTACTGTAATTATTGTGTACCACTCTTACACCTTCAGAGTATTTTTGAACACCTTCTGATAATAGAATAATTAGAAAATAACTTCATCTATCATAAAAAAAAGGTGACTATTTTGTCAAGGCAAAGAACTGACAAAAGAAGCACTTCATTGGAAGTGGTCTGATAAAAATGGATCTGTGTTTCTTTTTGCTTTGTTGAGAATATGGATGTCTTTTTTCCATCCCTGGGCAATGGCAGAACTCGCAGCTAAATTGTGGTGTCAGAAAATTCTCTGATGGTAGCTGAGAATGATATAATATCATGTATACTCATAGCAACAACAACAAAAAAATTCCTAACCCATAGCTTGGATTTTGAATATCAGAATGAGCCTTCAGTACTAAGAAATGGAAAAAGAAAAAGAGGAATACAGAAAAAAGCTACTAAAATTTTTTAAACATAAGAAGAGTCACTTGACATAACCAGTAGCAAAAAAAAAAAAAGAAAAAGAAAAAGAGGAATGTAAATGTAATTTTAAATTATTTATTTCACTCTCTCTCTTTTTTCATGTTAATATATCCTTGGCTCCTAGTTCATAATGACATGCTAATTATGAATGTAAGAAAACCTAACTTTTTAATGTGCTAATTAACCTGTATGTCACATAGACATTTGGGGAGAATTTCCCATGCTTTCTAGTGTGAATGGAAGGAAAGAGCAGCAGTGCTCGCTTAAAACTGGATTTTTTTTTTCCTCGTACCTTGCAAAAAGGCATCATTGTATTTTGATTAATCCATGCTTGGTCCACCTCGGATGTTTCCATAGAAACGGAATTTTTTTCCTTGATGGAAACTGTTAGGCTTGGGAAAGCTCCTCACTGCACAAAACCACTCAAGCTCCTGAAGAACTACTTATTGGAAATTTAATGTGCATAAACAAAACTCCCAAATTCCTCCTTAGTATTATTATTGTCAGTGCTGGTAGAGAACTGTTTTCTTAATGACACACAGTGGTGCCTTTTCACTCCACAAGAAAATAGAATAACAGTAGTATTCTTTCCATTGCAAGAGAGCATTTTTCCTGGTCCAGAAACAATTAGCCTGCAAACCTTCCAAAATTAAATTATAGGAGTTCTGATGGGTGTATATTACTTATTTCTGGCTTAATGGCTGTTAAAATGTAACAGATTGTATTTTGAAGATTGGTAATAATTTGAACAGATTATTTTTGTGTGCCTCAATTTGGGTTATGGAGTTTTGTTGGGGTTTTTGTTTCATTTGAGTTTTGTTTGGTTTGGGTTTGGATTTTTTCCTCCCAAAGAACATATATTCTCTTAATGGATGCTACTGTGATATTTGGAATATGGTTTGAAAATCAACCAACAGAGGGAGCATTTTTGTGTTATTATTAATTTAACCAAGCAGTTGGAAACTTGACCATCAATCATTTCTCCTGTTGTTTTTGGACAACATATTTGTTGTGTAAAATTAGATTTCTTGACCATTAAAATGTCTTGGTTCAGAGTGTTTTAGTTTTAAAAAAGTCCAGTCTTAACTTCTACTGAAAGTGCAAGTAGCTATTTTAAATTGTTGGGTTTACTGTTTGGAACTCTAGAAATTTTAGGCCACAGAGTATTTATTATTTTGGTTAATAGGTAATTGCTGGTTAAAAATACATTGAGCTAAACAGTTCAGACTCCTCTAATTTATATTTTCCTTTTATTACAGTGACATTTAGGAGTACTACCCAGTCTTCAAGATCCCATCATATAAGAGCCCATAAAAATACAGAATGTAAATATTTTTATTACAGTAATGCCCTGATGTTAGTGGTTATGTAAGTCAGGGCAGAGAAAGAAAAAAATCTATTGATTTGTTCACCTTTTCTATGGCTTGTTTCATCTTTGTTCATCATGGCAGAGAATCTGCCAAATGGAAAAAGGAAAATCACTTTGAGAGATACCACATTTTTTAAACTTCTTCAAGAGACATACCGAAAACAGCAATTATATGTCAACTAGTGGAAAAAACCCCAGAAGCCTAGGTATTTCTTGGTACTTCCTTTATGTGTTCACTATTAGAATGTGGATAATAATAATGATGATGATGGTGATATGTTCACTATTAGAGTGTGAATGATGATTATGATGATGCTGCTGCTGATGATGATAATAATAATGTTTTGCACCCTGTGTTCTACCCTAATCTTTGTTTTTAAGATTTTGGGGTACTGTAACTTTTAACTACTGTAACTCACTCTATAATACTTCTCTATTGTCAGCATGAGATGTGAAGCAATTGCTGCTCTTTGCAGTGTCTCAGCAGATCGGAGTCAGGTACCCAACTGAATGACATGGGAGACCGTGTAACACTTTAGAACTATTAAATAAGTAGAAGACACCAGGACCTGGCTTCAGCAACCTAAGTGAGATTTGGTGCAGGTTCAGGTCTGAGCATCCCTCTTGGCTGGGAAGTGTGACAATGCCCAAACTGGTCATGTAGTCAGGGTGTGATGGTGACAAACCACAAGCTTGACTTTGCAGAACTGTGCTGCCCAAAGACCACGGTTTCTTTGAGGACACTGTTTCTCCTTTAGAGGTGGGGCTGCTTTGATGAGTGTTCATTTTGAACCTCAAAAGAATCGTGTGTGAGATACTTTGAGTTAGTAAGGTCTTCTAGTTACTAAGATTTTTTTCCCTTGATACTGTTTTCCCTGCTGATTAAAATGGGATGGAACTCTCTGGCTTGCCATTTGTCTAATGCCCAAGAGTGAGCAGCCCCAGGAACCTGCAGTGTCTAGGCCTCATGGGAACAGGAAGACACAGTATTAGCAGCATTAACAGTGCCTTAAAATTAAGTGTAGAGCAGTACAGTCTGCAGCACTGCCATGCACAGGAGAGGGAGGACCTTATTTATACACCAGCAGGCTGTTCTGGGACTGCTAACGCTGGGAGTGAGCAGCTGTGAGAAAAACAGAATAAGTGGTAGTACACTCTGAAATGGAAATCATAGCAAAGCGCCATATGTGTAGACTGAGTAGTACCGCCAGCACCCTCATTTCGGTGCTCTGAAATGATAGCTTACAACTTGCTTGATGAATTTTCACAAAACTGTTGTTCCACACAGTAATCTCTAGAACTGCAGCTGTTCTGACTTGTATACAGCATGTGGGATAACAGTGGTCAGCAAAATTCAGTCTTGAATGCTGCTGGAAGACCAGGCAAGAACGGAAATATTTGCCTTCCCCATTGCAGACCTCATTAACACATGTACATATCATCCCATGGGAATGCAGTTTCCTGATCGTGAGATTCTTCTGTGAGCACCACGCAGACGGATTCCTGCTTGCAGGACTCATGGATTGCAATGTTTACATTTACCTCCTAAAGCTTTCATACAAATATGAGAACAGAATGTTAATTCCCTTGACAAGGCTGCTTTTTCACACAGTTGGGTTATTTATTTGCCTACCATGGTTACTACCAATAGTTTCCTTTCAGTTTTGTTCTTGGGCTCTTTAAAGATTTGAGAAGTTCCTGGGGGCCATGTTTGTCTGTGCAAGGGAGTAACTCCTGCCAAGCATGTGTATGCAGCCAGGGGCAAGCCAGGACTTGTGATAGTGGGGACCTCAGGTGGGCTTCCTAAAATGTGTGAAAAACCAGACTACTAAAAGCAGTCAAGGCTCTGTTGTGGCCTCATCTCTCAAATCACACTGCACTTAACATGGTAAAGCCTTGAATATCCAATGGTTCTTGAACGCTTTGGCTCCATCACAGGTGTTAAGCCCTTCACAGGTGTTAAGCCCTTCTCACCATGGCAGCTCCAGGCTCCAGTTTGGAGTCACTGCAACTGCAACCGTGTGTCCATCCTGGAAGGGCGTCCCAGACCCAGAGGTCTGTGCCACAGCTGTGGCCCCACTTCTGTGCCCTCCCTCTTCGTCCCCGCTGAAAATCCTGGTGGAAATCCCTCCTCGGATCAGGCATTGCTTCCAGAATGTCTCAGTTCTCCATCTTCTCTTCACGTGCATTGCTCTGCCAGCATGCCTGGTGGTGTCTCAAAAATGCCACCACGCTTTCTGATATTTCCTATGGGGGAAACACACTGCTCCCTGCCCAAAAAGCTTGGGAGGACATGCACATACTCACTACCTGCATGCTCAAGACCCTGCAGTGACCTAGGCCAGGTATTTGACAGCTTCAGTGTCAGTATTTTTCCAGTGTTTCCCACCTGCAGTCTTCTTTATTTTTCATTTTCTATCTGAAGTTTGTGTACTTATGCATAAGTGTAAATTGTACACCTAATATCAGAGGTTTTCCCAGTAACCCTGGCAATTTTCCAGTTTATTAGCTTCTCAAAAAATGTATAAGAATAAGTTATGGGTCAGAAGCAACTAAATCTTATTTTCAAAACTGAGGTGTCTAGAGATATCAAATTCTCTGTGTCTTATTGAAAATCCTGAGGATGCAAGTCCATGGTAAAACATCTAACAAATCTGAGAACCTAATGGTGCTGTGAGCAAGCCAAGAGATTTCCAATTCTGTAGTGACTGTAGGCATCCAAATCTCACCGATTGTTGAGTTTATGTGCCTTACCATGGCTGTTTAAAGGTCATGCTGAAAGATTAAACACAAGAGGTTTCTTGCTGGTGTTGATGAACAGGAGTTATTTGCAGTCATGATGCAGCAGCAGCAGCTGTGCATGGGAAGATTGTCAGTGGGAAGGTGCTCTGGATTAAGTTCAGCACAGGGTTTGGGGCCACAATTTTGGAGGACTCTGCAGATGTTGCTTTCATCTTAATTGTCTTTTATTTGGGATTGTCCTCTTCCAGATGATAAACTCCGAGACTGTGGAAATCCAAGGTGAAAACTAGGGCACTGAAACCAGCTCCTGACCAAAATTCCTCTCATGACTCAGACTCCTCTCACCTTACCACGGGCGAAGAGCAGTGATGCAAGAACAGCGGTTCCCACAAAGAACCACAGCTCAGAGAGCAGAATTATAGGCACATGCACATAGCTGTGTGGTTAATTGTGAACGAGTGGAGCGTGTTTTGAGAATGTTGCGTAATGTAATTACTCATTTCTGTGCTGCAAATTCCTCGGGGAAATTACTGTTGTTTGAATGTACACGTTAGACATATGGTCATCGTATTAATGTTCTGTTCAGGAAAAAAATACGTCGGTCAATAATTTGACCTAAGTTCACAGTTCTCTTATGGGTCATCAAATTAGTCAGAACCATATTTGCTGAACTTTAAAGCATAGTTATTTTGGGGCTCATGGGATTTGAAGGTTCTGAGTCAAGGAAACAAGCTCCATAGTGTTTTTTATTGACACCAGTTAAATGTTCTTTCCTGGCATATTCAAATGCAGATAAATACTTTTGTGTGCCTCCAACTCAAGAAATCCAAAGAATCATTAATTTTTCTAAATATTCACTCTTTGAAAACTGGTTGCTTTAAAGTGCTGTGGGCTGAGTAGAAAAATGGCTTCAAATTAGAATAACTGAGGCCAGGAGTGACCTTTGGAATTATCATTCTTCAAAAGCTGTTACCATGCCAGGGAAAGGGAAAGAGCTGATAGAACTGTTGGTAACAGTGCTTGAAAATGCAGTATGTATGAAGAAAAGAGAAACTGCAATCTAAAAAAAAAAAAAACCAAAAGCCACAATAAAAGGAAAGGAAATTCTAAACATAAAATACCAAGTAGTCTTTGATCTGCTTCATTCCAAGCTTTCTTAAAAACTGGCCTATTCCATTTTTGGATTTTTTGACCTTGTTTTGCCAAATGAGTTTAAGTATAGGTGCCTGGGAAGGTTACAGAAGTCCATAGGTGCATACCCTTGAGGCATGTCCCTTAGCTGTCTTGTACTCAGTTATTTCTACAGAGTTTTGCAGCCACTGTAAGCCATGGCTGTAATCAGTGTCTTTCAGAGCCTCAAGAGCAACCTGTGGCTAACAAGCATTAACAGGCCTGATGAGCCCATTGGCCAGTCTCACCTGGACCCTCCAATCACACCATGGGCAGGGGGGGTCATTTTAGTTCAGTCTGGAGGTGCTGGTCCTCTCCTAAGTTTCTGTGGAGCTGTGGTCTCCTGTTTCTCCTCCTAGGTGGCTCCTGGTTCATCCTTTGCTGTGCTGTAGACTGTTGATGTTCACCATTACCAATCCTCCATTTCAGCACTGTAAGTCTCTGTCTCTTAGTGAGGACCTGGATGGTGGGATGTGACCTTCTTCTCCTGCTTTATCCCTGTTGTAAGGAAGCTGGGCTTGTGTCTCTCCAGTGGTAAGAGACTGATTCCTAAGCCAGTTTCCTCCAGGATGATGATGTGGCTGTTGTTACCTGCTGTTACTTAGCGTGTAGCTCAGTAACCATATTTATATCCTGCACCTGAAAAATTTTTAAGGTATTACTGTCTATTCTAACATCCAAGCTATATTGTTCTTATGCTCATTCTTGTTTATCATAGCTCTTGTGTTTTACTGTATTTTGCTGTTATTTGCTGTTTCCTTTGTTGATGTGAAAATTTTCGTCCAGTTGTGATGGGTGTTAAGTAAGCTACCTCTGTACCATTTAAAAGACCTTAAATTGAGGGTTCTAACTCATTTTAACTAAAGCTTATTCAATCTTTTGCAGCCCTAAAATTGCAGACTTCAAAACCAAATTCTATGTTTAACTTTAGTTTCAGAAAATATTCTGTAATTTAACTCAAATTCCAGGTTTTATTTTGCTTCTCGTTAAGCTCAAAAACATTATTATGTGCATATAATGGGAGTCTTTGATCTCAACAGTCACAAGCCACACAAGAATAAATAGTCTTTCATGACAAACATTACTGTTTACACTTAAAAAACCCCAAATGAACAAAAAAAAAACCAAACTAAAAACCAAAAACAATTACCTTTTTTATAGAAGGCAAAATAAAGGAGGGATTGCCAGATGTTCTTGGCAGGACCAAGCAAACCTACATAGCCTGCATAACTTCTTTGACTGAAGGTACAACACTTAGGAAGATGCTTTTGCAGGCTTGAGATACATTGAAAAAGTATTCTGCAGACCTGGGCTTGTTCAGCACTCCAGGAAGGTGCTCTGGAGTGAGATAGCTGTAGTGTGTTGGATGTGGTGCTTACTAGAGATGTGAAGCTCTGTCTTGGGGCTGGTGAACACAAATGCTCTTTTTTTGTGGTGTGTTTTTTTTTTTTGGGAGGAGAAAATGAATCAACTCTATGGAGATCTGCTGACAGAAGCCTTCTTGGCAAAAGGTGTAAGTCTGCTTCATGATTTGCCCCCCTGTCTTGTGGGGCTGTTGTGTCTGAACCATGTAGAGCATTTCACAGCTGTTCAATGAACTGGGGATGAATTATTTTGTGTGTACCTCAGCCTTGGCCTGCAATGTCCTTGGTGACTCTCGAGATGATGTGTGTGGTAGCTCTCGTTGGTACTGTGAGAGAAAGGGGTGTGCTGAGGGCTGATGGGGTATTCTCAGAGTGATGTTTCAAGGGCACATAGTTTTCCCTCTTCCTCTGTGGTTCATCATAGGTTTGGCAAGCGGCAGACCTCCCAGATGAAGGCTGTTTTCCAATCCAACTTTTGGTACCTCCTCCAAGGACTAGGAACCCTAGGGCAATTCACATTAAAGGTCACTAAGTTTTCATTTCATAGGAATTTACCTTTATAGCCCTGCTCTCTGGAACTACTGAAGTAAAGAAAAAGCATGGAAAAATATCTCCAAATCTCTGATTCTTACATCCAATATCTACCAACTTTTGCTCATATGTGACAAATGGTTTGTTTTCTTGAACCAAAGGACCTCTTGGTAAACAAAGTAGTTTCCGTAAGAGCTAAAAATGTTTTTGCCTTTTTGGTTGTGATTTCCCCCACCCCACCCCCTACAGTTGATTGAATTTCTCATATTAGCTTTATACTCTTTCTGGCATCAATAGAACACTGCTGAGCTATTAAAACATGTGACCAGAGCCCAGTCATGGCCTGGCTGGTATTGATCTTATTGGCAGCAACACCAGTGCAAGCAGCCCTGTTGCTTCACCTGTATTCTGTCCCTTGTCTGTTTGGGAATCCTGGCCAGTGCAGGGCCTGAGGTGGAAGAAAAGCACTGGTGTTGCTGAGGAACAGCGTGTGCAGGGGGAATAAGTGTGCTGGGAACTGCTGAATCTGATATTGCCACTGAAAAGGAAAATAATGGTCAAGCTACAACCATTTATCCTACGGCATCGAAACGGGGCTAATGTTCTTGCCTCTGTGAACACAAAGAGATGCAGAAATGTTCCCACTGTTGAAGCCTGGATGAATTATTATGCTGGCTGATGAAGAGGTTTGTACTTCAATTCCAGTGGTAAGCCACTGAGAAAATAAGTTTAGTTTCATCCTAGACCTATTTATTTCCACTACACTTGGACTGAATCACTTTTGGGGACACTTAAAAATATTTGTGTTCTATAAAATGGCACAAGTAATAGATTTTATAAAGGTGTAGTACGCTGGTTTGAGGCTTTCAGTGACTCACATATGTTATGACTGTCTTCTACATAAAACATTCATAAAACAAAATCTGGTGTAATTCACTTCCCAGATCTTACCAATAGTGTGAAACCACTGTCATCCAAAATGCAAAATATTTGTTATGTCAAGCAAAATTCCCACTTTATCCTGTGATTTAGATCTCCATTCTTTCTAACTATAATTGTTATCCATCACTCTGAGTTATTGCTTGTTAATGATGTGTTTGTTTCTTTGATTAAAGGGTTTAATGTCCATATATTTTCCAGTCACTGTTTATCTCAGACTTCTTAATCACCATAACAGTCACCACAATGTCTAGTCAAGTAAATCCCAATTTGACCTTTTTTTTTTCTTTTTTTTTTTTTTCCCTGAGGGAATGCATTTTCAACCGAACAATGCTTTTAATATGTTGGACAATATTAATGTGGCTTATCATTCTCCCTAGCATAAAATAGTTTCTAGCAGTCCTCAGATAACCAGTTCAGCATCTCTTCTTCCTTCAGCCTAAAGCAGAGTCCTCAGCACCAGTTTGTTCGTGATAATGTCACTGGACGTGAGGCTAAAGGCAGGAAAGTTGGGCATTTGTCTGTGTAGTGTGCAAGTCTCCCAAAACAAAGATTCTGCAGCTTGAAAGCAGCTCTCCTACACCTCCCAAATTCAGATCTGCTCTGTAACTGCAGGGATGACCCTCTGAAAAATGTCACAGTTATCTGCTTTTCCACTTGAGCTTGTCTACAGGCAAAAATAGCGCTGCTTAAAATCTCCTGCTATCCAGCAAGGCATGTACGTGATCGCCATTTTCTATTCCTGCACGTAACTATTAAGGGCATCAACAGGAATTTTTTTCATGATAAGCATAAGAGAAAATGCTTGGTGGCACTTCTGGGTTCCTCAGTGAGCACTTGCAGCAATGTCTCCATGTCCAACAAGGGGTATAATCTGGGTAGTCAGCAGCTTCACAAGTGGGGCCAATACAGAGAGAAGGGGTGGGTTTTTAGGCACATCTAAAGCTGATTTAACTTGAAACTTGCTTGGGTATTTGTAGCAGCCAGTTCAACACAATCTGTAACATTTACCAAAGGAGACAGGTAGATATCTGGGATGCTGGTGGTAATGTCCCCAGTTTCTGTGATTAAATTGGTTTCAGAGCCTGACTTGCTGTCATAAAAGTAACTTGAACAGGTCCAAGTGAAGAGCAGACAGGACCACCGAGATCTACTCTCTCATGTAACATGGTAAAAATTATTTTCCACAACTCATTTCTGAAATTTGCTTTAAATATACTTGTTCCTGGGTTAGCTGTGTACTGCAGTGTTCAACTGCTGATGATTGATGGAAAAAGATGGGGTATGTTAAACTGTTAGCAGCCACATTTTGTCTATAGATCTGCTCAGTCAGTATATAAGCATAAAGAGGGTCTATGTTCCTTACAAAAGAGTATCTGGACCTCAAGTTCCTACCAGAAATGGTAAACATTCGATAATCAGTAACTCAGAAATCAAATCCTAAATGCATTTAATACACAGCAAAGCACTGGGTAATTTACTTCTTGCTACTTTTCTTTCTGCTCTATATAGGAATTTTCTTTGCAAGAGTGATCTGAGAGGGCTTGTTTCTCACTTCCCAAGTTATCAGTGGATGGTGTGGCAGGTATGAAGGGGGCAGCTGTGCAGCCCCCTGCTAGGAGGGGCCAGAGACTTCTGTACTTTAACAGAGAAGCAAGAGTGTCTTTAGTTGTCATCTCCAGGCAGCAAGTTCTTTTCTCTGTGCAGTTTTTCACATCACGTGCTAGTGAGACTGTTATGCAGTGAACATTTAGCTCTAAATGTGAATGTGAGAAGTCTCTCTACTCTCTCTATCGTTTTCACACATCTATTTTTTAATATATATATTACTTTTTTTATGAAGTATAGTGCAGGAAGGAGCATCTGCACATTTCTGTCCTGTGTCCCCAACACTTGCCACCTCGAGTGTCCTGTCCTTTCCAGGTCCCATCCTGTCTCTGAAAAGTTGTCTGCAATACAGCTCCTCAATCCTCCTTTTCATGGTCACTTTTTGTTCTTATGACAACCTAAACTTAATTTCAGCTGACTTGGGTTGGATATCTTTCGTGGGAAGTTAAATTTAAAAAAAATTACAAAATTGTCACTCACTGTTTGACAAAAGCTCAGTAAATCATGTCAGTTTTCCTCTGCCTTCAGTTCAAATAATTCAGCCTTTGTTTATCATCCTTACTCAAGAAAATACTGTAGGAGGTTGTTATCCTGGGTACCTTCTCCCTAAAAGACACACAGGAGATTGTTGTTTTGGTTTGAGTTTCTTGTAGTTCAGTTGGTTGGTTTATGTTGGGGATTTGGGTTTGGGGTTTTGTTATTGTCATGTTGGTTTTGTGGATTTTTTTTCATTACACCTTAAATATTCTTATCTTTGATTAAAAGGAGACCATTTTTAAAAAAAAAAAAATCAGAATAGAGCTAACAACAATATTATGTTAGAATTTCACAAGTGCAGCTCTTACCATATGGATGCTGTGGAACAGGTTCACCAGAGCTATAGAAATCTGCCTAAATCTATTCATATTACACTAAATGTGAGTGTTGCATGCATGATCAGCAAGGCTGGTGTTCCATCAGAAATGGAAGTACTTTGAGGCTATGCAATAGTAAACTGTTTGTGTATGAGAGGGAGTACAAACCACTAACCAGGTAACACAAGAGCCACTACTGGAATGTTTTCCTCTTTATCCAAGTCTTCATTACCCATCATGAAATTTTTTAATAACTGATCTGTAGGAGAAGTTTCTACTTTTCTACAATTCTGTAGGTAGAATTCACTTATTTCGTATGCATTAGTTGACCTGGCAGAAATGGATGTTTTTATATTTCACAATCATCAGGACTGCTGTAGTTGGTGATGGTCAAGTCATCTGCCAGTTGTACAAGTTCTCTTTGGCATTGCTTTCCAGCTGTGCATTCCAAGTGCATTGGACTCACATACAGGTTCAGCTCTAAATTCTTGCTTGGTATTTTGCAGAAACTCAGACTGGATTAAAAAGTTTCTATGGCAGCTAATAACTTCTGAAGATCTGATAATGGCATTCGATGCTCTCAATTTGACTCTTACAGGAATCCAAGATGGAATCTGAATTCCTGAGATTTCTGGAGGATCTACTAAAAGCTCCCTTTTTTTATCCCCTTGGGAAAGATTTGCTTATAACTTCATTCCCTTTGCTGAAGCTTCACAGCTTCCAGCTACTCTTTCCCTGTAGAAGTTGCAGTAGCATTGCAGAACAAAACCTTGGACAAGACAAATGCTGTTCTGCACAAACCTATTCCAAGGAAAGTAGTTACTTTGTCAACACGAGTAAATCTTCTCTGGGTTTGCTTTCCAACTTTTTGGATATACTGCAAGATATATTACTGCTGAACCTCTTGCTAGGGGTCCCTAAATCCAGATGTCTGATAGGAAAGAGTTTATTAATGGTTGTGGCTTGCTGGATGCACGGATGCATCCTTGGAGGCACTGAGTTACGCAGTAACATCATAGCAATTAGTATGTTCCTGACGACAACAGTATCTGAATTCACCTCAGTTGTATTTTTTTTCTGTTGTACAGCAATTTTAGATTATTTGAGAAGCTCAGTTTTCTTGACTGGGTGCTTGGTTAACTCAAAGCAGGGAGATTTGCCTGCAGTACTCTGTGGCATAATGTAGTCTTTGTCTTGTTTTGCTGTCATAAGTGGTTGTCTGTGGATAACAAATGAAAACTTGCTGAAATGTAACATACACACATGGGTAGAGGTTGGTTTTTTCTGTGAAAATTTTGAATCTTTCCTTTCTGACTGAGGTGCTGTACCTTACACTTGTTCATCTAACTAGCAAACATAACAGAAAAGTTCAGTAGCAATTAGGCAAGTAAAGAAGCAGTTGTTTGCAGGGTTGCAATTAAAGCCAAAACAGATACTTCCTTCGATTTCACATCCTGCTTCCCAACTTCATGGAGAAGAAGCCCGAAGGAAAAGCTTCCCATTTCTGAGATTGGGTCAGCCATATGGTAGAGCCACAATCCATTTACTGGCAAAACCAGAGGTTTTGCTGTTCATCCTCAGCACTGCAGGACTTTGTACTACCCCTCTGCATGTGGCATCTTCTACTTACCCAGTATTTCATAAGTCCTTTAGATTAATTTTTTTCAAGGTACTTGTTTTTCTCCCAACAAAAGATATATTCTACCTCATAATATAACATCACTGTCACACTCAGAGCATGATAACTTCTTGGAAATTTCTCTCTTGTTCTTTGTCAGGGGCATTGCTGTCCTATTCTTTCAAAACAGTGGCATCAGAAGTATGGGGTTTTTGCATATGCTGCAGAGTTTCTGATGGTATTGATCTGTGCTATTTTGTCCTGTTCTGATTTTGGCAATAACTAAGATCACAAACCTGAGCTTGTAGATGGAGAATATTCATTCGATTTTTATCCTTAGGTGACACTAGGCTGGCACAAAGACTTTCTGAAGAGATGTGACTCATGGCCCTTCATTATTGTTAGGAAAGGCATTGACTTGCTTGTTCTGCTCTCCAAAGCTTCACAGATATCATCTATGCTTCAAGTTTGAAGTAAGTTTGTACCTTATTCTGAAATAATTATCTTTGCTGATCAGAGATCAGAAGTGCCAGCAGGTACGCAAACCAAACTGATATTGTGACATATTTTATTTTGGTAATGTTTTTCTTGAGAAAAGCAGCTCTACTTAACCATGTCAATAAATCTGCCTTAATTTTTTTTTTTTTTTCACTTTAGAGGATGCTACCATGGAACAAATGTAAAAAAAAAAAAACCCTATCCCAGGTGCTGTGTGAATGAGAAAATCTTTTCTGGTGTTTGCTGTATTATACCTTTCAAAACTTCTAGCAGTAGACATGAGAAGCATGATTAAGGCTTTTTCTTTCTTGGGAAATAAATAATGTTTCAAATCAGAATGTAGAACAGCTGGAGTGGGTAGTGTCTCAGGAAAGATTTCTACAGAATCTGTGGCTTCCCGTAATTAATTTCTTCAATCTAATAATTATTAGGTATGTTTTGCAGTCTTTCTTTAAAGCCTGGGAAGGCTCTTTGTATTTATGAATAATTTCAGTTGTCTAGGCTTACATTTGAAAAGCCTACAAAAAGTGATTTATTTTTTTTTTTTACCAGCTGAATTGTTCAGTTGGCCACCTTAGTAAGCTCACTACACCTGAAAAAATCTCTTTTCATTTAAGCTGTTTCCTACACTGCTCAGTTTCCAATCCAAGACCAATGGTACAGAATATACAGGGAATAAGATATAAGAAATCCTTCAAGGGCATTTGAATTTGATACAGAAAAGGCATTTTGATGGCAGAGGATGGGTTGCCAAACTGTATGGCACAGACACCTTTAACACTTACACCTTTGAAAGATAAGTATCTATAAATCTGTAGCAATCATGCAGTGGCAACATGGACTTCCTATGGGTAATAAAGTAGAAATACTTGTTATATTGAGTACCATGACCCTGGACTTGACAACTTACAGCTACTGAGAAACAGTGGCTTCTGCAGTTACTTCTACTGATGATGGTGTAATTGACTCTTTTTTTATTTTTAAGATAATAAAGAATAGAACAGCATATCTTCAATCAGGAGGTGGTAAAGTGGGTAACAGTCCTCCTCCCCATGCTGATAGATTGATATTCATCCTATAATTCTGGTAGGGCAGCTATCTTTGGTAGTGACCTGAAACAACTCTGATACTGCAAAGGTGGAGCTGCTACTGGAGATCGTGGTTGGCCTGTTTCTCCCTTTCTTTGATACCTTGTTCTTATGAGTTATTTCTTGTGTCAGAGTCAGCTCTTTGAGAAGAGAGACAAGGATGCTCAGCATGGAACTAATCAGAGAATTTATTTTCTATTTATCTATATGCAAAGTGGTGTCACAGCCCAATGTGTGAAGGAACCTTATAATGGAGTGAGGTGTGTGATTGATCAAGTGCCAAGGACTCCTTAGACAAGTATCTTATTGTGTTATTGTCTGTTTGTGGTGTTCTCAGCCAGTGAGTCTGTTAAGTTGGGTTTTCAAGTCATGCTGGCCCTGAAGTTTTAAGTTCATAGTGCCAGGTAGTGATTGTTTTAAGCAACTCATATAACGTTAGTGCCTCGCATTTCCTATGTGACTCTGAAAAGTAATGCATTTCTTGCTCTTTACCCCCTAAATGGCCATTTCTAAGGTTTGTTGTACTGCACTCATTGCTAACATCCATCTGCACTGTGGAAGAACTGCACTGCTGCTCTTGCTTTCCACTGTGAATCGTGCCCAAAGCATCTGCTTTTGGAGGGAATCAGCAGAGGACCTCCTGTTGTGCACAGACTTGTCTTGGCAGAGTCAAGAATCTGGTGTCTTAATTTCTGCTCAAAAAAAAAATTTCTAGATAAAGGTCATTGAGAGAACTTGCCAATGAAGAAATAAAATAAATATCTTATTTCCACATGTGTGTGAGCTGCTCTGTGAGCGTGCAGAGGTTTAGCCATTATGGTTGGCAACTTGACCCCCTTTCCAGAGGGTCAACGTTGTGGTTTGTAGTAGGTCATGTGAGAAATTTGTCTTAGTCCAGACTTGCAGGACACTTTCCACATCTGTGGTCTCAAGCCGGCGAAAACGTGATAATAAAATTGAGGAGAGGTGAATCTCCTCAGTGGGTAGCCCTCTACGTGCAGAGACATCAAATGAGTCAGTGGAGTGCTAAAAATAGCCAATGGTGGTGTCTAAAGATCTGGAAAAGTAGGTCACGATGCTCACATATAAAAATTATGGATGCTGCTGACAAGGATCAAGGGAAAACTTCACAGATAGTAAGATATGAGGAACAAGAGTGTAGCAGAAACCATAGCATTCTATCCAGTGATTCTTGTGTGTAGAGAAGATGAGTTACGTGTGGACTTAAACTTAAGCATGTTCTGAAGTGTATTTTTAAAAGAAATTTTGCTTCTTTTCAGTGCTGTGGTTTTTCCTCTCTCCACTTTTCCTGGAACAGAAAGAGGGAGATACTAGAAAGAGCCTCTTGGTAATTCTTAATTATTTAACACAGTTAGAGGAATGAGAGGCAAGGAAGAGAAATGAAATTTCTGTTGAAGTCAATTGTTTAGTTCACAGTCTCTCTTACCTGTGTTGTGCTTAACTTTACTTTGGTAGTATGTTGTCTAGATTTGTATGTTATGGTATTGGGATGGCTTTTTTGGGGAAAATGTACTAACAGAGATAAGGTAAAAAACAACAAAAAAAATCACTTTAAAGAGATCTCCTTTGATTAAACTCCTTTGTTTCTAAAGGATGATCAATTGAAAAGAAAATAAGTTTGGTGCTGTGATGTAAATATAGTAATTTCCTGTGTCTGCCTATGACAAGAGAAGCTCAAATAGAATAAATAATAGTTGGATGACATGCAATATAAAGAACATTTTGCATGTAACATAACAATATGAATAAATCCATCAACAGAACAGAACATCAGCAACAACACAAAGTAAACACACATACTTAGATTTATCACACTCTTTTCCTAAAAGAAACATGTTCCAATGAATAATTGAAAACTGGTTCTCTGGGATTTGTCCATTTGAAAGGAGACAACACCTCAGAAGCATTCAGTAGTCATTTATTCAATAACTAAAACAATTCAAGTTAAAATTCAGGAAAACTGTTCACATATAATGAAATAGGAACAAAGGGCTCAGGCCTGTGTTTGCTTAGTTTTATAATGTGTATAATGCCATTGAGGTCGTCACCTTAAATAAAACCACTGAGGAGTACCTAAAATGCAAAGAAAAGCAGCATAAATTCATAAAAATAGAGTAAATGAACAGAGGAAGACAGCATACAAATTTGTCAGGTAGAGCAGGGAGAAAATCAACCTATAATTAATGTGAATGAGCTAATGGATAAAGCAGAAATATTGCTTAGAAAAAATACTAAAAAGCTTGACACAATAACATGACATATCTGAACATCCTGAGTTGCTGATGGACACAGAAAAAAATTTTACTATAAATTAACACAGCTCAGGAGAAATTAGCACTAGGTAAAACTACCTCCAGAAACATCTGAGGACGTATTTCACAGAAAGGAAAAAGTACTGTGTGAGTCCTGTTTGGACACCTTAGTATATGACTACATGTGCATATTTAAAATGAAAATTCCTGTGCACTCATCATATTCTCCTTTTGAGAGCACACAAAGTACCTTTGAGCTTTTATTTATTGCTTATTTTTGTGGCTGTTTTAAGCCAACAACGATTGAGTTTCACATGAGATGTGAATATATTGTTTGATCATAGAACTAAGTTGGATGAATAAGCATTTTTCCATACCCGTGTATGTTAATTTTATTTAAACATGTCTGAGTTACTTCAGGTGTTTTTTTTCATCAGTTCCTCAGTATTCAGAGATATATCTGTCAATGTTTTACAATCTTTTAATTACTTTTTGAATAGAAACTATAAGAGTGAAATCAAACTCAGTGGATAGAGTTTGTTTGTGCACCTAGTATGTAGCGTGATAAACTGAGAGGGTTAATTGTGGCTACAGAATACTGTTTTATTTACTTTTACTTAAAGATGACATCTCTGAGAAGAAGTCAATAGAAAGTTTGATATGAGAATTACACTCAAGGTCTGTTACATACTGTCAGTATAACTCAAGGTTTAAATTAGCATTTTGTTTCTTTTCTAATACTTATATTTTTAGTTACCAGCTTGGATTTCTTAGATGTTATTTTGAGAAAAAAGCAAATTATATAAAAAGGGAAGAGGAAATAAGCTCCGTCTGATAGCTCAACTTTTAGTTATTTGCAACTAAAGAGGTTTACAACTGGTAAAGAACAGAATGTCTTTTACTCTTTTGTGTTGGGGTTTTTTTTTGTTTGTTTGTTTTTGTCTTTGTTTCTGTCACATTTTATGGATCCCAATCTAGAGAATTCAAAGGGCCTGCACATTTCACAGGATCTTAAACTGTAATGATAAATCAGTGCAAGGAGAAGTATGTCAACAACAAAGTTAATACTTGTCAGAGATCTTGGATGCATTTTAACTTTGAAGTGACAGGAATGCCACAGTTTAAAAGACTTCTGTAAGGCAAAGAGTCATTTCCTCTAAGTGGTGATAATCAAATTCTAGTCCCAGGACATGGAGAAACTACCTACAACACAGGACAAAACCAAACTTTTTTTTCTTTTTTCAGACTAAGCCTATAGCATTAAACTCAACGTGGGAAGGATATCTTTGTAAAACAAACAGCAACAGCAATCAAAACAATGCATAGTAAGAAATTAATCACTGAGGGGGGTTCCCCTCAGCTTTGTGATGAAGAATAACTGCCTAAAATTTCCATTGTTTCATAGAACCCTAATGATTTAAAAGTGACTATAGGAGATCTAGGGAGATTTAGGATGGCAACAGATATTTTTTGAGGTTTAAAATTTTCAGTGCAAAGTCATATGTAAAGCTTTATTCATTACATTAAAAAGTGACTTCACCTGGCGTTATATACTTAGAGCAACCTTCCTACAATGCCTTAAGCCATATTAGTTAGTTAATTCTACAGTTCTTACAGAAGTGGAAATGTGTTTTAACACTTAAAAAATTTGTGTTTTAGTACTGGAAATATTTTTAAGGGCAATCCGTTACATTAATGGAAATAATTTAGTCATTTTGTGTAGAAAAAGATTTGGGATACACTTTCCAGTGCTTGAGGCTAGACTAGATTAAATTTATTTGAAACCAAAATAATAGTATATATGAGAAGTGAATTTAAAACTCATAATCAAGTTGATTTTGAGAGTTTTGAACGTGGAAAGCAAAGTCAGACAAGAAGTAACAGTGATTGCTGGATGTTATGAGCGGTGTTGAGAATAAAAAGTGGTGCTGGAACATCTGCATTCATTTTGTTAATAGTATATTTTTAATTAATGTGATCAGGGTGTGAAGACTTGTAGCAAATTTTAATGACCTGAGAAGGGTGAGGGCCAGTGGGTCATGGCCACGGTGACTAGGCTTGGTCGGGTGTCTGGGCAGGTGGTGGTGCTGAGGCATCCCATGGGAGAATCGAGAGATACCTGGGCAGGAAAGGCTCTGGGCTGTGCAGGAGGTTTTCCATAGCATAGGTATAGTCTTAGGCAAGAACCAAGGCATAGGAACGAAAGCCCATATTGAGGTTTCTCACAGCTCTTTCCACCCAGTCTGATCCAAGATTACAGGTGCCTTGTATCAGGGCTTACCTAGAGGAAGAGGTATCAAGGCCTCTTAGTGGGCCAAGGGCCACCCTGGCCCAAATGGGGATGTCTGGGTATGGAATCATCCAGAAAAAAACAAATGGGGAGTGTACAAAAGGTGTGGTGATAGCACCTAAATTGTAGGTTGTAAAGAACCCAGCCCACCTACATTCCCTTTCTCAGGACATTCCATTGTAGAAAACAAAGGTCAGCCAAAAAAGTTGAGCCGATTCCAATGGGATGAGGTTCNGTCTGCAGCCATTTAGAGACATAATGGGAAGGTAACAGAACTGGAGATAAGACAGCCCTATAGGGAGAAAAAGGAGCAGTGTGGAAATCCTAATGACTGGCAGACGTGAGAGACGGTGAAGAGAGAGAATCACAATTGCTGTTCCTGAAGGGTACATATGTGCAAAACTAACTTGAGAAGAGCCCTGAAGAGGTGGTGAGGATTTGCTAACTGTACACATCCTCCTCCAGAGCAAGAAGTCATGGCCAGGTTTGCAGGTCTTGCAGACCTTTGAGCCTGATGCTCAAACGCATCAGACCTGTGCATCTTAGTCCTTGTAGGTATGAGTGTCAGTGGGTGAAATCTGTTCATCTTTGAAATGAATACCTTGCCCTCTGCCACCTCCTCTCTTGAAATGAGATTTACTACCTTGACAATATTGTGTTGCAGCATTGATTGTGTTCCTCCAGCTATGTGATGAAAAAGGTGAAGATTGCAGAGCTTTCAGGCAGAATAGGTACTCTGTGCTTGTGTTGGGATTTAACTCCAGCCAGCAGTGAAGCCCCGTGCATCCACTCACTCTCCCCACTGTGGGATGGGAGAGCGAATCAGGAAAGTGAGAACCTACAGGCTGAGATAAAGGCAGTTTAGTAGGTAAGGCAAAAGCTGTGCATGCAAGCAAAGCAAAACAAGGAATTCATTCACCACTTCCCATAGGCAGGCAGGTATTCAGCTACTCCTAGGAAAGCAGGGCTCCAGCACGCAAAAAGGTGACTTGGGAAGACAAAAGCTATCACTCTGAGTGTTCCCCCCTTCCATTTTCTTCCCCCAGCTTTATGTGCTGAACATGGTGTGGAATATCCCTTTGGTCAGTTGGGGTCAGCTGTCCCAGCTGTGCTCCCTCCCAACTTGTTGTGCACCTCCAGACCCCCTGCTGGTGGGGTAGTGTGAGAAGTAGAAAAGGCTTTGACTCTTTGTAAGTACTGCTCGCTCAGCATAGAATCATTTAGGTTGGAAAATATGCCTAAGATTATCAAGTCCAACCCTTAACCTAACACTGCCGAGTCCACCACTAAACCATATTCCTAAGTGCCATGTCTACACACCTTTTAAATGCTTCCTGGGATGGTGACTCACCACTTCCCTGGGCAGTCTGTTCCAATGCTCCAGTGAAGAAATTTTTTTCTAATATCCAATCTAAACCTCTCCTGGTGCAACCTGAGGCCATTTCCCTTGTCCTCTCACCTGTCATTTGGTAGAAGAGACTGACCCCCACCTCACTACAATCTCACCTCAAGTAGTTGAGGAGGGTGAACTAAAACATCCCTGTATTATCAACACGGTTTTCAGCACAAACCCAAAACATGACTCCATACAATGAGGAAAATTAACCTTATCCTAGACAAAACCGGAACAGTGTGAAAGCATAGTCATGGGAGATTCAGAAAAATCTGCAATTAGTTTTCACTCTGCCATGGCTAAGCCATAAAAGCAAAGAGAGGACAGCAAAGATTTCAGCCTGTGTTAGTCACCTGGGACACATTACCTATTTCCAACAGTCATGCAAGTATGAATTGATCATTGAGAGGTTCATCTTCAAAATGTTTGGGGCAGTGATAAAAGAATTAATATCAGGAGCTTCTTCCAAGGTAGAATTTTCATTCCCAAGAAAATATATCAAAACCATCAATCCCTCTGAGATGGAAAATTATGCATAAAAGAAAGAAAACAAGCTGATAGATTCAAGCAAATTAAAAGGAAACCAACCCTACCTGAGTCTTGATCCTGATTCAGAAACTATATTCTTTCTCCCATTCATGTAGAGTTCTAGGAAACAAGCATCTTATCCATGGGGATACAAAGGAGTTTCTTTAGCTGAGGTCTTCATAGGATCTTTTATGAAGCAGCCAGATCTTGATCAAACTTGCTTAGGAAAGAATATTTCTTAAGAAACTCAGAGAGCTTTGAGACTTACCTGAGCTCTGCAAATTTCAGGAACTGATCATGCTGCCCCCCTTAAGTGGGAAGAATTGGACCAAGCCCTAAGAGTTGCTCAGATGCCATAGGACAACCCCATGCTCTGAACTAAGAAGCATTTATCCCACTAGTGAGTGGGATGTGCTGTTTCTCTACAAAGCAAGGAAAACTGGGACAAAAACCCTTGCAACATACACCTTCATCCTTTGTGAGGATGGAATTCAGATTCTATAAGGGGTATATTCAATAACCTAAGCAACTGCCAGATTGATTATATAAATATTTTTCTTCAATTAATGAAAGGGGTGCTGCAATAAAGAACATAAAGAAAGCAATGTATTCAACAGTGTTAAACCTGGAGACGTGAACTTTTGTAGAAGTACAATTTTGTCACAGCCTTAGAGGGAAACTGCTGTGAATCTCCAGTTCTACTTTGGCGCAGAATTTCCTTATCTTTTTGGCATAATTTAAGGCCAGATGCAATGGCAAAATTTTATGAAGTAAGTTAATCATCTTGAAATTGTAGCGTGTAATGTCATGATGTTACGGTAGGAGTATGATGCAGCATTATATTGTTGTTTGTCATCACATTAAATTGGCTTAATTGAGAATTTCAGTAAGGGCACTAGTGTTATAGACACCCGTGACAAATTGAGAGAGCCAATTTGTATTATATAAAAGTTAAATTTATTAGCAAGCAATAATTGAGCAAACTGCGCTGGGGCTGCCCGGTGAGACCTCTGCTCTGCCAAGGCGCACCACTGAAATGGGAAAAAGTCTCTCTATTTATAATTCTCTGACTCTGGCGTACCTGAGGCTGTTATCTCTACGTTGTGTGTGACAATCACCAGGTGGTCTGTAATCTGTCATTTAGTGGTCGCTGGAGTTGTCCTTAGGTTAAAAGGTTCTCTTCATGTGTAAATCTTTGGGAGTTGAGGCTTACTCTCTCTGTCTTTAGGTGAAGAAGTCTTCCTTCATATGTAAATCCTCAGGATGTGTGGCTTACTTTAGCTAAATACCAATGATCTTTTAGATAAGTGAGAGATTTCCCAGATACCTATAGCTTAGATAGAGAAGGTGTAAATTTTCCCAGACACTCATGGCTTGGTGGATAAGCCAGGGGTATTCCCTAATAGATTTTATGAACAAAGTCAACCAATTTATTATAACTAGCATTCTCAATCATTACTGCCTTGAACACTGTCCAGCCTTTTCACTTCCCTCTCTCTCTCTCCCACGCGTTCAGTAATTCTACTTTATGTCTTTTTTGAATGCCAAATAGATTCTATCAGATTTCCTCCCCTCTCCTGAATGCTTTTGCTGGGAACTGCTGTAGAGAGGAAAGCTACCTTTAAATTCTTAATCTTATTTCAGCCCTGTGATTATGGATGACCAGTTGTTTTTTGAACCTTTGAGTTTTGTTCATTGTCTATATTGGTGAGCTGTGAAAGCCTTTATAAGGTACAAAAGTTCAATTTTCATTTTTAATGTGTCAGATAATCTGGGGACTCCAAGCATGCAACTACACAAAGTACAATTTAGGACAGGTTAGACAGAAGACTTATTAACTACAACTATAGTAAGAGCACCTACTCCTTTGCTTCCCTCCAAGTGATTGCAGAAACCCAAATTCTTGTTTCAGAAGAACAAGAAAGGGGTGAGGAAGTCAGTTTAATGTGAACAAAGCCAGGTATCCATCCCTCCCAGGGATGGACTCCTTAAGTATCTTGCTAACTGCTACAGTTCTAAGGAATCAATAGGACATTAGGGAGAGGTTGCTTTTGGTGGAGCCTATAGGAGTGACACACCCAATATCTTAAGTCAGAAATGCAGAATTAGAAACAATCACAGGCTGTCAGCTTTTGTCAAAAGGAACATTCTTTTAGCAAAAATGGCTTAGACCTCTCAACCTTGAACTTAATTCCCACTTAATTCTACTAGCATATGCTAGTAGAGATTAGAAAAAAATGGGGATTTCAACACATCTAGAACTGGAATAACAAAAAGGTTTTGGTTGGGAAATTTTTTAATAAAATATTTATTCCTTTCTGAATTAATTTTTTTTTTAAATACATCAGATTTGCTTTCCATTTTAAGCATAGATTTTACCCTCACTTTCCAAGTGTAGTGAAATAGAATGCCTAGAAAGCTTAACTGAAGTTGGTGGAGGTCTAAAATAGGCTTAGTGAACCCTGAGTTGCACAGAGACTTGTGGAGGGAACCTTCTGGTTTCACATAGTCCCACCTGCTAATGGTGTGGTGAGATGGGTCAGGTTGTCGTGATCTCGTCCAGTTGAGTTTTGAGCTCAAAGGCGTAGACTTTGCAGTGTCTTTGCCAACAACTGACCACATCTAATGGGGAAAAGTTTTTGTTAAGATTCAACTGGAATTTCTCTCTTTACAACTCCTCTGTTGCCTCTTGCACAATTTTACCTCTTGTGCTTTTGTGTCTACGTATCTCAAGTTTCTCTGTCTGCTCTGCAACATACCACGAGATTGTTGAAAACAGCTATAAGATCTCCCTTGAGTGTTTTCCTCCTCTTAGGGCTGAACAAGACCAGTTCCTCAAACTCTTCCTATACTTGTGTGAGTCAGGCCTGCGTTACTGGCCCTCTATTGGTCTCATTCCAGTTTTCACTGTCTGTATTCTACCAGAGATTCCAAAACTAGTTGTGGTACTCCACATGTTGTCTCACAGGTGCCAAATTGAAGGGAAGAGCATAAATTTTGTTTCAACTGCTGGCTAGACTCTTGCTGATACAACTCAGTACCTGGTTATTCATCTCATGGACTCACAGCTACATCACAATGGTCATATGTGTCAGAGATGGCAGAGAAAGATGGTTACTAACTGCTCAGGGTGATTAAAGCCTGTCAGTGCCATTGGGGACCTAACAATTGGACTGTCCTACATTAATTTAAAGTAAACTTGGTGAGGATTCACCATCAGTCTAAACTCACCTTTAGCTACCAGAAGTTAAGGTATTATTTCTGGGTATCCCAAACAGGTGGGTTGAATCATCTTTTGAAATGCTCATGCCTGTCTGCAGACATCAGGGGAGAGACTTAGACACTAAGTTGAGGTCCAGCATGTAGGCAGCTAAATTCAGATGAGATGACAATTCAGATGGGATCATACCATCACATGGTACTTTTTCACTCTTGGAGTAGAAAAATCTTTATGCTGAGTTTTGCTTCAATTAAGAGATTTCTTCCTCAGCTTCAAGCCTCAAGGTCTTATCTTCAAACTATGTGGGTGCAAACCATGGTTGCTTCTCACTCATGTTAGGGCATGGTAGAGCTTTTTTTTTTCACTCGTGTGGTTGCCTGTGCTCCGGATAGGCTTGTAAAAGTCTCAGAAGTTACTCTTCAGGGATTTTCCAGCTAAGTCTATGTAAGACATGGCTTGCTAGTGCACCAAAGAAAGCTCCATCTTGAATGAGATTTTGCAACCATTTAGTAAAGATAATAGGAATGTGCTTACGGTGCTGGAGGCTCTACATAGATGCTTGCTATCCAACATCCACCTACAATATTTTGTGTATGGTTTGAAAAAAACTGATGAAAGAAAAGCTCAGTAAAAAGCACAACTTGCTAGGAAGAGCTAGATGGTAGGGTTGGGGGAGATGGAATTTTATCTTCTGAGGACAAACCAAAATGTCCAAAATCCAAACCAAAGGTGTTGGATTCTTCCTCCTCCCCTCCTGCCCAGACAGTACCTATTTGGGAAACTTTCAAATTGACCTTCTCATATGGCAAATTTTTTTGTCATATGAAATTCCTTGTCTACTTTACATATAAAAGAGGAAGATTAATGGCCCATGAATAGAGCTCCTATACCAAGTCAGTTGTAAATCTCTGATTCTGAATATGCTAAACTGTCAGTCTGTGCTCAGCAATAGAACCAGCTAAGCCTCTTTTTCTGTAGCACAAAACACAACTGGAGCCAACTGGCAAGACCATGAGATGCAAAGGGAGAGTGTGGTAATGACTGAGCTTCCTGGGTTTCATGTTCAAGCAGGAAGAAGGCTGGAGAGAGAGAAGTTGGGGAGAAACCACAAGTTTCATTTTTCTCAGGAAATTCCACGATTAAAAACAAATCCATTTTAGCGTATAAGGTCAGATGTAGACTCTTTATTTGTCTGCGTTAGAGAAGATATGTTGTCCTGGCTGATTTAAAAAATATACTTTGATGCCTTGTTTGGCATTTCTGAAAGAAGGACTGCTGTAAATATGTATTTGTTCAATCTAGTTTGTGCCACAAATGGTGCTTAGAGAAGAGAGGAAATACTGGGTTGGCTTTTCAGAGGAGCTAGGCAAATGTGTGTGTCTCTGAGTTTAGCGGAAATTGTGGGTATTGGACACTTGAAAGTCAGGGCTGTGACAGTCAAACATCGGGTGCATGAACTGGAAAGACAAAACAGTCTTTCACTTGAAGTGATGCATCAGTCAGACTACGGAGAAAGAAAAGAGTTCTTTACCCTCAGATGTCTTCAAGGCTTTGTCTGTAAAGGTCTTCTCTATTACTTTCGAATTCAAAATCTCAGGTTTGCTTAGCAGTTTTCTCTGTTGTATCTCAGCTTGATTTTATTACTGTAAAACTCCTCTTTCTGTTTTCATGAAGTGCTGAGAACATAATTTAACAATAATTTAATTAGCAGAACTGGAATTGCTCTTGAAGCACTAGTACCTGAGACTCTGACTGTGACCAGCCGGGCTGCGCTTTGTGAGAGAGACTGTACTTTATTCCATTAACAGTTATTATGAAAGCTGGGAAGAAAGAGAATGGGAATGACATAATGGTTAACATCTTTGGAGAGAGCATGGATCGGGATGAGTGTTTTCCTTAAACTTAGGGAGGAAGGAGGGCCACTGACACAAACTCACTCCACAACTGCAGGGTATTGGCAGTCCTTACCAAGGAAAACCTCTCTTAGTCCGGGCTGGGGAAGGACATGACTGTTGTGCAAACACTGCGAGTGCCTGCCACAGGCCCTGACCCCTCTGGTTTCCAGAAGAACACAGCTTTTTCCTTCTGGAAGCCTTGGGAACAGCATCCCAGCAGCCAGCACAGACTTTTAAGGCTTAGTACACCCAAGTTGCTTTCTAACTCTTCTGAAATCACACTTAGCAGTAAAGATGAAAGCAAATGTAAATGAGAATTTGTTTACATAGCACAAATGTCGGCAACGGCAATTACAATGAATTTAGAGACAGAACTAAGAAGAAAACTGTTCTTTTATCCACCCATACTTTAATGAACTCAAAGAGGTCTTTCTCTGTGCAGTGAAAAACGTTTAACCAAATTTGTTGCCTGGGATCCTTTTTGCATGTAATGTTTACACCTAATTTCTTCTCCGTGGTTCCATTTAAATGTAGTTTAATCAAAATGTTGATTTCAATCTTTTCCCAAGGGTTTGGCTCCCATCTGCCACCCCACTTGCAGAAATACTTACTTTCACATAGCCATGCCCAAAACACATCTCTGCTTAGATGATAAATGGTCTCTTCTAGCAGACTTTCTTCACTGTAAAGAAACTCCAGATTTACTCTAAGCAAAATACTCTTGTTGGTTTGATACAGTCACACTCATGGCTCAAGGCTAAAAGCTTTTTTCACATGCTGAAACTTACATTTGCAAACATGTTAAAGTTTAACTCTGCAATCTTATTTCAAATAAGCTGACACACAAAGTTATATGTGTATGCAACACATTTAGTGCTTGTTTTTGACTGGCATAGGTGACAGGAGGAAACATGTTGGTGTGATAACATGTTAGTGCCCAGCCCTTGGGATACCTGACATAATTTAATAAATATTCAGATTTAAGTAAAACATTATAGGAAGCATGGTGTCTCCCAGTAGCCATCAGAAAGTGCTGGATATAGAGTGTGATTTAGTGGGTTTGGGTTGAGGAGTTTTTGGTGTGTTTTGTTTTTTCGTTAGTTTTTTTTTTCTGATTACACAATTTGCATTGAAATGAACTCATTGCTAGTTTAGGGTTAATCTGTTCCTGATACTGTTTATTTGCTTTGAAAGCTCAGTCATAATATTTTATTTGCAGACTTAATTATCTCCATAGCAACTAATTGTGATTTATTAATAATAATACTAGTAATTGAAACAGAGGTAGGGAAACCATACTATGTACCAGACATGTTGATTGTTATAAGTTACCAATAAAAGCCGGGCTGCAAAGCTGCAGAGAAATAGTTTTATTAGCAAGACAGGCAAGCAAAAAGGTAAGATGCACATGGCTGTTGCTCTATAGCAAGTCAGCACAGAACATTCGTTCTCTCCATCTTTTGTACTGTTCAGCCACCACATTGAGACATCTCGGGATTCCGTGTACATATGCATAAGCTTTGATAAATCCACTGGTGTGGATTTAATGAATCTGGGGGGTTTCCCTTGGGTTGGGGTTTGTTTGATGAAGATTTCCTTTTCTTTCTCTCCAATATTTGGATTCCTTGACTGTGCTGAAATTTTCGCCATCCAGGCAATCTTTCCCTAGCGCCTTAATTAGAATTCTTTCAGATAAAGGTGTGTATTTGATTTTATCTATCTCTCCAGGTTTGTCTTTTTCCTGGAAAAAGGATTATCCTGTCTGGAGAATTTTTCATTTACAGGAAGGAACCTCTACTTTTATGGGAAGGGAGACTTATTTATTAGTAATGTAGTTATCTTAATAAAGGGTTGTGTATTCCCTTGTCTGTCCACGGATTCGGGTTTTCCTGGCAAAGAATTCATATATTTTTACCAGAAGTAAGGGGGGGGGTTTACCAGTAATATAGAAAAGAAAACTATAGTAATACAAGTAATTTAAACAGAAAAACTATGATTATGCAATTAATTCATTACACTGATAAAATTGTTTCCAAATAAAATGTCTTTCAGATCTTTTTGGAGAAGCAATGGGTGATCTGAAGACAATGATTGCATATGGGGATGGGAATTTTTCTAGACTCTTCCTGTACAACAGAATGTGTTTAGATATTTCTACAAAATTTATGTTAGGCAGTGACTGATCCAAAACTCATTGAAAACATTGACTTTGGTAGTCTTGGGATCAAGACCTCGTTTAAGAAATTTCTGAACCCAGTGTCAAGCAATCATTCAGATTTTACATCTTTCATAAGCGAACAATTCAATTGGAAAGAAACTAATTAGATTTAAAACTGCTGTTGTGATGGGGAACAGGAAATTAAAGATTAAGGATTGTGTTTGACTGTGGAATTTATTCAGTAGTCCTATAAACTCCCTGAGGAACAGATTTCTTTTCCACACAGAATAATCAGGCTTTAATAATTTAAAGAACTTATTCCTAGAGCCTACAAATCCAGAGACTTGTATATTTTCTTTAGAGATGAGGAGGGCAGAGCTAACCAGGATTGGATTTTTACATGTAAATCCCAGGGATTACAGGAGCCCTTCCTGACTCTGTGCCATCACTCTTCCAAGTAAAGCCTACAAAAGTGGGGCAGAAGGCCTAGAAAACATTTCAACGCTGACTTGAAATGTTTTTTCCTACTTATGACTTGGTTGTGGGTTGGAGGTGGGGAATGAAAGTCTTCTGGGGCCCAAGGAGAGGAAAACATGAAGTTTTTGAGAACACAGACGTGCCAGAAAGGTCATGTTAAATCTGCCCCTGAGCTTGCGGGTCTTGTCTACTCAAGAAGGCTGCTGCTCTTGTGCAGCCCACCCTCCCTTGAGATCTGCAGCAGTTTTTGTTAGCAGCAATAGGGCAAAGCGTGTGAGACTGCTGGTAATACATGAACGTGTGCTTGCAACGTGAAGGACTTGTTCTGCTTCCCATTGTGGAGTCACTACTGACAGGGCTGTGCTAGTACTGAGATACCTAAAATTCTATGGTGAGAGAGATTAAAACAAACAAACAAAAAACCCCCAAACCCAAAATAAACAAAACCTCCCCACAACAACAACAAAAACCCCAGGTGAATTTGTGATATTTGTTGTAGCAATAAATACCTGCATAAGTGACTTTGGACAATAAGACCCTATAATAAACATTTACTTCATATAGAAAACCCTCCTCACATAGCTCACCCTGAAATGTCCTATGGATCTGTCAAGTCATGGCAAGGTCAAAACTTGACTAAGGGACAGCACATGGCTTCTTTTCCAGGCAGCTGCTTTAACACACAGGAGAGGGAACCTGTCCAGAGATTAGGCTGCCAGCCTAATTTCAGTTTTCTCTTCTGCAGTTGGTTACTTGTAAGACCTCAGGGAAATAATTTTGTGTCAGATTCTTCAAGGTATAACACCTATTTGTCTTCCATGGAAATTGGTTAAGGTTAGATGCTAACTATCTTGATGTTCTCTGAGGTGCATTTGAATCTGTACCTGAGATATGGAGATGGGATGATTCATATACTTGATAAATGTGCTAAAAGTTGTGAAGCTGTTGTACCTAATACATATGGAAGTCACACTCTTACTGCAGATAGAACCACATAGTTCCACGTCCACCTTTCCAACTTGTTTGAAAGGATATTTTTGGCTGTAAAGATGAGCTTCTTGAAATATTGAGATCAGTGGTGATTTTTTTTTTTTTATTGACTTCTGTAGGTCCACTGACTCTTTAAGGGATTTTATTCTTATTTGTATTTCTTTTCCCATAATAATTGAAATAATACATACATCAGTCGGCCTGCAAATTAGCCATACAAAAGAAACATTTGGCATCAGTCAAGCCAATGATGAGTTTGTCTAGATGGAAAAATACTGTACCTTACAGATGGTGCACAAGAACCCAAAGGCTACATTTTTCTCTGGAGCTTGAGAGATTTATATTCAATCATCCTCTCAGGACTAGGCACAGACTGGCCAGGATAAAGTGATGTTCTTAATGTACTTCTCAGAAGGGCTTTAGTTGCTTTAGCTCTTTGAGCAAGTTCATTCAGGGTCCCTGTGTAGCTTGATATTGTGCCATGAAGATGTACCCTGAGACACTGGACAGAGTTCAGATGTGTAAATAAAGATTGCATGTGGTCACAAGCTAATCACTTTCCACTTAGAACTTTACTAATGGAGGGCTTCTGCCCCTGAAACACCTCAGAAGTTGTTGGCTGATTTAGTCCTTTCATTTGACCTCTGCTGCTTGCTGCCTTCTCCTTTTGTGGTTGTCCTCTTCTACCTCTCAGATGTTAATTTTCTGGCACAAACCTGCATTGTTTCCTTTTCATTTCATGGTGCACACATACTACAGGGAACTTCACTAGTAGGAGAATTTACCACCCTGTGCAAAACACTTTTTATTCTTCATTGCTGCTGGAGAATCAGTAAAGGAAAATTGGTATAGCATTTTTTTTCCCCTGCAATTTTTTTAGGTTTTTTTCTACTGAATATTAATAAATACATTGGTTGATTCATACATCTTCCACCTGAGATGCATTGACTTACATTAATGTACTTGTCAGAATAGAATTAAATGCCTTGGTCATGATGAACCAAGAGAATTTTCAACCTTGCCTTCCGTGAATTTTAAGAAAGGAATATTTATTTTTCTTGTGTACCTTCAGTCTAGGAAAGAACTGAAATTGTTCCTTTGCATTGTGCTGAATCAATCACAGGAAATAAATAGTGGTGTCAAACTGCCTCTTAAAAGACCACTGGTACTTTATCTCACCTTACAGACATGAGCAGTTTTTGGGCAAGTGACAGATTGCTATGGACTGGTCAGGGCAGGATCCAGGCAATCAAGTGTAATCCACTGGTAGCAAATAAAACAAGTCAACTCCTTGTTCATTTTCTGTAAGCATTTTCAGTATCAAGAAAGTAGGATCTGATAATAACAGGCTGTTGTTGTAGTGAAGGAATCCTGAAAGCCATTTTGCTCATATTAACCTTAATGTTCTTAGTGTTCAAATTTGGTTAGACTGACTTACGAGGGCTACTGTGGGATGCTGGTGCTTAATTACACCTTTGTCTGAAAGACTATGAGGAGAGAGAGCATTGAGCAGACCAGCAGGGCAAGTGGTAAAAATTTACACAAAAAAGAAAAATGCCAGTGTGCAGACTTTCCCAGTCTGCCTTAACTTGTACGTATTCAATATTCAGAATTATTCCGTGAATAATTTATGCAAACATATTCCAGTGGCACAACTGTTTCACTGGGTATTTGCTATTTTGAGACTTGTGGTTGGTCAGCTATTTCCATGTGTCAGTTACCAGTTTCTGCATATGTGATTCTTGCATGTGGTTCTTTTGGGTGAATATATTTAACTATTTGCTGAGCTTTCCCTATATGCAAATAAATTTTACTTTCAGCAACATGCACACGAAAACCAAATAGAGATAAGGACTTGCAAATATTGTCAGGAGGAATGTCAGTACCAATGAAATGCATCTCTACAGCAATTTCTGGTATGATGTTCCAGTTGTAAAAACTGCATTTCCAAGAGGATAGGAAGCTACCCCTAAAAGCTACTCCCCAGGTCAATTTGGGGAGTGCCTGGAGGGGTGCCTGGAGCCCTCCTGGCAGCTCTGAATCATAGGCTCATAGAATAGTTAGGGTGGAAGGGACCTTTAAAGGTCGTTTAGTCCAAACCCCTGCAGTAGTCTTCAACTAGACCAGGTTGCTCAGAGCCCCCTCCAGCCCAACCTTGAGTGTTTTCCTGGAGTAGCCCAGCAGCACTGGGTTGGTGCTCTAGCCCTCGCCAGTCCAGGAAGCAAAAAGCCATGCTGTGAATGAAGCCCAAACTCTGGTTCTCTGCACTGCAGCACAGACCCTGCCTGGCTGCAGGCATGAAAATAGTCAGGGATGGCGGTTTATCATGATTTATGAAAACACGTGAAAAAGGCATTGATTTTTTTTTTTTTTTTCCCCCTGCTTTCTTCCTCTCTGCGTATTATTCTATCCTTGTTCTTGGTTAGATGTATCCTTTTTTGGGAGGAGGAAGGGGAGAGAATGAAAAAGAAGACACCAACACATCATAGGGGCATGGCTTCTTATTTCTCTGCTCTGTCATGCTCAGTTGCCATCCCCAGAGCTTGGAGAATTCTCTGGTGCAACACTTTGCCGTGCGGGACCGGACAATACAGCTCCATGTTATGGCCGTGCGGTGCTGCCCAGTGCTCAGGAAGCAGCACGCAGGGCTGCAGATGAAAGGGACATTAATAAACCCAGTGAATTTTGAGTTTTCTCCGGCTGTGAGTTTAGCTGAGTTCTCTCCTGCTGTGCGAAATGATAATGAGGCAATCGATCGTAAACAGGTGCAGGCGAGGAGCCGCTCAGTGCACGGCAAACCTTCGCACTCCACTGCCGTGCTCGGCCCCTGAATCTTAATATCATTCCAGAAGGAGTGACAGAATAATAACTCTGCTCTGATGTTAAGGTAGAAACTTGTTAAATTCAGAACCTTCTAGAATTAATGCTGTTCTTTTCATAGGTTCTTTGAATTTGCCAAGCTTCATTTCAGGAATTCCTCGAGCAAGGAAATGCACCCTTAGGAAGGATTTGTGTAATGAATTATTTATACATTATCTGAAGTTGTACAATATTTTACAAACCTTGAAGTACTTAGAGGTTTTATCTCTTTTTTTTTTTTAAATTATTTTTTACTATTCCGTGGTTTTAATTAATTTGAAAAACCCTAATGAGTGGTGTTCACCTTTGGTCTGACTTGATGCTGTGCTCTTAACCACCTTGCACTGGAAAGCTAGAGCAGAAAACACACAGATGTGTGTGTACACAGCTCTCTAATTCTAGTGTATTTAACCCATGGACAAAAAGACAAGACTTGATGGATAGTTGCTGAGTTTCAGTAGGACAGCATTCCTTCTCCACAGAAGGGGAGTGAGGGTCTGCTCTGGATAAGTATTGACTGGGTACAGTGCTGTTACTGTTGGAGTGAGGGGATGGCATAGTGCAGGGGCACTATGTTTTATACCTATTTAATATATGTTCCTTGTTCCTGTTTTTTTGTCTTCTTTGTTATGCCCTGAAGCAAGCCCTGCCCAGCTCTGAGTTGCAATCCTTTACTGACCATACTTGACCATTCATACTTGTGCTTTTACCTCTGGAGTCATCCTGTGCCTGTGCTTTCAAGGCCTCTGCTGTCACTCTGTGAGTGCATTCTTGGAGACCCCTGTGAGAACCTGCTTAAAAACTCTTAAAGAAAACACCCCAAAATGCACAAAGTCTCACATATTCACTTGTGTCTCAATCCAGGAAACTTCTACTCAGCTTTAAATATACACTGAAGCAACTTTTCCAGTATTTGATTAGTTTATTTTGTCACTGGAATGACATCTTTTCCTCTTGCTCTTTGAAAGGATTTTATCTGATCTTCTCTATGTTCTTTGTACCTAGAAGCTTCCATAGGAACCTCTTCTGCGGAGAAACATGTGTACACATGACTCAAAAACCATCTGCTTCTTTGTCACCAGAAAGACTTTGCACAGAAAGCTAATGCATAATTTATCATAGACAGTTTTTGTCACATTTAGAAGTTGTAGCTTTTTTACCTCAGCTATACCCAGGGGAAGATGCTTTCCCTGGACCAAAGAGCTTAAAATCCAGCGTTAGCACTGTAGATAGAGAATTGCATGCTTGGCTTGGCCAACATCTGTTCTGTACCTGACATCCTGGCCATGCAGTGCCTTTGAAGGCCAAGTCACTCTGTAGCTCCAGCAATGCATTCTTGACTTCTTGCCTACCTAAAGAAGCCCAAGCCTGCGGGTTTCATCTACCTTTACTGGATGCAATGGACAAGTGCAATTGTCTTCCTCTTTCAGTACCATATCAAGGATATTATCTGTGATTCCTCAGTTTCAAAGAAGTCCAGTTGATATAAAAATAGTTTTATATCCCTAATTCAGGATTTGTTGAAAAGTGGCTGCCCAGGGTACCAGACCTGCAGTGGCTGAATCTGAGATACAGCTGGGCTGTAGAGTTTTGATTTGTGCTTTCATTATAAACCTGAAACACATGAAGTGAAACCCTCACCTGTTGTTTGTGCAATGTGCTGAATAGTAACTTTATATACATCATGTTTCTAAATCTGAACTTGTTCTTTTGGAAACTGTGTGGGAATAGGGGTGAGGGTGCCAACATGAGCACATTAGCCAGCTTCATGTAAAATCTTCTTTCTAGGAAATTATTTTAGCCAATGGTTGCAGTGCCTTTGTCTTTTGACATTAGTATTTCTACTTTAATACTGCCCTACTACATACCATACGGAATATTTTTATAAAATATGACTAAACATAGAGTACCAATATGGACCATTACATATCTGGAAGTTATTCTGTCACCATCCTAAACACGAAAAAGCACGTTTCCCTCTTAGCTTCTCTTTCTCCCTGCTATATCTTTGGACCTTTCTAGTAAACTGTAGAACACTAATTTGAGCTCCGCTAGACTATTACGTGTTGTTCTAAATCACTTTATCCCCTCCCACGTGGTCTTAATTGAGTCTTCATATCATTGTCGAAGTGCTTGGCTGTCACATGTGCTGTCAAATGTGACAAAAACCACTGAAAATATTGCACCTTATTATGTTATTCTACTTGGAGTTTTCATGACAGTACAAAAATAATGTTCTTAAGCTCTTACATGAGCATCAAAATGCTATGCTTCCTATCTTCATTTTGTCATTTCTGTTATTCTTTCGTTACTTCTCTTGTTTACCGTTCTGTCAGAAAGACTATTTCTGGTTTGGCAGTAATACATGCTGTATCTTACTTGTGTTTTCATTAAACACTGAATCAGTGGGTTTGAGGGGGTACTTTCCAAAAGGATTTCTTTTATCGACGCTTATATTATTTATTAATTTATTTCTACCTAAGATAGAGACATTCTCTGATGGCACCACAGCAGAAAGGGTAAAAGGGGCAAGAAGCAACTCTTCAGCTGGCAGCAAATACTGCTCTCAGTCCCCCAAGGCCCAGACAGGGACCATCATCAAGACAGGGGCAGATCACTGCTGCTGGAAGCAGAGTGCTGTGAGGACTCCTCCTGCATTAACTCCTCTCTTGGCTCCCATGCATTATTCTTTGTCTGTGCATACATGTATGTATGTATGCATACATTTTCCGGTGAAGGCAATATGGGTTTTCTTTAACTCTGAGAAATAAGCTCTAAAAACTTAGTTTTGCCAAATACATATGAACAGGACTGAAATGTGCTGCTTTTCCTGATGCTGGCAGCAGCTCAGTGATCCCAGCGGTGGCCCCAGTGGTGGCAGGAATGGTCACTGGAGCTGAGGGAATGGGAGTACAGAGAGCAGCAGGAGGCTTTGCCTGTCTCATGAACCATTACATCTTGACTACCAGAGAACATTCACCATTACAAGTGGGGGCACACAAAAATGTAAAGAACTTAACAGCTAAATTGGCTTACGTCTTTTGAAATGAAGTGTGTTGCAGCACAGCACCAATAAATAACCTGTGAAGGCCAAGACAATACTTGTGCTGGCAAAAGGCAGCCACTGTTTGTCAGTGAAGTCCATTTTTAAAAAAGTTTTGGAAGCACCTGTCTGCCCTCACTAGCAGTATATCATTGGTATGTGTGGCCAGAAGTCTAGTGAGAAAATGCAAAGGACAAAGGGGGAGAAATCTTCCACTGACTTTGGGTTCTAAATACATGGCTCATATTCCAGAATTCATCACATGTAGCATTGCATCATTACTTTTGTATTTCCTTCAGCAGTCAGCAAGCATAAAACAGCACACAGCTGCTTTGGATTAATCTGATACTTTAGCATCTTCATTTTGTTATGTTAAAGCAATGTTACCTTGGCAAAATTTCATTCCAGGACTCTAATAGATCCAGGCAAATAGTGCTTTAGAGGTTTTTTTTTTGTTCAGAAGCCAAAGCAAAAAAGCAGAAAAAATGTCGTGTCAGAATTTTCTGAAGTTTTCTTTGTCAAAATGAAACCAAAACACTTATCATGTTAAAACCTTGAATGAACCAAAGTGTTTCATTCCTTCAAAATTGAATTTTGTGTTCTGATTACTCTTGTGTTTTTTGAATTGAATGGCATTTCAAACAAATAAGTTACAAAACTTTACTTGCAAACAGTTGGAGTGGAAGTATTTGCCATCCTCAGAAATCTATAACTTTGCTCTTCTTTCAGCCAAGAATTTAACTGAATTCAACCTGAATTTGCTCATTTTTTCAGTTTTTTTTTTTATTTCTTCAAATGCTTGTGGGAAAATATCCCCCAGAACTTTTATTTTTGCTAGTGAACTAATTCTTAAATTTTCTTCCTGCCCTGTCAGTGAGATATTCTCCTGCTTTTCCAGGTTTTCTTTTGACTTCACTTTTTCCTGATGCAGAACACTTTAGTTTTGGATCTAAAAGTTCCTGTCATTTGCTGGGGAATGAGGTAAATTCTGTCCCTGCCTTTTTTAGAGCAGATGTTTCTGCCAATACACCTTCCTCCTAGGTTTGCTCTGATTTTTCTTTTCACTTTTTTTTTCTCCTCAAAACCTTTCCCTTCTCTCTAAGGAACATTCAGTTAAAGCACAAGTGTGAAACTGTGCAATGAGAGATGAATCAAAGATTCATAGTTAGATTGGCACGTTGCAGGCTCTTGAAACACCTCGTGCCTCAAGGATGCTCGGCTGTGCCAGGGAAGCCCACAGTCCTTCAGGCAGGAGTCCATCTCTGCCCAGAAATGTTTCTCTTGCTGTTTGTTTGTTCCTTGGCCCAGAAGCCTGGTAATGTACTTTTCCCAAAGTACATGTACTAGTGGGCGTGGGCCACTATAGTGCATCCAGTGCATTTGGAAGATGTCTGTTTTTTGGTTTTATTATGGAAATAAGAATTCTCAACCAGAATTTCCAATGAACTTCTCTACAAAGCTGGAATCTGGGTTTCTTTCCCGAGCTTTACACAACATATATCCTTCCATCCATTCACCTTTAATCTTGTGCATGTGCATTATAAATATCCAGTAAACAGTGTGATTAAAATGAAATTATTTTTGGAGGATGAATGTTGTTTCAAAGGCTCATAATTACCCCCTTCCAACCTTGAAAAAATCGCCCTTTTGAAGGAGGTTTTCTAAGTCTGCTTTGTCTGCAAAAGGGAGTTTTAAATATTTCCATAAAAACTCTTCATTTCCTGTGCCATGTGCATGAAAACACACTGTTTAGTTTGTTGGGGCAAGGGAATTCAAGATTTGAAAATAATGCTGCATTTATATAGAGTTAAATAGGCTTGAAAATAATCCTTGTAAGAATTTTATTTACATGACCAAAAATAATCAAGATCTGATTGTTTGAAAACTACAGTAAGGAATGTCAGTAATACTTTAACAAGCGAACTAATCAGCTGTTCCTCCTACTGCCTAGAACTGAAGAAATAAAGAGATTCTTATTAATTCTGCATTTAAGTGCTTGGGAGCCATGTAAATTCTCACTGGTGAGAGCCAGATGGGTCCCTTGACAGCGAGATTCTTTTATAGGCTCATTCCTTGTTTCTGTGGCTAATGGTTTCCTCCTAAAGAGGAGATTGTCTCCACTGATCCTATTTCTGGTGACACTGTTGTTCTCAGAGGCAACAGGAATACAAAACATGGCTGGCATGTCATTTTGGTGGCTGCACTGGTCACTTAAATGACACTGAGACTTGAGCCATCTCCAAACCCTTGTTGCTGCTGGTAATGAAACCTCACACTGGACTGAGGATCTTCACTTGTGCCTGGTGTCTGACCTCCTTCCTGGTAGCTCGGCTCTCAGGAAAGAAAGGGGGTTGGGATGGGTTGTCCAACGTGGCTGTTCCGGGGGAGGCTGCTGGACCGCTCTGAACTTGATTACTGGGCTTTTTGGTTGGTTGAAATCTTCCTCTGTAGCTTAACAAACCTAGAAGTCTCTAACACATTTTAGGTGTAGTTACATCCTTTATGACTTTTCATGTTTGGGGTTTTTTTATGGCAATTTCCTTCCATCTGTGTTTATGTCGAGGATAAACTTGTCAGCATGCCTCCTGCAAAGCTCAGGATGGATTGGCAGATTCACTTCTCGCAGATCTTCTCACAGAATAACCTATTGAAAGTTTCTCAGACATCATTAAAACCCAAATTCCAAAAGGATCTTTGAACTTTGAATCAAAAGTGGTTGTGATAACATTGCAAGGGGGCAAGAAAGAGTGAGCCAGGCAACAAGTTGCCTCTTGGGACCTTAGGTCATCAAAACTCTCTTACTTTCTTGTTTTCTTTTAAGAGATTATCTGGGCTTGGTTAACTCTGATTTGACAGGTGGGGGTTCCCACAGCCAGGGAGAGTTCAGCACCAGAGTTTGTAACAGTCTTGGCTGGGACCTGGGAAAATACTGGCTTTCTCTGGGTGCAAAGCGTCTCTGGGAATCTGCTTCCTCAGCTGCCTTTGCTTGCACTTTCAAAAGCACCAAATACATCCTGGGCTGAGCACAAGTTTGTCTGTGTGCCAACCTTCTACGAGGCTCAGGGATAGGGAAGGTGCAGACCTCTCTGCTTGCTTCTACAGGTGAAATGTTTTTAGTGGTTGAGGAAATCAAATCTCCTAGAAAATACCCCATTATTAAGCTGCAAGGAGGAGCTTTGTTGGCAGGACAGAAGGCAGATTTTTGGCTATTGCTGTTCTTTCGAAGGGTGGGATTTCTAGGCTGTGTGTGCCTGTGGATTAGAGTGTCCCAAAAGATGCACTGGAGTTGCAGTGTGAGCTCTCCCAGCCTTGGCAAATGGCCTTAAGCGGAAACCCCACTGGAGAGGCAGAGATTATGGGAATCAGGTCAGCCTGATTAGCAGTAAAATCCTGTCCAGGGATATAAACAGCCATATGGGACAGGCCGGCTGAGCCCCCTGGCTATAGAGACCTGATTGCATATCAGCAGTGGGGAGCCTAATGCTGGACTTCAACCAGAACTGGATGTCTGTCAACCAGAACAAATCCATCGCTTGAAAGTGTCAGATCCTGAGCTTGGCACTCAGGAGTAGCAATGCAAGGAGGGAAGGATGAGTGCAATTAAAAGGCTGCAGGAGGCAGAGAAAGTGCCAGATGGGTGCTGGGGGACTTCAGTGGGAACAACAGTGGGTCTCATCTCTGCAACAGGGATGCTGAGATGAATTGTGTACCCTTTTTGGTCAGAAGGATCAGAGCAGTGCCCTGACCAAGGTTTGGCATGAATTACTGAGTATTCCATGAAATTTGAAAATGCTTTGGGCAGTGGGAAATCTTGGAAGCTAACATTCTTACAAGAACTGCATGTAGATTAGAGCTGAAATCAGATAGAGCCATGTCACAGGTTTTTGCTGGTCAGTAGATTCTGGCCCCTGAGGTGCCAGAGGCCCACTGCAGAGTAATGGGTCACATCTGAGTCTATGGCAGAGGTTTTGTGTTCCCTGGAGTATGTGGAAATAGCCCTCCTCCAACACATTTCAGAAACCTCTTCCTTTGAGGATTGCAAGGCTGCCAGAAATGCATGCTGGATGTAGCAGACAGTTGTTAGACAAATTGCTTTGGGATTTTATGGCGATGTGAGACTTTTCTCAAAGAACGTAAATTAGGACCAATTTTCTCTAGTGAGGAATGGAGTCGGTCTCAATAGATGTACAAGACCTGACATCTATTTGGGAACTGCATCCCTTGATTTTTGGTTGCCAGGGGTATGTGAGGTACCTATAGCGGAATATGTAATAATAAATGCAGCAGCAGGGGAAAGAATATTATATCCCAAGCAAAAACACAGTAGCTATAGACAGCTAGAGATGCCTAGTGAATGCTTTTTTTTTTTTTTACTGAGAAGGTAACACTGGCTATTGACTTGCTATTTTGCAAATACAAAAATAGCCCTACCTTCCCAGTCAGGACACTTAGCAGCAGAACCTATATGAAAATACTGCTAAATGAGGGGAGATCTTACGCAGCATTCCCTGCTCTGCAGAATAATATAAGAAGTGTAAGAAGACAAGTGTTGACCAGCCTCTCCCGTGGTGGTGCTGAGAAACCTGTAGGTCCCATCTCTCTCTGCTGCTCTGGGCAAGTGACATGGCACATCCTATCTAACCAGGAGTGTGCATACTTGGTCAGCAGGCTGTGTGTGGGTTGGCCCTCCTACTTGTTTTAAACAGAAGTCTGCGCAACAACAAAGTTGTTTTTAGAGGTGGAGCAACTGAAGAGCGTGGGCATAGTCATATTCGTGTGTGTGTGAATTTGCACAATTTGTTTCTTGTCCATCCAGGAAAAAGACCATTAACAGCAATAGACAGGGAGCTGATTCTTTGTGGTGTGTGTCTGTTCATGTCTGCCTTACCCTGCCAGTGACCTTTTGCTTCTTTTGCCCACAAGGAGACCTGGGATGAGGTTATAAAACCAGATGTTTATCATTGCAAGTCGTGTGACAAACCGCCTGTTTAGCTTTCTCTTGCCACATTTCCTCAGCTCCGCTTACGTGCAACCAGGCAGCGTGTCTGCAGACAGCGTGGTACCATCCCCTCTGCTTTCTGCACAAATGGCTGTTTCTGTGCCACAGCTCCGTCCCTTGGCTAGGGAAGAAGGGCTGTCCCCTGTGCCATACAGTACCACGTTAGCTGCCACTTTCTTCTTGGCTGTCTTCACAAGCCTGACAACTCTTCTTCCACCCCAAGGCAGACCAGGTGCACAGCAGATGACTACTGTTCCAGCCACAGATCCATGGCTGTGGCTACTGACACTGGTGTGCCTGGTCAGATCTTCCTTCTTACCCTGACTGCATTGCCTCGGGATACAGGAAGCTTGGAGGGCTGGGATCTTTTTCTCCTCTGACAACACAGCACCTACTGCCTTGGTCCACTGCTGAGAACTGCCACAAGGCATGTCATAAACAACCAGGCATATTGACACAGCGTTACAAAGAACAGCATCCTAAACCTGCATCTAGATGCTCTCAGGGAGCATTTGGTGTAAAGCTAGTCTATTCCATGACAGGAGTACCAGTGGGGCAGATCCCAGTTGTTTCCTGCCTTTTCTTTACTGTGTCAGTAAAAATTCATTGTCTCAAACTCAGGGTTTTTTTCCTTAAGCATTTTACAGAGAATTAGTAATACTCACAGGCTATATGCCTAAACAAAGACCATACAATTATCTACAAAATCTTGGCCTGAGACCATGCTTGTAAATAAATCACAGATGAGGAAGTGATTCTCCTTTTAAAAAAACACTCCCAGGGTCTTGCAATGATAATTATTGTGATCATAAGGGAAGCTGTTACAGACAAATGAAGCACTGTGTAAAGGCTGGGAAAGAGGTTAATCAAGATGGTTCACCCTAGTCTAATTGTATAAAGCATGAAATGATATAATTAAATTTGGAGTCTCTACAAGCAACAGTCCTGTGTTGTATGAAGTTTTTGACATCTCTAGAAATACAGAATGGAGAAATTTGCTAATATCCTGTAGGAAACCCTACAGTGAAACTTAGACCAGAAATCATTGGATTACAAACCTCAAAGGCAGTTGTATAGTAGATTAGGAGAAAACAAAATAGCTAGTCCAATCTGGTTTAAAATAACTGTATTTGGGGTCTGTAATTCCTTGACTTCAAGGTTATATTATGTAATAAAAATAATTAATATGTGCATCTCTTTGGCTCCATGGGCATCTTAGTGATGAAAATAGTGAATATTTTGATTTCCTAGGCTCAACTCTCTGTCTAGCTGCAGCCAAACTTTCACATGGATCAGGCTTCAGCTGTTGGGGTTTTTGCAATGATTTACTTTTTCACAAAGTTGAAGTTAGTTAATCCAACTTCTTATTCACTCTCCTATGATGAAATATAACAAGTCATGTTGAAATTAACAACTTTTGAGGACTGTTCTCATGGTTTGTCTGAATCTTCCAGATTTACAGGACAATATACTCTGTAAACTAAACTACTTTATGAGCTCATTGAAAAAGAAAGAAACACAACAAATAAGGGCTCAGTCCCCTTTGCACAGACTAGTCTACCATGTGAATTCACTAATTCATCGCCTAAATCATGAGGTTTCTTTGTCATTTACAATTTGCAACAGACAACTTGTAACTCAACTGAGGTCCTGATGTGCAAAACAGTTACCTAATTTGTGGTGAGTGCTCACCATTCCTCTTCTGTCATGGTGCTGGTATCCCTGCTACCAGCAGTGCAACTGCTGTTGGATCAGATTCCAAAGCTTTTTGCTTTAACTGGTGGTTTTATACCTTCCAGCCTGGAAGTTTAGTCTGTGCCATTTCCATGTGTCAGCAGATTCTGAGAACTGCCAGACAATCACCGTGCAAAGACAGTGGCTGCAGAAGACAGCAATCTGCAGGTGGTAATGGTGCTTTATCCCTTCCTGTCCTGACTATTTGATATTATTTTAATGACAGAGCTCCAAATACACATCAGACATGAGCTGTGTTAGCCAAAAAATCTGACCTTATCACTCTCTCCAAATACCTGAAAGGCAGATGTAGTGATTTAGGGGTCGGTCTTTTCTCCCAGGTAGGAAGTGAAAAGAAGAAAAGGCCTTAAGTTGCACCAAGGGAGGTTTAGATTGGATATTAGGAAAAACTTCTTCAGCAAAAGGGTTGTCAAGCACTGGAACAGGTTGCCCAGGGAAGTAGTGAGTCACTATTCCTGGAGGTATTGAAAACATAGATAGGTGTGGTGCTTAGGGATATGGTTTAGGTGGTGAACTTGGCATTGTTAGGTTAAGGTTGGACTTGGTGATCTTAGAGGTCTTTTCAACCTAAATGATTCTAGGAGTCTATAAAGCTTTCCCAGGAATCATCAGGTTGGTGACTTCCAAACTCTGAGAAAACCATCAACTGAACTTCATGTGAAGACAATAATTCCCTCTCTTGAAGTCAGATCCCAAGTCTGTTCAAGGTAGCCACCATTTTGCAATACCTGGTCAGACAAAAATCCATTTTGCAGTCATTGCTACTATAGCCACATCCAGGACTGGAAAAAAACACCTCTGTTTTTTATCCTGAATATCAGGAGCAGTGCTGGTATGCATTTATTATACATCTACAGAAGGCAGTTGATGACTGTGGCTATATACTGCTCTAAAGCTGTTCCTGTATTATCACATTGCAGACAAATTGCTGCTGGATTTGTGTAGACTCATTATTTAACCAGCTGTCTGCTAGTTTTTACATTTTGTTACATAAGACTGGACTTTCTCCTGTACCTACTGCCACAGGCCTCTCACTGCTTAGTTCTAAAATATTGCACCCCAGTGACCTCGATGAAGGACACAGAAACTGCTATGGAAAGATCACAAAGTCATAGAATCATTTGTGTTGGAAAAGACATTTAAGACTATCAAGTCCAGCCATAAAAGTAACACTGCCAAATCCACCATTAAACCATGATCTTAAAGGACATGGTGACAAACTCCACAGGAGTGTTTGCATTGTATAGCTTTGAGCATCTTCATCTGCCAGTGGTGAGGGCTTAAGAAGCATTTTGCCACACAACTTCCTCCTGCTCTTTTCTGCCCTCTGTGCGAGCATAGTCATTTGTGCAATAAACCAGATCTGGGAGTTGATTGGGCTGAAAAACAACTATTTAAGGAGTGCTGACCCTAATGGGTAACTGTTGCCTCAGACTGTTAGATTAATTTTACAACTGTACTGTTTTAATGTCTTTGGCCATGATTATCATTCTCACTGGAGTGGCCTTGCACTGCTGAAGCGAAGCACAGAAAACAAAGTAGTTCTTTGTTATTTACAGTTACTTGCTGTTTGCTTATGATGGCATGGACCTGTTTTACAATAAAGGATTAACTTTTGGATATAGGAAGTAACCTAGATTTATGTAAATGTTGATTGTGACCAAGTATGATATTTGTAGATAGCCACAGACTGAAGCAATTTATTTTTCCTGGCAATAATCAGGTTGCTGTGTCTGAATGCAGCAGTATTCAGACAATTAGCAGTTCCGCAGTAATTTAATGGAACCCAAACTAAAAGTGCACCTGTCAGGAGGGCCGAGTACAGTATATGGGAATACAACTACAGTATGTACGACTTATTCACACGTAAGCAGAGTTTTCAGCATTGATGGCATAAGGCTGTAACCCAAACTTTATATTCCCAGTGCTGCATGGAAATTAAATAGTTCGAATGTCTTTTCAGCACTTGCCTCTGTTTGGTCCTATATGGATTTATTCTTGTTAAAAGTGCTTTGAAAGATTAAAATGCTAACTATGCTGATGTCACAACTTTCTTATAACATTTAAGAAATTCTCACTGTGTAAATGATATTTATTAACCCTTTAGAGTGTTACAGTTGCCTGCAAGATAGTTTAGTGCTCAACCATAAATGATGAATGGGTGACTATCACAAGCTCGTAAAACATTTAAAGGTGTGCACTATAGTTACAGTTTGCAAAGCCATTAATAGGCAAGGGAAGAGTGACTTGTTCATAAAGACTGGCTTGGTATTGAAGATCCCCTCCCCCGCCTGCGAAGTTTATCCGGTGCCTTAGTGGACTGACAGCCTAAAACTTTGAAGAGGTGGGCATCTGGGAGTAGAGATGGATATCATCTTTCTGCAGACAGTAGAGGCAACTGACACAGCTTATCAGTGCTAGAGAGGATGTGGTGAAGGACTAGGGAGTCAGGGTGGATGGGTGAGATCCTCTTTTGAAATCTGTGTAGCATTCCCTGTGCAACACTCACATGCTGCCTTGCAGGAAGCCGAGTAAGATGTGTCCCTGCACGAGAGCCAGAGACCCATGGCGATATCCACGGCCACTCAAAGCCCTTCACCATGTGCTGGTTGTTCTTCATTTGATCTGGGACTCAAATCAAACCTGATTTCTGCCAGGAAATCACACCTGTGAGCATGTGCTGCTGCTTAGCCAGCGCAACCCATTTGCACTTTGAGGCTGAGTTCTGGTGGGAGCACCTTCACTTGCCTGGTGGGAGGTGAGCCATGGAGGGGCATCCAGAACTGTTCTGCAAAACTATCTAATGGAGCAACCCTCAACAAGAGACAGCATAAGAGGGAAAATAAAAAGTGATACCTTTGTACAAAAAAGGTGTCACTTGTGCACAGTCAGTCTTCTCATAGTTTTACTCGCTCATTCTTTCCTACTAGGAAGCTTGAAGGTGTGTCTGCACACGATCTGTCCAAGAATATTTGTGGTGACAAAGGATTAGGGAAGCGAGCTATTTAGAGCTATTTAGTTCTCATAGTGTCTTTTGAGTTGTTATTAAAGGCAGCCATGTGGTTGGTTTATGAATGTGTCTTTTACACTTTTCAGAAGTTGTCAATGACTGTGAATCGTTTGTCTCTTCCTCTGTCCCACCTCTGTGAGTCATTAGGCAAAACTGATGATTAATTAATTATTCTTTTGTCTCTCTTTCTTAGTGTAGGCTGCTGTATTTAAGTTACCAATTGTTTTTTTCAAATTGGGTATTTATAAACACTGCAAATAGTTCTGGAGACTTTATGACCTACAAATTTAGGTGCCATTAACACATGCTTTTCTATCAGCCCTTTTTCTTCCACTTCTTCCTGTTCTCCCACATTCACACATTTTCTACTTGTGCTCTATCCATTCCAAGGCTGACATTTCTACTACTGCTCTTCACAGAACTAAGCTCAGGGCTTCTGCTGGACTTGGGTTCTATAGGGTCTGCAAAGGCAGAGGACTGAGGATGCCATTTTCTACTGAAAAGATTTCCAGCTCATTACGGCAGAAACTCAGGCTTGTTTCTGCTTCACAGGGAGCAATGCAAATATGAACTTCTAAAATTAAAGATAGCTCGTGTGAATGTGCATAATCATGATAAAAGAAGCTCAGTACACCTGTGTTCTGTAGGATAACCTCCTTGGGGTTTGTAATGAGGAGTTCACCAGAGCAACTTTAGAGGTGTACAGTGCTGTAAGATCCAGAGCATCTTTATAACTTCCATGAGCTAGTGCCTCCAGGCATAGGGGTGGCCATGGGTGTCAAGGAGGGAGCCATGGATGAAGTTGAACTTTGCTTGCTGAACAGTGCCAATCTTTCTAGAAGTGTGGGAGAATCAGCTGAACCACCTGTATCTCCCCCAGACCAGCAGCAATGTCCCATGAGTGCACGAGTGCGGGAACTCACTTTGTCAGGAAATCAGTGATGAGTTCAGGAAAGCTACAATAAACAGGCTCTACTGCTCAAGGGATACATTTTGGCTGGCACAGAGGAGAAGCTCTCTTCCTACCAGCAAGGAAGAAGGGCCCAATGGGATGCCATAGGTGTCACTATGGGAGGAGCTGAATGGGATGGCCATCCACTCCATTCCAGCAAGACCACAGCAAGGCAGGATGGATGTAATGGCTGTACTGCTGTCATTTCATGGTGCAAGGTAGGAAGTCAGGAATCTTCTGGTGGCAGCTGTGAGCTGTGTCCAGTGGCATTGCTCCCCTGTTGTGTGCTGCAGCCCAGTGGAGCAGCCACTCAAACCTTTGGTGAACACCCCGAGCACTAATCCGTGGGGAGATGTGGGAGCAGCATCTCCTGCAGGGCTGTCTGGTTCAATTGAAGGAACACTTCGCTGTTTCTGGTTACATAGTGATCTTCTCACCTTCAAGCAGTAGGTTTGGACAGGTGGTTGGTTGGTTTTTCAGGGAAATGCCTGGTCAGACCTAAGGCTGCAGATGGTCCAGTGGCATAGACTTACCCCAAAATAATCAAGGGCAGAGATTCACTGGCTTGCTAGATGGCTGGCATGGTATTCCTGCAGGAGAAGGTGCTCCAGCTTCATACCAGGATGGAGAAAGGAAATGGCGATAGGTAATTTCTTCAAGAGGAGACACAAATAAGAATCCAGCACATAGGAACATGGGCTTTCCTGAAAAAACAGATCAATCCTTTGTCGTGTCACACTATTTCAAACCATAAAAGTAAGAAAAATGACACGTCCTTTCAAGGAAGTTAGAGACATTAATTAATGCTTGTGAAGCACTAAGAAATATAGCAATAAATTACATGGGTGATCCTATGAGGATATTACTAATTTTGTATTCAGGGCAGAGTTTGAGTAGGGTATAGTAAATGAGGCATGAGGTCATGCACTTAACAATGAGGACAAAACAAGCTAATGGATAGTTGCTCATTAAATGTATGCCTTCCATGTGCACAGAAAGGCCAAAGTGCTATGTAAAAAGGTATATGTTATCCTTTAGTTGAAGATTTTACAGTGCATATAAGAGTTAAAAGTTTAATTTGTCTGGGAAGCTTTTAATCAGGCATTTCCTACTGTCTGAGTACCCAACTTTGCAATCCTAACACTCTTTGAACATAGGCTTTTTATGAAATTCAGTGGGAATTGTTTAAATATTGTGTTTCCTCTGCTTCTTGTGTCACAGCTGGCGGTGAGCTCCTTCTCCCATGCTGCCTTTGCTGACTGGAACAGACTAAATGGCTTTCTGAGTTACCTCAGATCCCATCACCAAATCCTATTTTTTGCACATAGAATTCCTGTCCACCTTTCTCATAAAAGAACTCAGTCCCATTTCTTGACCAAGTGTGGGTCCATGAAACTTGTGTCTCTGTCAGGTGTTGTCTTTACTTCTCTACTGTGTTTTTATACTATAAGTACATAAATCTTTAAGATGTCAATATATCTGCCTGCGGTTATTAATATAAAATGAGACCATAAGTGATTTAGTGTTCTGAAGTTTTCCATGTCAGATTAATTAGTTCAGAGAAGTGTTTAGTTCAGTCTACATTAGGTTTTAATGAAATAGCAGCAAACTGACTGACTATTTATAGAAGCTCAGACTGACTGTTCTCTCTCTTAAAAAATTTGAATTCCAATATCCTGCTGAAAATAGTAAAGGTAAATAAAAAGCAGAGAATCAAACTGCTTCCAGAATTGGATATCCTCCAGTATGTTTCAGTTTTCTATTGTAGATATATCACAAATACAGTCAATAGAAAATAAATATCCAACAGTAAAATGGATACAGAGCAAATGCAGTATTGATACAGCAAGAACACTGATTTCAGTGTCTTTGCTATTGTTTAACATGTACTAGCTGGGTTTGACCCAACATATTCTGTTTCTGAAACAAAAAAATATAAGGATTTGTAACAGACCTGTGGCACAAATGATCTCTCTGATCAACACTTTAAATAATTGCTTTTTAATATAGGGTAGAAATAACAAGTAGTGCAGGGGATGGCCATCAGCAAGAAGTAGAGATGGCACTTGGTGTCCTTTCTGTTGTGCTTTTTTTCTACTATGTCCTTAGTCTAACTGATATAGTGGTTTATTGCTTTACAACTTTTCTTAACTCCCTTGAAGCAAGAAAGCCCTGCAGAGAGACCTCAACAAATGAGAGGACTGGGCAATCACCAACCATGTGAAGTTCAGCAAGGGGAAGTGCTGGATTCCACACCTGGGATGGGGCAACCCCGGATATACAGACAGACTGGGGAATGAGAGACTGGAAAGCAGTGCCATGGAAAGGGTCCTGGGGGTCCTGCTTGATGGCAAATTAAATATGAGTCAGCAGTGCCCTGGAAGCCAGGAGGGCCAACTGTGTCCTGGGGGGCATCAAGCACAGCACTACCAGCTGGTCAAGGGAGGTGCTTGTCCCGCTCTGCTCTGCACTGGTGTGGCCTCACCTGGAATATTGTGGCAGTTTTGGGCACAACAATATAGGGAAGATATTAAGCTGTTAGAGAACGTCCAAAGAGAGCCATGAAGACAACAAAAAGTCTAGAGGGGAAGCCGTATGAGGAGTGACTGAGGTCACTTGGTCTGTTCAGCCTGGAGGAGGCAAGGGGAGCTCATTGTAGTCCGCAGCTTCCTTGTGAGGGGAAGAGGAAGGGCAGGTACTGATCTCTATGGTGACCAGTAACAGGAATCCAAGGGAACGGCCTGAAGTGTCAAGGGAGGTTTAGGTTGGATATCAGACAAAGGTTTTTCACCCAGAGGGTGGTTGGGCACTGGAACAGGCTCCCCAGGGCAGTGGTCACAGCACCAAGTCTGGCAGAGTTCAAGTGTTTGGATGATACCCTCGGGCACATGGTGTGACTCTTGGGAATGGTCCTGTGCAGGGCTAAGGGTTGGCCTCAGTGATCCTTGTGGGTCTCTTCCAGCTCAGCATATTCTGTGTTTCTGTGACTATTTTATGAGGCATTAGGTTTTGTTTTCTACAATATTTAAATATATAAAGCATGTTGATTCTTCTTGTCACTCTGAATTTTTCAAATTGGCAGCATGTAATTTCTCTTTCCTTTGGATAAGGCTGGTACAGTGATGCTATTATGTCTGCCCTCCTGAGCCTCCGTGGCTTTGCAGAGATAACAGATCAAATGCTCACATCCCGCTTTTTTTCCTGGGACCACAGAACCAGTGATTCTTCAGATGGTATAAACTCTCCTAATTGTAAGATTCTCAACCTGAAAAAAGACAATCATTCATGCACTATGTGAATTCAAAAATTATTTGTACAGTATTCACTGCATTCTGTGTTTTTTAAAAGAGAAAATAACCCTAAGACAGCTTACAGATTAAATTTAAAGAAAAGAAACCAACCCTTCCCTACTGACAAGTTAATTTACAGTGTTTGAAAATTACAGAATGGAGTAAAATTATTTTATTGCTTTCTTTCATCATTATGCCACAGTACTAATTATGTTCCTGGTATTCTAAAGTCTATAATGGTATTTCCTGTCGCTGAGTTCCTATTTCTTTATTAAATAAATTTTTTAAACAGTGCTTTATGTTTCTAGTAAGGACCTAGTAGCAGACTATCATCTTACAATGACACCAGCGGGTAAGTTTTCATCCGCTGCAAAGATAGAAATGATGAAACCATGATTGCATAGAATAGAAACAGTAGAAAAATAATTAATATTTTCCAGGACGATCAGCATATGCTGCCACAGTGAATCACATTTTAATATGGAAAACTGATGAAGTCTAGAGCATAAATAATACAAGTTATGCAAACGTATCTCTACATGCATATAAGAAACTGGTGTATGGAAGGCACTACATTATGATGGATACTTGCTTTGCTGCAATCACTGTTTTGCACAGACTTCAGTGAGAGTGACCTTTTATTTCAGACACTATTCCCAGATGGCTTCAGAAAGATCTAAAGAATTTCAACCAAGGAACGAGCACTTCTCTGATAAAGATGGACCCACTGCCACAGCACTGATAAGCTCAGGGCTTAACATGGAACAAAGGGTCATTGCTGTCTGGTCTGGGAAGCGTTAGCAAACTGCATGCAAACATAGGCAAACTTAATAATAACAGCCAGTTTCAAGGTGCTTCCCGATCACTGCTAGAAAGAGGTACATGAAATATGACTCTGTTCTTGTTAAGTGTATAATAAAGTTATTGAGACAGAGAATACACAATTGAAGGATTAACCTCCAAGGAGAAATAGTCCCTCATGGGAATCAAGCTTGCGCTACTAAAGGGAGAGCCTTACGGCAATTTAGTCCAAAGGCCAATTGCAACAATACTTCAAAAAATTGTTTTAATGCAGTCCTTAAAGTAATGTTGTATCTTTCCCCATGGCTTCTAGGGGGCTTTTGGCAGCTGGGGATTTCTGCACAGAAGCCACCCCTGAGAGATCCCTACGACTGGAGCTGAAAAGGTGATGGCAAAAGGTTTGGCACTGCACTGGCTGTAATGCTTCTGGGGATGGGCTGAAGAGAAGTCCTTGGCCAGGGAGGAGTGGTGAGTTACTGCAGCTCCTTTCCTCTATTTGAGCAAAACTAGGTACCAGGGCCAGGTGTTAACAAATGCTGAGCCCACAGGAAATGTCAATGTTAAGACTGTTAGGGAACACATTAACCCTGAATGAGGTCTCCAAACATAGGATGCCTGTCATTAGTACAGTTGCCTGGCAAAATTTAGTGGTGTGCGTTCCAACCATACTTCCAGCAATTGTCATAGGCTTGTTTAGAGACACTGTGAGACATGACTGAAATCTTTATGTTCTTCTCCATGTTTTTCTTTCCATTCACTGATTACAGGTCCAATTCTGACAAAACTATTGGAAATCACACACAAATATTTGGCAATGGAAACAGCCTCTTCACATGAAGCCAATGTAGCATTTTTCCAACATCTTTCAATTAACTATAATCACAAAGTTGTTTATGTTTTTAATAAGTTGATGGTAGACAGTTTTATTTTTAAGAAAAAAAATTTTTTTTGTTCCTTTTTTCCCTCAGTAAGGTACAAGATTTCTGGTATTGACTGAAACAATGCATAAGTGAGGCAGATCATGGTAAGATTTTGTTTGAAGAGCTTTGTCACTGTCTTTCCTGTCCTAATCACTACCCTATTTAAACATTCAACTTAATCTGCATGAAACCACTAAGCTAGACAAATTATTGCAGTGATTTTGTCATACAAGCAAGTGCTTTAGGCAAATTTAGGTCATCAGAATAATTTCTCATTATCCCCACATTTATAAAGATATTTTGTATCTTACTTTTTCTTGTTGAGAATTATTTTAAGAGGGGCTTTGTAATAGAAAAGGAGATCTGTCATCAAACCAGTCATTTTTCTGGCACACTGCACTGTGAGTAATGCAATTGCTTAAATAAAAATGGTGCAGTTTTAACATCATAATATAATCACTCATTTCTTTGCCTTTCATTCTAATAATGTAAGACATAATGAACTCTTGGTAGATATAGTGATACCCCATAAGTATTTCTATAGGATTTATGTTGTCATTTAATATTATTTCAAAGGATAAAACATAATTCTTGCCATTTTTCTCCGTTACTCATTTTGTGATTTTTATGTTCTCCCACTATCACAGAAAAAAAATGATCAAATTAACCATTTTAACAAGCATTTGCTAGTTGTGCCTAAGTACGATTCATTTCAATGACTAGTGAAATCAATCAAATAATGGGGCTTAGTCTCCTTTCCCTGAATAATGACTTCAAGGAAGATCCACCTCCCTCTCAGGGAAAGAATGGATAGCTGGGAATGCTCAGGGGAATAAAAGGGTTTAAAGCGCCACACATAAAAGGCTGAGTAGAGGAGTCTTTGAAAATAAATGCAGGCTTCAACAAAGGATGAGAAAGAAAAGGGTACAGAGGGAGAGGCTTGGTGTAGATATGGACGGGGATACAGAAGAGGTTACTGAGGCAATGCATAATACCCCAATCGAAGGGCAAATGGGCTGTAGGTGAGGGGTTGTAGGCGTAGGAAAATGCATTTTGATGAGGAGCACAGGATGTGCAGAGGCTGGCTGTGGCTAGCAGGGTAATGAAGAGACCTGAAAAGGAAGCCAGTCTGGAAAATGAAATGAATTATCTCAAAATGAAGTGTTTGTATTTCCACTAGTTTACAGTGAGCTATTCTTCACAATCAAAAAATTATGGTAAGAAAAAGAGAGATGGGGCCCATACAAATATTTTTTAGATGAAAGAAATCATAATAATTCTTTTCCATTTTCCCATGTGTCGTCTTTAGATTTAATTGAAAATAAAAGGCACCTGATTTCTCATCAATCCAGAGTGGTGAAAAAAAATCATAATATTGCCTCACAGTTATACACCTTCTGTCTGGATTATTTGCATTTGTAGCAAAGTCACACTGGAAGATTCTCTTGGAGAAGGACTGAAGTAGGCTGTAGCATTTCTAGTGAGTGTTTACATCCACTTCTTCAGACAACAAGCAAACACAGAAATGATCAAAGGAGTTGGCAGGTAACCTGCTGGCTGCTCTCAGGTTAGCATCCTTTGAGTTCAAAAGATTGAAACCCCTATAATTATTTTAAACCATTTTATCAGTTTTTGCTATCAGTAAGCTGTTGATAGGTTAAGCATGTAATTAAACAGTAATTGAGCAGGACTTCAGTGAAGTCGCAGATTTGAGCTGTTGTAGCTGAAAGACAGATTTGTTGTAACATGGTGTCACGGTTTAATCCTGGCTACCAAGGAAGTACCATGCAGCACCTCGCTCACTGCCCCACCAGTGGGACTGGGGAGAGAATCAGAAAGGCAAATGCTTGAAAACCTGTGGGCTGAGATAGAGACAGTCTAATAAGGAAAGCAAAGGCTGCACGCACAAGCAAAGCAAGGAATAAATTCCCTGCTTTCCATGGGCAGGTAGGCATTCAGCCATCTCTAGGAGAGCAGGGCCCCACTGAGTGTTAATTGTTACTTGGGAAGATGAACTCTACCAGTCCAAACATCCCCTGCTTCCTCCTTCTTCCCCCCACTTTGTATACTGAGAGTGATGTCATGTGGTATGGAATATCCCTTTGGTCAGTTTGGGTCACCTGTCCCAGCTGTGTCTCCTCTCAACTTCCATGCACCCCCAACTTCCTTGTCAGCAGTGGCAGTGCAAAAAACAGAAAAGGCCTTGGCTCTGTGTAAGTGCTGCTCACCAATAACAAAAACATCTCTATATTATTAACCTTGTGTTCCGCACAAATCCAAAACACAGCTCCATATCAGCTACTGTGAAAAAGATTAACTCTACCCCAGACAAAACCAACACACATAACAACATTTTTTATTTTGTTAGAGCTAACAACTTCTTGGAGATATGCTAAAAGATCATCACTGCCTGACAAAATTCCAATAATGTGTGTTCAGCCACCTCCAATTATTGAAACAGCAGCTGAGTCACAAGACTTACTCATGGATATTTGGCTTTATTCTCCAACTAAGATTACCCAAATGGACTAGAGTAGTCAAGGGGCTGTCCCAGTACTGTAATGGCAATGTTTTAAGCTCTAGGAGTGTTTGCAGTGCTCTGGAAAGATCTTGTTTGAGCAGTTTGATGTCACTGAAGAGCATAAAAATGCCACTGTCCCTCCATAATATTTTGTTGAGGCTCAAATTCTGCAGTGTTTTTTAAATATGGAATACAAATTTTAAAATAAGTGTTAACTACTGGGAGGGACTATGTCGACTCTGGCAGATAGACAAGATAACCAGTGGTGGGCGCAAGACTTTTGGCTGATAAAGGGCATCATCAAGGCCCTCTTCTCTGAGTTGGTGTCATACCTTCACCATCCTCACATGAGGAACCAATAGCCATGTCCAAAAAAATGACTGCCATATTTTAGAGTCTTGCAATCTCTGACCACTACTCCTTGATCACTAATTCCTTTGAGGTGCATAGGCAAAGAGGTTATGGAGATTTTGTCTTCAACAGTGCTGTGGGTGACATCTAAGAAGGTCTCCAAGATTTCCTAAGTTGACTAGAATCATATTCTCCTTCTGCTTCCAGCCTACTACAACTACATATGCTGTAAGGCTTTGCGATTGCCACTGAATTATCTGGCCCCTTGAGAAACTCCACTTTCTCTCATGGTACAGGTTTGTGGGAAACACCATATCTTCAGGGCTGCAGACTGCAACTATCTGAGTTTTTTTGGCAAGTGTAAGAGGGAGCTTCCAGAGAGAAAGAATTGTGGGGGAAACGTAATACAAAAAGGACAGGTTCAGTAGGAGAAATGAGAAGGGAAAGGTTTCAGATCTGAAATCTGGATGAATGAGGATAAAGCAGCAGAATAGACACTGCTAAAGCTGTTGAGGATGGGCAGCTGGCAGCAACTAGGAAGATAAATCCGGTACCTTACCATGAAACCTCCTTTAGGCTGTGAGGCCCCCCTTCAGGGAATGCACATACCTTAGTTATGTGCTCGAGGGCCTTGTGATGCAAAGTCCACGAGAGGATTTAGGACTAATTACTCCACTGAGTGTTGAAATGCCCTGGAGCAAAGCTCCTGGTCTGGTTTCATTCAATGGGAATCTGCTTTGTGGCAACTAACACCACTCTGAGAAATCAGTTAACATACGACAAATGGGGACAGTCTGGTTAATTGATTCAAAACTACTCTTGCTATGACCCAGATTACTAAGATAGAATGGCTGTGACTTAAAAGTACCTGAATATGTCTTTGCATGACTATGATCAAGAATAACTATTATTATTTTTTCCTTAAGGGTTCTATTTAAAGGGGTATGATTAAAAAGAAATAATATGATTATTGCTTATTGTTTCTGTCTTTCTGCAAAATGGAGAAAACTAAAAAGAACATTTTGTGAACAGAACAGCTTTGCAATGACACAAAGAACTGCATTCATACTTTGCTTTTCTGCCATGTTGTAAATATTTCAAACCCAAATAAGTTTGTGTAGTAGGTGACAAATGTATTGTTTTTGCAAATATAAATCTTTGAACAATGTCATCTGCATTTTTTAAAAAAGATCAAGTAAATGAAAAGATCTGCAGTTCTCAGAGAGGAAATAGTAACCATCTTTGAAACTTGATTTCTGTATTTGCACCACAAAAGTGAATTATTTGCATATTCATTAGCAAAATCAACTTTTTTTTATTTTCTAAACCCTAAGTAATAGAGTCTGAGCCTTCAATTTTGCAGGTGTCTGAAGCTCTGCAGAACTGACATTGATAAGCTCTATCATCTTGAAAACAAGCTCTTTTGTAGCTTTCATGTAAGTCATTTTCTTTCACATTCTAGTTTTGCTAAGTTAAGCTGTGGTTGAAGATCTCAAACCATGACCACATGGGCATTTATGGCTAGAAGCAAACTTCTCCACCCTTGCTCTGCACCTGTATGCTGTGCACCAGCTGTGATCTGGAAGCTGTGGGACTGATTTAGATGAGGGAGGGGGGTTTTCAGCAGCCTTGGAGATCCACACATGTGCCTCTCTAGCTCCCAGACCAGCCTGGATGCCAGCATCCCTCAGCACACACAACTCATTTTGTTTCTGTTGGGTCCCTTCCCATGTAGCTTTGCCTTTTCTTAATTAAACTCCATCTTCATGAAGGCTTCAGGCATCTTCTAGAGTAGATCATCTCCTTTTACTTATCACGCACGCTACTATTACTCAGGCAGTAGAAATAAGCAAGGGCAGACTTGGTGTAGTTTAATATGTAGTGAACTTTTCAGCAACCCCCAGAATGTAGCAATGTCATCCTCTGTTGATAATAATCATGAAGTCAATCTTCAAATGCAGGAGTTGGATTGCCTGTTGATGATGGCACCTGTTTGTTATTTCATTCGTGGAAAGTAGAGATCAGAAAGATGCATTAACATCTTTTGCTCCTTCAGTGCAGAACCATTCTGTCTATTTGATTTTTTTTTTCCCTAACCTAGCTTATCAAAAAGTTCATAAAATGGTGCCAACCAGGATAGTTCACTGTTAATGAATATTCTTTGATGCAATATTTCACTACATTTTTTTGGGTGAATCTACAACTAAACACACCTTTTTTCCTAGTGAAGATAGGTTATAAAGCTAAAAGGGTTTTTCCTATAAAGGAAAAACCTATAAGGGTTTTTCCTTTTTGTGGATGACAGTTCTCTGCACCTTTTTCTGAGAACTTGGAGTTGAACAAGGCAAACCAGTAAACCTAACCAGAGATCTGGACTGCAGAGCAATGTCCTCACAATAAGAAACTGATAGGGGCTGTAGCAGGAAGTTGAGATGTGTTTTGGGGAACCTTTGAACCTCAGCTATGATAATTGTACAAGCTGTCACCAATGGGGCAGTGCTGTGAAGAAGTGCAATCCTTGAGCTGGGCTAGTGGAAAACTTTAACGTAATTCTACCCAAACAGCAAAACTTCAGAAAGTATGTATATAAATATTCATGTGTCTATATCACTCCACTATTTTACTGAACCGAAGTCTTGATCCTTCAGCTTCTCTCAGCAGTCCTTTAAATGGAAAATGGGAACCAAGAACAATTCTTGTACCTAGGAAAGGGCTGGAGACAAAGGCTTATTAAATTGCAGTGTGAGGTGGGGAATGGCAGAAAGAAGATCCTGATTGGTACAGTTTGTCACTTCTCTTTCTCTTTGAGTCAATGCCTTTCTCTGTTCATGCCTCAGTGATTCTCTCTCCCAGTAGGCTCAAATTCTGCATCTCGGCAGCCAAGAGGTATGGGCAATAAATCCTGGATGCAGACAAGGGGTGCTTAGGATCAGGAATCTCAGCCCGCAGGATGAACCAAGAAGCTGGAGATGATGGCTGAAGTCTGCCAAGATTCAGAGGAGCACAGCAGCATGCCAGACCCTTGCTGGATTTGAGTGTATCAGCCTGGTAACTGTCCAGTAAGGGGGCCCGAACTGCAGTGCTGGTTTTGTGGTAACAGTATCATGATTAAAGTGGTTTTACTACACAACTCATCTCAAAACCTGGCCAGTTTTCCAAGCTAATGTAGGGCAAAGCCTTGAAGACAAATAACAGTGTATGCATATAGTGCATTTCTTTTCACCAGCAAACATGAAAAAAAGCACATTGATTCCAGATTACAATGTCAGAGATACATGAAGAACATCTGTCACTATGACAGAATCATAAATCATTGTGCTGAAATCCTGACATGTCTTTTTTCATAGGCAAAGTAATTTTTTTAAAATGGGATATAATTAAGTTGCTTAGTGCCACACATTATCTACTTTAAACCTGTTATTTTTCTCATGTGAAAAATGTCAGATAAAGCGCACCAGTTTTGTTTTGTTTTTAAATGAAGCTAGTAAAAAAAAGCGACTACTATATACCTCAGCAATTCAGGGTGCTGCTAAGAATTGTCCCATGTGAAGACATTATAAGGAAAATAAACCTGTGAGTAAATGAAACTGTGTTGTAGGTGTACCAGCAAACCATCCTGATGTGGAAGACAGATAAGTAGTAAGAGACCAGTATAGCTGCATCAGGAATTCTCCAGTGACTTGAATATTGAAAAGGAAATTCTACAGAAGATGAAAGCAAGGGCACAGAAGTGAGATGAGTAATAAAGCACTGGCATAAACATCTAGGGATAAAACTAGGAAGAATCAGTCACAAAACTAGTTACAGCTTTCCTTGAGTAAAAAATTGAAGGGTTCTATAAATACCAAGAAATTAGAGGAAGAGAAGGGCAGAGGCACAAATAATAGACACACTGAGTAGAGTGAAATGTTTTTTTAATTTATTTTGCTACATTCTTTACCTGCACATAAACCTTAATGACAGGTACTTAACAACACCATTTTTTAACAGGGGAAGGATATATACTAGAATTGGGGGGAAAAAAAACAAGGAAAAGAATGTTTGAATAAGTTAAACCTACGGAAGTTTCAAGAGCTTGCTGAAACTCACTTAATACCTACTGGTCTCTTGTTCTTTCTGAGAGTTCCTGCAAGAGTACATAAGTCACCANAGGGCACGTCTCCAGGATGAAGGACCACCGCCTCCCTAAGATCGTGCTCTACGGTGAACTTGCCACCGGCTGCCGCAAGAGAGGAGCCCCGAAAAGGAGATACAAGGACTCCCTGAAACAACATCTCAGCCTTGGCCATATTGACCATCATCACTGGTCTGCTCTGGCCTCCAATCAGGAGGCCTGGAGACAAACCATCTACAATGCTGCTGCCTCCTTCGAGAACTCACGCAAGATCACTCTCGAGGAGAAAAGACAACGCAGAAAGAATCGCGTCCAGTCGTTGCCACCTGGGGAATCTTTCTCGTGTCCCTTCTGCAACCGGACTTGTCTGTCACGCATTGGCCTTTTCAGCCATCAGCGTGCCTGTAGCAAGCGCGGATAAAGCCCTTCGAAATCTTCGTTCGCGAAGCCAAGCCATGATGATGATGATGACATAAGTCACCAGGGCCTACAGCAACTATGTAGCCTAAGATGGAAATTCAGTCAGTGTGATACTTCCAATGTTTGGTAATGATCAGACATCTGATACCACAAAATAAACTTTGAAAATTATTTTAAACCAAAGAGCTGGTTGGTTTAAAAGTTTTGTCTTCTTAAATTCTTGCCATCATGGCACATGGTTTTGAAAAAGGAAAAGAAAAGAAAAATTTGGTAAGGTTTCTTAAATTCACAGCAGGTTTAGATTTCAACACTATTAAGAAGTTGTTGGCTGCAGCCCTGGTTTGCGGGATTATAGCCATTTCTGCTTTTAAAAATGGGAAATGAAGAACCTACGGAATTACAGAGTACTCAGCCTAACTTCAATACTAAGAAAGATAATGAGACAAATTCTTGAGAAGTAAATTCATACACACCATGAGAATAAGGTGATAAGAAGCATCCAACATGAATTTGTCAAACTAATCTAATTTCCTTCTTGAATAAGGCAACTATATATAGATAAGGAAAAGCAGTAGAAATGACCGTATGTTGACCCAAGAAGTATCTTGACCCAAGAAAGGCTTTTGGCGCTGTCCTGTATGCGCATAAATGAACTGGAGAAAGCCGTTGCACTTGAAATCACATTCTAATTCAATTCACTGTTAAAAGTAAACCTAACACCTGATTGTGGGTAGCTGCACTAGGGGGACGTTGAAGGCATCTTGCACAGCTCCTAATGGATACGCTTCTGTTCAATGTTTCAATTAAAGCTTAGATGACAGAATTAGAAATAATTATGTACTTATAAGCCTGGTAGGTGGCACCACGTAAAGATTTGCAAAATGTGCTCAAGGACAGAATTAGTATTAAGAAATGTCTTGAGAGGTTCTGAAGTCCAACATTGAAAATTTGAATAAAGACAATTGCTTTATATAAAGACAGGACTATACTTGGGAGGATTAAATCAGAAGCATAACCACAGAATGGCACTGCAGATAAAGATGTAATGATTAATGAGGGCCATGAATGAGTCAACATTGTGATGCTGTTGAGGAAAAGAGATAAATGTAATTTTAAATTCTCTTGAATTGTCTGCTTGAAACAGTGTATGAGCAGTATATGTAAGATGAGATAATTAGCATGTTCTTCTTGGCACTGGTAAGGCCTCAGCTAAAATAGTGTTTTACTCTGAGGCACCATAATTTAAGAAATATGTAGATTAGCTGGAAGCAATCCAGAGATCAACTAGGATAAAATTTGGAAAATTGTATCCATAAAGCAAGGTTGCAATTTTTAGTTTTCTTTTAATCTGAAAAAAAATTAAGGTTATGTGGGGTTCAACAGTCTTAGAGTACATAAAAGGCTAATATAAAGAGAGTAGTTCTATGTTTTTTCATGCCTACTAATGATACGGGCAGAATGTGAAGGAAACCTTTTTTAGATGTACTATAATATGTATTACAGTAACATGTTCTACCTAGAAGAAAAGATTATTGCTGGAATATATTACCCAAGACACTTGTATAATCTCTGTCATTATTGTTTTTAGATACGAATCAGAGGAACTGCCATCTACAATTACCAAGACAACTGTGTACTTTCTTCAAGGTTAAGAGATGGACCAGATGAATGTATTAAATGGCTGAAATCCCTGAAACTGTGACGAAGTGTACAAGTTATTACAAGGTAATCCATGAAAGGTTTTCACTAAGAAAGCATTTGAAAATACAATGTGTGGTTCTGGGCACATTCATTTGCTGTTACGGAATATTGCACAGGTTGTTCTCTGGTCTTTTTAAAAACAAAACAAAACCAAAAAAAACCCAACCAAAACATCTTTGTTTCCTTTGATTTTGTGTTGTGGAATTTTTGGTTTGTTTTTATTTAATCTCAGGAAGGTTAGGTACAGCTTTGATTAAAAATATTGAGGAATAGCAGACTACATAACCCCTTGAGATTCCACTCAAGTCTACATTTCTATGATTCATATACAATCTGCAGTATTTTTTCTGACCCGCTGAAGAGCTTTGCAAGCGCAAGTTAATTATTAAACTAGTTATTTTCCCAGGGCAGTAATGACCTAGCCATTTATGATAGTGCTCAAATGAGGAATTAAACAAACATATCCAGAACAAACACAGATCAAACCATCTTTGCCAACGGAAAAGTACAAAATCTGCAAGAAATTCTGTATTGTAAAAATTATTTTAATTAAAAATTTTAAAATATTTTTCTAATTTGGAAAATTTTAAAAATGGGAATTGGAATGAGAAGAAGTGACATTGTTTTGGAAATGTTGGAAAGTTTTGAGGACTTGAATTATAACGGAACATTTCAACATTCAAACCCCAAAACATTGCAGTCATGGTGTATCACCTATATATATCCTAAGTAGGAGAGCACAGAGCTGTATAATACACAGGGAAATGTCAACCAAAATCACTGTGCAAATAAAGCAGTATTCTGCAAAATTATAATTTTTTGTCTTAGCTCAAAATAAATCTCTTTAAAATCATACTCCCAAGGGAAAAGAGAGCAAAATAATTTAGTTTTCAATTTTATTTTTTAAATTATTTAAAACTAAGTTTTTCAGAAAATAAGCTCTTTGTTAGAAATTCAAATCCATATAAAACTTTTGACAAATTCTAGTCATTACTCAGTATAAAAATAGCTGGCTCAAAAATGTTTTCTAAAGAAATCTGTGCTCATGGCAGTGGACTGCAGTGTTAACTGAAATATGACTGTAAACACTGGAAGTATTTGCAGTCGCCATTGTTATTTTAGTCTAGCCAAAGATGATCATAAGACTCAAAGATAGGATCATTACAAGATTATGACTTTCCAGAAATTCAGAAATATTTAGGTCTGGTGTTAATTGGTATGCCATAGTTCAGCAAATATCCACTGGTCCTTTTGTTCTTTTAAAAATATGCATGATATTGAGACACCAGAATAATGATTTCATACTGCAGAAGAACTTTCTCTCTTATAAGAAAACACTGGATCTTGTGAATTTTGCTGTGCAAATGGATAAATACTGACCTAATGAATCTGGCTAGCTTCAGGTATACCACTACACACCTTAACCCTTGGATGAACAGCAGTAAAAAACCTACAGAATTCCAATGATCCCAGGACAAATCTATCAGGTGTCAAGGACAGCCTGAATACCAAAGCCCAGAGGGACAATTAGACAATGGGAGTTGGAATAGGTGGCCTTTAAAAGTATCTTCCAATCCAAGCTCTTCTATGATTCTATGGCCCAAGAGAAGAAAACTCAGCTCGGCTGACCTTGCTTAGAGCAGCCCTGGTGAGGCAATTTTGTTGCTGAGACCCCTAAATCCGAAGGTGGACTGTTTGGTTTGTAGGCCAGGACAGGTTTGCAGGGGCTGCGTACAGCCCCATTGCACACGCCAACAACCTAAAGTGTCTTAAGCAGATTAAGTAGCTTTAAGCAGCTTTGAAGACTTAGATACTTTAAGCTTATAAAGCAGTTTAAGCTGCTTAAACCGCTCTAGGACTTTAACAAGGGCCCCATGATGCTGCTCCTCGCCAAGTGAGTGAAACAAAGGTGCCTGCAGCTCCCTCACCATTGGCTGGAGGGATGGAGCTACAGGCTTGCCACAGATCCAGGCAGGAATATGCTGATAGTCATATATTTTGTCAATGTGATGTATAAAATAATGTAACATATACTATCTCCCCTTGGTTAACTCCATGTTTTTTACTCTTTTGTAGCTACCTCCCTTTCCCAGCCACCTCCATCCCTTTTTGTCTATTTTTGCCCATTTAGCTCAGGCTCTTTCAGTATCTCTTTCGTCTCTAATTAATTCTTCCTAAAGAGATCAGTGGACTGCTCTTGCTGCAGTGATACACTTTTATGAAGAAAACATGTCTTGATTCAACCTATTCAATCCACAGAACCGTGCTGGGGGTAACCGTTCATTTGTATCACTATGGTTTAACCTAAATCTAGAACTTTTTTCTCAGAAGAAGGGCATGAGTTGATGGAAGCATTGTGAAAAAACCCAGCTGTGTAATCCCAGGAAGTATTGGTGGCAGCCATAAGGTTATCACCTACAAAAGCAGGTAACCAGTTGGGATAGCATTGCTCAGAAGAAGGAATACAGTGCATTGAATCTGTGTTGCATTTTGGAGGTTTCAGTAAGGATATAGGAGGAGCAAGTCTGGGGACAGCTGTCCAGAAAAATGGGTAAATGTATCTTCCTACGCTGATAATCTCTTAGGGCTGAAAGGACTTTGTTTTCAGTTTTTACTCCATCTGTCTGAATTTGGGGTACGCTGCACAAACCACAAGTCATCCTGTTCTTACCAAAGGATAACACCGCCTCCCACTTACACACAAGACAGCAAGTGAGTATTTGGTTGAGTGACAATTCACTTTGAACTGCCACGTTAATAACTAGGACAGTGGTGATGATGTACTGGAGCACTTGAGCTGGATGTGGTGTCTTTGGTGCTGAGGATCCACGCAGGCCGACATCATCCCACTTTTTTCATGTTTGAATTCCTTTTCCAGTTCCTTTAGATGGCACCTCCTCCTTTTCTTTCATATCACTCACCCATTTCCTGGGGTCAGATCTTAACTTCTCAGCTGTTCTCTCTCCATAGTCCTCAGTTTAATGGGGCCTATATTTTTCAAAGACTTGTGGAGTCCTTTATGTGTGACTTGGTATATATCACACACTCTAATCACAATTTAGCTACGAAATGTAACAATTAAGCTTATCATACTGGAACAATGTGTTTTAAAGACTTCAGGGTGTAAGCAGGAAGAGGGATAATGGTCAGCCTTACTCACTGATCTATTTTTTGCTGATTATATATGTTATACATTCCTAAATGATGCTGCATGTCACCATAGTGTGTATTGAATGCACACCATGTCCAATGTGACATATTTACACAAGCAGCATTTAACACTTTTGTTGAGGCCTGATTTATACCAAATGAAATTTTTTTCCAATAACCTGAAAGCATGTTTGTCTCAATTTCTGCTAAAGAAAATTATTTTCTATTATGATCTATTCTTTTCAAGTCATCAGTGCATTTTATTCCTTTTTCCCGTTTATCCAGCTATTAATTATTACTTTTTTCAAAATGTGTTATAATACCCTATATATGATGCCAGTAGGACTTGCCAACTTGTGAGTGGTTGAATTATTTGTTTCTTAAATATTGGTTTGATATGGTCGCATCAGGTGACACCACTGGTAGTTAACAGATATATTCCTAGTGGAATACTAGAACTATCAGAGCTCAGTATCCTTGTGTTCATGCCTTGTGTCTATATCATACTCCCAGTAGTCCCAGTTCCTTGTAAGGATTCAGTCAGTTTTGTAGGAGAAAGAGCAGGTTGTTTGGACTACCTGTGGGCTTTGTGATCAGTGGGACAGTGTTACCTGTTTGGTGTCCACACAGCTCTGGGGCTGGAGAAGATGAGCTGCACCTGCCATTCCCTCAGGTCCAACAGTGACTTGGGTCCCATTCTCCTCTAGGAAGCTTGTTCATTTGCAGCAATGATTAATGATGGGAATTAATAAGGTTAATTAAAGTTAATTATAAGCATGGAAAAGTAATATTTTTTGGATTCTGAAAAGCTGTATGTGGTCAGCTATTCATAACTTATGCATTTTCTTGGAAATATTTTTTATTACATGTGAGAACAAAAAGGTCCCATTCATCTTACAAGAGAGTTTGGGTAGTTTCAGATCTGAAGGATTTTTTTAATACTTGTAAACCAGAAAACATACAACACCAGGCATCAGGTGATGTATGCAGGCCACAGCTTGGCAGACATTTATGCTTATGCCCAAATTTCAGTTGGAACTTAATTTCCTTTGGCTTCCAGAAAACTTCAGTGTACGTTAAAATGACCTCTGCTGATGTGAGGTGATAGCAGTGCTGCATGTTTGTATGCCTTGATAAACAACTGCGTGTGCGCCAAAGGTACGTCATTGACTGAGTGTGATGAGGTCACACATTGGTGCTGATCCGTTCACCATTGGAGAAAGACACTTTTTCAGCGCTGCTGCTGGACTAAATCACCAAGTGCTGGCAGGCTGCTGGAGTCGTGTTGCTAGGCAGATCATCAGGTGCTGGCCAGTCACTGAGGGCTGCTCACACAGTAAAAATGTGCAGGACAGTAGACTCACCCTTCCTTCCTTCCCCAAACTTATGACAACTGTCTCCTTGATGCGTCTGCTGGATTACAGCTGACCTCGCTACAGGACAGCATGGGGCTTCACAAGCCAAATTGTCACTTTTTCTCATCACTCCGTCTTCTCCAGCATTTTCTCCTGAACCCTGACATTCTCACCATTGTTTAATTAATTTTTAACAATCTTTTTTAGCTGGAATGAACTGATAGCATATTTCAACTTCAAAAAATATCTTTCCTTTACACCTGTTCCTGGTTATTTTGTTCCTCTTTTTCTTTTTTTTTTAGATTTGATGGCTAGTTTCTTTGGCTAATGGATTACTGCCTGAATCTGTTACGTGTCCGTGAATACTGTTTCCCTAGATTGCAACATGAGCCCAATTCTTAGCTCTGCTGGAAGACGTCCTAAGAAGTGGGTAGCGTTTAGGATTTTAGGAAGAAAGCCAGAGTTTGCACTCTACCAATATTAATTTCATGCATTCCCCCTTGCATTCTTGTTTCTGTAATTGGGCTGTGCTTCCATCTCCACCCATATCCTGCCTTGACACACATCCATGTGCGGATGACAGGGGCAATGATGGGTGAGCCAGCCAGCTTGCAGGCTGAGTCACCCCAGGAAGGCAGGCCGTCATCTGGCAATTAGGATGGAAAAGGAAGTGTGCCAGCAAAACAGGTGATCTGAGCAATGCACTGCACCCCACACGCCAAAATGGATATTGCACAATATTGGCAATGACAGAGAGATGTGGAGAAGAACACAAACATGCACTTCCAAAATGGCTTTTATAGTAGGAATTAAAAAATACCAAAGCTCAACCTGTTTCTTTTCATGGACAACTTAAATACCAAAGATGAATATAACAATGAAGAAATGGATAGAGCAGTGGTGTATGAGTATGAGTGTCTTTTCCTGTGTGTGGAGGCTCGAAAGCAGGATCACAAACAACATTTATGAGTACAGAACAATTATGCTATTTTTTGGATTGTACACACGATAAATGTCTGGGAGTAATGTGCTATTAGCTTTGACACTAATGCCCTCACTGCCTCTGATGCACGTAACCACTGGGTTTCTGCTGGTCAGGCAGATGGTAATCACATGGGGAAGTGCAAGACTCCATTGCTGCTTGCAATAGAATGATCCTCAGTTTTGCTGAGTTGCTATTTTCTATTTCAATTTTTTTTTCTCAGGGTTTTAGAGCTTTCTCAGTTGTTAGTTTCTCCTTCAGTCCTTGAGTAACTGCTACAGGCTCAACAATTTCACTTGTGTCCTTGTTTCAGCTTTTTTAATGTATTTTTCTTCACTTAAGTTTATATGCTGTCACTTGTAGGTTAGCAACCTTTTTTTAGTAAAGCAGAGTTAGGGTCACACAGCCTACCTAGGCCTTGTTTTAAAATAGTAAGACTGTGAAACCTTTACCAAAATGGTGGGAGACAGACTGATCTGTGCTTGTTGTTTGATGTATTTTTAAGCACTTTGCTGGCATAAACATATGAGTCTTCCCAGATGGCAAAAAGACTCAGAAATAGCTACTGACATGAACACCACACAGGGTCAGATGTGCTATATAACTGATGGTATCAGTGATGGTCTCTGTAATGCCAAGCAGAATAGTCTGGGAAGGATGGACTTCAAAGGCAAAATTACTTAGAAATCAGCGATATGAAGCTGAAAACAAAAGAGTGATGCATGATATTCTGACTTTGACCATGTTCAGATTTATAAGAAGAAAAAAAAATTACTGTGAGGCTAATTAATCATTGGCACTGGTTGCTCAGAGAACTTTGGCACTCTCCATCCTTGGAGGTTTTCCAGATGTGACTGGATAAAACTCTGAGCAGCCTGGTCTAAGCTAAGCATTGACCCTGTAAGGGGACAGGTGAACATACCAGGGACCTCCTGAATTCTCTTTCAGCTCAGGTCGCTCAGTGATTCTACAAGTTAAGTTACTGTTGTAGTCAAGGGTAGGTGAGGTGGAGAAATCATGTCATGAAGGGAAAATGCTCAGTATGACATTTGCCAGTATGTCCAAGTCTCTGTAAACCTTGGCTCTGCCATCTGTGTAAGGTGATCCTGCCTCTCTCCAGATCCTGTCCTAGTGTTCCTAGTCTATCTCTTGAGCTAGCGCTGGCCCTCGTCCAACATCACTGTGAGCTGTTTCAGCTCACCCACCTGACAAAAGCTGATTAGTTTTTTTAAACTGGTTGGCTTTCTGCTGATTTAGTTAGCTGAACTGCTTCCATAAGAGACAGATGAGCACCACAGCATGAGGAGGAGATGGGAACATGTGGTTAAGACTGGAAGGAGTTAAGGGTGGGCAGGGCCCTCTCAGTGGGAGCGAGCCATTACATTTGCCTTGTTGCTTCATGAAAATAATGTGATGTATCTGTAGCAGCTTCAATGCAGGCAGAACAGCAAACTGGGTAAACCCAGAAAAGGATGAATCATAAAGAAAATAAAACCTCAGAAATAAAAATTCTAGAATGCTAAGACTGATGAGAAGTGTGGAATTACAGAAAGGAACACAAGAGCAAAAAAATCACTGACTAAAAATGTCTAAGAAAAGATGAACAGAGATATATGAAATGCCTAACACTTGAAATTGAAACTCCTGACATGGTAGGAAACCACAGATCTTGTTTACCAAGTTACAAAAATCCTGTGTGGGTAGTTCAAACAGGAAATGGGCTGATCAAAAGCAAAGATAGGGAAATATGTACAACAGAGATAATACAGATAATCAAAGCATTTTATAGAAGTCGGCAGCAAAAAGTTAGCCCTACTTTGACATGAGCTTCTGTGACATGAGATGACCTGACGTTATAAGAGATTGCCATTGGTGCAGTGGTGGTATCAGAAAACCAAGCTGCAGCCCAGTAGGTAGCAGCAAAAATACAGTGAGAAACATCTGGGTTGTGGTAGAAATGCAAAGAGCCCCTGATGTCATTGCAGAAGTGAAATTTTAAAAGTTGAAAAGAAAACCTGGGAAAACCCCAAAACTTTGATAAGGGGAAACACGGAGTTGTTAAAATACTAAAATGTGGGACTGGGAAAGCGTCCCTCTACCCTATACTATAGGAGAGGTAATTTGCAGTGGAAGATGCAAATTGCACACAAGATGACACAGATGATGGATGCAGGATTGACGGAGAACAACCTCAGGATTCAGGTCCAGAAAACGGAATATTCATACAAAAAAGTATCCTGAAACAATATGTCATGCTTTGCTCATCACCAGCTTCATTGATTTTTTTTTTTTTT
>VYXB01007456.1:450936-469154 GCA_013397135.1 Pachyramphus minor
CAGCCTTGCAGAGAGGGGTGGATGGTTGCATCTGGGAGTCCACCAAAGTAAGAGACTGGTTCACTTTGAACACCGGTGTGGAAACAGGGTACGTTTGCTTTCTGGGGCTGTTTAGTGTTATCCCACACAGCTATCGTGAGGGCAGCACAAGTAGCAGCATACTGTGGGGTGGATTGCACGTATCTTGGAGGTGTGCACTGTGTTACTGAGCCATAGACCTGAAAAAAACTGTGAAGATACATAACCTAGCAAAAAAGTAAGCCAAATAGGATTCAAAATAAGCTACCAAAGCAAACTACCCTGAAAGTGTAATGCCAAAAATCGACCTCATGTTAGAAAACACAAATTCTGGGAAAGTAGAGCATCTTGCCTGTCCTATCTATATCCCACTTCCAAGTAATTAGGAAAGAACTGACAGAAAGGATAGGAGCATCTTCCACTACTCATGCTCCTTTCAGCATATGGAAATTCAAGATATTTAGTTCCAGAATGAAACCAAGATTTAAAAAAATCATTATTTACATGTAATTACAAAGCTAAACTAGACCGTGGAAAATACAGACATCAAAGATGCTGGAAAACTAGATGCCTTGGAAAAAAAGTGCCTATTAAAAAGTCTGACTGTTGGTCTCTGTCTCAGCAGAGTTGAACAGCCCACCACCTCATTTTCACCAGAGTCAGCAGGGAGCGCGGGATGTAATTGTTGTGCACTTTCTGAATGGAAGCCCCTAAGAATTCCCCCAAGATAATCCAGTGGAGACCAATGTGTGTGAGGAAGAGAATACTTACTAGAGATCTTAGGAAGACCTGCCTGATAGGAATGATGGTGATCACTCTCAACTGTGTCCACTAAAAACAAGAACAAATGATGGAAAGGAATGGAAGACGTGAACTTCCACAGTAAGAATAACATAAGGGCTACTAAGAGGATCCAGTATATTCTCTATAATTGCTTTGTTTCCTCTGTGAATCAAAACTTGCATTAGCTAGCTTGTTTTACAAGCTACCACTGGAGGTAATAGTGGTGAACCTTACTGAAGGGGAGGAAAATAATGCACTTGCTCCAGCAGTGCAAAGAGTAGCTCATGTCCAGGCTAAAACAGTGCACCAAATGCTTCAAGGAGCCAGGGACCTGTTGCCAAGGCACTGTTGCCATGTAATGACAGACTGGGGAAAAAGTCCATGCCAAGAAGAGTTGGTAGGTGTGGGACTCAGGCAGTCATACCACAGTGGAAACTACATGATTTCTGATTGAAGGGGCTTTGCCTTTCATGTGTCTTCAGAGGTATCTGGAGCTCACTTGTGTCATAAGCAATGACGGTTTATTTTCATTACCTAGAGTGAAGGAGAGATCTTTAATCAAACTGTGTTGCATTAGAGATAGTTCTGCTGTTTAACCATAAATATTTGGGTGTGCAATCTGGTGTTGATCTGCAAGGTTACTAATATCTATAAAATAAGTAGTCCTTTTTTATTTGCATCATCTACCAAGTTGTTTCAGCTTATTAAGCTTGAGCTCAGATCTGAGTGTGTTTTTTGAGGTGATGCCCTTGATATAACAGGGCACACAGGCTCCTGTTACATTGAATTTATTCAGGATATATTGTTTCTGCTACAATTCCCAGACATTTTCTTAGCCCGGTTTTAACACAAGCCCACTAAATCTGTGCTTCTTTAAAAAAGTAAATCTCTGCAGTCTGTTCTCAGCGTTCTTTTACTTTTCTCATAATATCAGGCCCACACATAGCCCAGATTCCTCAATGGTAGCTGGTGAAATTTTTCCACCTTCTTGTGCTATATATATTCCTATGTCCTGAGCAGCAGCCTGTGTCTGTGTTTTGAGTACAGACTGCTGTTATTTTAGATATCTACCTTCATAAAGGAGCATCACTGTTTCTTATATGTCTTCATAATGAGATTTTTTTCCAGTGTTTTCACAGAGGTTTAACCTCATTTCGAAAATGAGGTTGTTCTTTTTCTCCAAGCTAAATAACTGTAACTATAACTATCTATGTATCTATATGTATATACATACATGCATATATATATATATATATATATATATATAAAGTTGGGAGTCTGTTCACTAGGGCCCATATGCATTTCTCTGTACGTAGCAGTTGAAGTACAAAGCCTTATTCAGAGGAAGCGCTCTTAAATGTGTGTCTTCTTTTTAAGCACCTACTGAAGATAAGCTTCGTGTGCATGTCCACACTTTTCCGAAGGGGGGTGCATTGAAGAACAGGCTTATTTTCCAGAATCAAAAACCTTGACTGAAATGTCACTGCCTGGATCACTTGCTACTCGCAAGGCTGACAGCAGCAAGGGGATATAAACCATAGTTCACATCAGCCTCACCAGGAATACAAGGACACATTGTATGTAATCATACAACATGTTGTATGTGTTCAAGTGTCCTGCCGTCATGCAGTGGAAGCATCAAGCTGAAGGTCATGGGTCCCAGAACACAGCTGTGATGAAGCAAATCTACATAGTGACATTCAGTTTTGTTATATAATTAGAGCATTCAATTATAGACTGGAGGACATACTTAGACTGTATTAGAATATTCCCTGATGTAAATGAGGTTGGGTTAATTCCCTAACAGGCGGGACAGTGACAAGAGGCGGAGATAAGCTCCCAGCACTAACTCGGGACAAAAGTAAGCAAGTGGCATGCTTGCCTGCCCTGCCCTGCCCTGCCTTGCCTCCTCCCACACCCTGGTCCTGCAGCCACAAGTGCCAGCTCCACACTGAGAGCCCCCACCACAGAGAACAACTGGGCAATGAGCACCTTTTGTTGTAATCTGCTAATAAACGATTTCTCCTTCAGATTCCAGCTGCAGCTCTGCTCTTGCACAGGCTATCGATTGGGTGGAGCAGCTGCAAACCTCAGGAACAGTTAAGACTCTTCAACAATTTCAGTAGTTTTTTTGAAGTAATATTGGGTTAATTTAACCTCTGAAAACAATAACTTTTGATAGGAGACCTTGTCTCTCTAGGCTGATCTGGAAGGTTCAGCCATAGCTTACATAAGCTGGAACATCAAGGCTTGTTTCAAAGAGAAGAGGGAATGTGAGCCAAGATGCAAATATGGGTCCTTATTTTCTTCTGAAAAATATTAATAGCTTTTCATTTTCCTCTTAGGCAGCGTTAAGTGACTCCTCTGAAAGAGCAAAGGGTCCTTTATATTTTGTAGATATTTGAAGAAATTACCATGGCATTGTTGTTCCATAAGTCACTTTTAAAATATTATAGATATCACATGGAGATGGAAAGAGTGTGTGACCAGAGTGCACAGCCTAAAAACCAACTGAGATTAAATGCAAGGGCAGCAGGCACAATGTCCAAAACAGATAAATCAGGGTGACTGCATAGTTGTATTCTTGTTTTTCCACTGTACTAACTCACAGAGAGCACAAAATAAGCCTGTGTAGCAAAGACGTGAAAAAAGACACACTGGAAGAAATATTTATGTTGTATTAGCATATCTTCTGCTCTAAATGAGTTTGGGCTAATTACTTATTAGACCACAATGGGATAAGCAGGAGAGATAAGCTCCTAATATCACATTAGAAAAAATTAATTAAGCAGAATAAACATAATTTATTTGATTCTGCTATTTCCTATTTCGATTGCTTTACTTAGCAATTTCAGTAATGTTCTTAAACAAATTCTTTATTTATTTTCTTATACAGAAAAAAAGATAGAAAAATGAAAACAAGCCGGAAAGACATGAATTTTATCACAGTACCTCATTTTCCTTGGCAGACTAACAACTGCAGTATCAGCACAGATTTCTGCTACTTGAGCTAATAGAGTGCCATTACCAGCCACGGGTTGTCATCCTCTGAGTAAAGCACTCCCAGAAGAGGCTTGCTGATGGGCCGTGGTGAGAAACACAAACTGAAGATTTGCTTGTTGGCTGGGATGACAAGTAGTCAGATGGATTCCACATACAAGGTAATTGTGTCTTCTCCAGCCTCTTGCCATCCTCATCCTTTGCTTCCCCCTCTTCATCCCAGGACCCCACCTTCTCCTACAGGAATCACAGTAGATCCCAGCTCCTGATCTCTCAATCTGATTAGCTGTTGGTGCATTCATCAGTATGACACTGCTTCCAGTCTACCTGGCTGGACAACCCTAACTCCCCAGTTCCTCCTCCTGACCCCATTCCTCATCTAGCACAGCTTTAGGATCCACTATATCTGCCTGAGAATTTCTTCACAGTGCATTTCAACAACTTTCTTCTATGCTCTTAATTTGGACATCTAGGATGCTGGGATCAGAGGAAGGAAGAGCCCTGCTTTCCCTTTGGTTGCCTGGACCTCTTACAGCTTAATGTAGCAGATGCCCATCCGTAGCAAATGAGACCTTTCAGGAAAGTTTGCAGTTGAAACCAAAGTCATCTCTATTAAACATGCACCATGAGTTTTCATACACTTATTTAATGAGGATAAAACCAACATGTCATTGACAAAAAAGCTGTCTTCTATCAGATTTTAAGTCCTTGCAGCAAACTTGGAAGATTTATCTTTTGTTACAGAAGACACCAGAATTTTTAAGCGCAGCACATTTTCCGCTACAGCCTGACAGACACGTCAGACATGTCTGAGTTGTTTTACGCTTGTTTCCCTTGAGAATGTGTGTCAAGTAAAAAGTCCTGAACTATACAATTTCATATTGTTTAGACAGGACAACGACATTAATAAATTTAATCTCAGAAAAAGCATTCTAATATCTTTAGTGGCCACTATGCAGACTTTTATTCCTTAGAAAAGATAAGGCATGTCCTTGCAAACAAGAAAAATTAGATCCTGTTGTGCCAAGGCCTACCCTCTAAGAAGTTCAAGGTGATCAGTGTACAGTTTAGATTATTACATAAAACAATTCGCAAAGATCAGTAAGAATTAAACACAAAATGACAGCTTTTTCACGAAAACAAGATCCAGTGATAAGCCCCAAGGACTATGCTGAAATCATGTCCAGTAAAGAAGAAAAATGTGAGGCTAAACTCAGGGGGACTGTGGAAGAATAGTAGAGAGAAGACTCTTAGTCAAACATGGGAAGTATGACACTGATCCTCTGGATAACTATACTTGGATTTATTTCTAATACAGTATCTAAATATTGCCAATGCAGTGTATAACATGATCAAATCTAAAGGGTTGTAACATAACCAGGTTCAGCTGGAAACGTGCAGGTTTAGAGCCTTTGACCTTGCAGAAAGCACAATTGCAAAGCATCAAAGCACCTATGGAGCTGCTTTAGGATTTTATCTCTGTATATGGCTGGATCCTAGAGCTTTTATCAACCATCCGAAAGTGAGTGTTCCCATATTAGGGCTGGATGTACCCTGCAGGCACCCCTGCTAGGGTGGGATCCATCTGGAAGGTGCCTGCAACCTTGGGAGATCGACTGGCCTAGTCCACAGCTGCATTTTATACCCTTTTGCAGGCCAATGTGTATCGAAGCCAATCACGATCACCACAGCTCCCCCATCTCTGCAATGCATTAATAAGGTGAGCATCCAGACAGTTCCTATTGCAATTCCCACCAGGTGTTCTTATCTTAGGACAAACCACATTATCTATCAGAGACTGCAAGGGAGAACAGTCGTGTGAGGGCAGGATGCGCTTTAAGACCCAACTATCTTTCTTTGCTGTCACAGGGACAAAATAGACATACTATGGAGTAAGCCTCACCAGTGAGCTAAATCGTGAGTGGATGAGCTATTCTGCCTCTCTGGTGCCCCTAATCTTGAGCTGCAAGGATGTTTAATTTGATCCAAACTGCAGAAAGATAGGTAGGCTGCAGAAAGATAGGCAGCAGAAACACAGCAGCCTGGTTTGTGTTTTTCCTTTCCTCCCTTGTTATTTCTTTTTTAATTTGTGTTTCTCTTTGTTTTCTGTTTAAGAAAAACCTGCTTGAGATCTTAAACTATGTCCTTTGGAGAGGTGCCGAGATGCTGTAAATAAACAGCTTCCAAAAAGCCATGTTAGAGACAGCAGGACATTGCTGCAGATGCCATGTGTCCGTGTGACCAACAGACAGTATGCTGTTCTGGAATTCTTCTAGCAATGAATTTGCTATTCAGTGCCAACACCAGAGTGAGAGGCTGAGTTCCCTTCCCCTGCAGCTCTTGTGCCCATACTGCCTGCCTCTCCAGGGAAGGACTGGACTCCAACAACAGCTCTGGTAGAAGTTGCAACCCATCTCAGTGAACTAAATAACTGTTTTTTCTGAAAGAAAAACCCCAATACTTTTTGTTTCTTACTATGTCTTTAAACCTGTTAAGCAATAGACTTTTAGCAGGATTGGATTTTTTTTAAAAATGAAAGCCTTACTTCATTCTGAATATTTTTATCCCCCCGCCCCTTATTGTTTTCTATCTTCAATAAAGGGTTTAAGAGATTTGGTGTGGCTTATGTTGCCACAAGAATAAACAAGCATTTGAAATCTTGAACTGTATCCAAAATGTGTTCAGCAATACAGTTTTGTTACATGACTTGTTACAGTACTTTTAATTCATTTGACCCTCTGTGTCTGTTTATTTTACTGAAATTTGACTCAGCAAAGTGAAATCCCCTTATATCATTCTGCGAGACAACTCATTTTATGTTTGGATACAAACAGCCAAAGCTGCACAATCAACTCCCCCTCTAATGTGCCAGTTTGTACTAGCGTGGCTGAATGGAAAAAGAAATTGTGGTGGCTTTGCAGAAATGCACTTAATTTCTATGGGATGGTCAGTGAATATCAGAACAATAGATGTTGTATTAACTACTATGTCTGCTCTTTTTCCTTGGCATAGACAATATTTTTATGGAAGCGGAGGGCAGCCTACCCTCACTGTATTAAGCAAAATTCTTCAATGGATACCATGAAGTAATAATTTATTTATATTTTTTTAGCTTATTTTTACTTGATCTTTAGGAAACTGTTCTGTAATAACAAGCTCTGGAACACAATCTAAAAGACATGGCACTTTCTGTGTTTGAACTGTAAATATATGTTTGATTGTAAATATTAAAATTATGGAAAAATCTTATTCTCCGACTACTGTATATTGCGCAATCAGCATGGTTTACTCTTCCCTGTTGCTGTATACTTTTGTGTGCAGATTTCATTGTGTCTCTGTTTTATTTTTAATATTTATATGTATTTATTAACAAGCAAATCAGAGCAATCAGTTGTTTAAGGATGTGCTGGAGTGAACCACTACAGGCAAGTTATATTTATTTCCATATTCAGGCCATGGAAGGTTAGCCAGGAATACCTCTTCACACCTAAACATTTTAAGTCCATTGGAAAAGAATTACAGGTTGGTCAAATAAGGTTTTCCTTCTTTTTTTTTTTTTTCCCCTTTCGTCCCCATTTTGTGTTAAGCACTAGAATCTGTTAAAACCAGCCCATTACCTTAAGCCTTAAAGCAGTTCTTTCCCTGTTGCAGAGAAATCTGCTTGGAATGTGTGCTGCCTTTATGATCTCCAGGCTCTAGCCTGGCCAAACAGATGGAGTGTTTCTACCTGGGCTGTCACTTTGTTTTCCTCTTCTCCCCACTGAGCTAAACCATGCTCCCCCTGCAACCTGAGCGGAAGGACTTTTAACCCGACATAGAAACAACATCCTTGCTGAGCAGGTTACAGAGAGGGCCCAAAAGCTCTCAGTACTCTTCAGTTTCAATACACCAGCTCTTATGGGACCCAAACCACGGGCGCACATCTGCCTTGTTTCCTTCCACTGCCTGATTACAGCATTTCCAGCCTCTGCCAAGATGGTGATGGTCACAGGACCGCAGCCTGAAGAGGGAAGGACTGAAATCCTGCTTTCATCAAGACCAACACAGACATGAGAGGTAATCACTGGTTGCTTACAAACCTGAATCACTCAAATTTCAGTAGCTTGAAATGTCAGTAACACAGTTTCTTTTTTTCCCTCTACCTTATTGAAGTGGAAGAGACCCTTCTCTTTTGTTTGAAACACTGTTTTTCTTCAACTCCCTCTATTTCCTCTAAAAGTCCTTAGGCATTTTTCGTAATATAAGCCTGTGCCTCAACTACGGCACCTCATAAGCAATCAAATAAGAGTGTGGTATATCTGACATGACTTCTGCATGGCTCTGATCTGACACAAGCCCGTGACACTGTTGGGATGTGATTGCTATGTGGCAGTCAGCACAGACCCAGTAGAACACTGGTGGGAAATCTTAAAAGCTGCAACAGGAATGCAGCAACATTGGGAAGAAGGCAGTCCAGTGTGGGAAAATGTGAGTAAAGGAATGAAAATACTGAAATGGAATATTAACAGTAAATACACTTGCAGAAAAGTGTTGGAGGGTGAAGGCTTTTACTGTCTTCAGGTTCTGGAAACACAGATATTGATAACAGATGATTTTTTTTTCTTTTTTTGGTAGAAAAGAATGCATGTAAGAAAAGGTAGGAAAGTGAAAGAAAAACATTAACAAATGCACCCAAAACTGTCAAAGGTATTGGCCTGGCATTGTTCCAGTGGCAAGAGCTGGAATCATTAACCTGAGCTATTTAGCATTCATATCTGGGCAAAACTGTAGAAAATTACAAAATGGAAAAATTCAGCACTGGCTTATTGGATAACTATAAATAATTTAAAGCAACTTCTGCCTTGTCTTTTACAAATCAGTGGAAAACTGACTGTGCTTATGAAGAAAATGGTGGAATTTTTTAAGCTAATGTACATTTTTTGACAACTCTTATTTTCTGATTTTACTGTTATGCAGTTTTATCATAGCTATCCCCTTTTATCAGAAAATGGTGGGTTTTTTAAATTAATGTACATTTTTTGAGCACTCCTATTTTGGTTGTTAAATTTTCTTAAGGGAAAAGAAGTTGTGTTCACTGCTTGATACTGATACTATTCTGGTCTGGCTTTACACAAATTCTTCTCAGTTTGTCACTCACCTGTGATTACTTAAGCAGAAATTAAGAAATAAAATTATGTATTTTGTAAAGGTGAACTAAACTTTCAGTAACTGTGAAACTGTGAGTAGGGACACTAGGACAGACTGTCACGAATTCCAGCTTGGTCTAATTCTACATACTTCAGAGTTATGCTGAGCCATATTTGCTGATAATCTGAATTTTAAGTATCCTTGCTATGTTTTCCATAATACCCTGTAAGAGTAATAACTTGGGAAAACTTTGTTTTGGTCAATATCTCAAACAAAAATTGTGTTGAAAGTGTGAGCAAAATACATCAAGTTATTACCTGAGACCAAGAAAAAATTTGCTATATTCTTAGTATTTAAATTTTTTACTGGATGATAATAATGGTAAATTAGAAATTACTTCTGATTTCCAACTTCATTTTAACATTTAGGATATCTGCCTGCTGCTTATTTTATATGACATCTAATTACAACAGTATATGAGATATCTCAGTCTTTGAGGTCCCTCACAACAAGCCCATGGGACAAGAAAATGCAATTTCTGTGCAAATGCAAACAGAGCTATATACTCACTATTTTTCCCCAGGAAGTATGTGAGATATATATAGAGAGAGAGGGAGAGAGAGAAAGAGATGTATATTAAAGTCAATCCAGCTGTCTTTAATTCCAGAGTGTCTCTGATGCATGAACCATAACCTTTGATCCTAGCTGAAATGTTGAATGATGCCTTTAAAAAATACATTAAAATTCATGATACTGTAGATTACTAAAATATTCCTTTAGAATATGCCTTTTTTGAATAGAAGCACAAGAAATAAATTAGATATTAGTTACATATTGCCCTCAGTTCTATAGAGTTGTGAAGAAAACATATCTACGTATCTGGAGTGCTGCATAGCACAACTTCATAACACTGCAGTTAGATTTTCCCTTCTCTTTACAGACAGGTTTATTTAAAAATCTATTCAAGCATTGGAAAATCATAAATATGCAGCTCCACAGACCTGGAGATCAGGTTTCTGTGACTGTAATATATGGCTTCTTTTGACAAAGCTCTCCAATTTAAGGTCAAACTCTGCTTGCTTTACGTTTGATTTAGGATGGAAATACATGTGTGAGTGAAGGAGTGTGTTTTGTCACAGTATTTTATGGCTGCACAGTGCTCACGCTGCTCCAAACATGAGCAAAAATATGTACTGAGGTTCTAATCTAAGAAGGGCAGAATATGACAGTGTTTGGTTGAAACGTTTCTAGAAGGTGTAACAAACAGCACATTAAATGTTTCATAGGAAATACAACTAAAATATGCCTGATGTACATCTGTTTTTCTCTCCTTACCAGAAATTCCAAAGGTTTATACCAACACAGTTGAAACCTTATTTTGACTCCTCTATTAATATTAAAAATTTTAAATAAAACAAGTCAACAGACACAAAAGTTGATATCAGTCTTAAGCCCTTCAATTTTGCCAGTGTGTCAGCATGCAGTATTTTGGATTATGTAAATCTCAAGTTCTACTGATTGTGATACCAGTGTAAAGGAGCAGGATGTAAAAGTTTTAGCATGTACACTTTCCTCTCAAATCTGTCAGAGGGACACAGAGAATGGGCTGCCCCAGTCATGTAACATCCTAAATCAATAGACATCGATTGATCCATGTGAACCACAGGCCTCTGATCTTACAGCTAATCTTTCTTTAGCCCATTGTACTGAAGGAGTTGGTTGTGATACTTCAGGGTCTCTCCAGCAATGGCCACTTGGTTAAGATATTTTGAGAGAGAGAAATGGAATGGAACAAAAAACCACAGGTGTGCATCTCAGCTTCTAGTAATTAGAGGAATATTTGTCACCTTATGTGCTCTTTTTTAGACTGTAAAATACTGTTTCTGATCATAGATGCACTTACGAATCACCCCTTTATTTTAAATCAAGAGGAGAGTATGACTGAGTAGTTGAAAAGTGGGCATCATCTTATTATCAATGCTCTATAACTTCATTTTGATGGGACAGTAGAGTTGCCACTGGCATAGTCTTTGACTTTTAAAGATTTTCTTTCCAGCAGTCAAGCAAAGAATTTATAACCTCCTGCTCCATCAAAAAAACTGGAACACATAGCAGTGCTATGTTCAGGCCATGACTGAACATTTGAGCAGCTAAAGCGGCACCATGTCATCACTGGCATGCTGCCAACAGAGTTGCATGTCACATCATAACCCCAGGAAAGAATTTCTGTACAGCTGGAAATTGCATGTGGAAAAACAAAGGCAAAGTGAACTTTGCCTGTCTCCCACCCTTGTCCCCCAGATACTAACCAAACACAAAGAGTTTAAGAAGGAAATGCTCTTAGATCTTCAGTGTTTGCCTTGATCCATAAACATCTTGAGGTAACCAAGAGTAAAATGTGTGGGGTTGAGATATTTTCTATCCAAAGTTCCTATATATGTAATCTATTCCCCTTAATTTCATTATGATATAATACCCTAAGAATTAATACCATGAATAGTTTCATTGTCATATAATCCCCTAAGAATTAATTCCAAAAATAGTGATGGCAGAATGAAAAAATTAGAGAGAAGCTTGGAATATCTCATCCCTTAATGCTTGGGGCTTAAATGAGTCATATTGCCATGCCTCCTATGGCAAAGAAGGCTTTCATAGCTGAGAGGCAAGGCAAGAGCCTTGATATCTGTCCAGACATAGATAGATGGAGGGCTTGGAAGGTGTTACTCCTAACACAGTCCTATGTCTATCCACTGTGGTTTTACACAGGGTTGTGACTTGTTTATCCTCTGTTTCGTTGTCCCACCCTCTATTCAGAGCTGTTCAGAGAAGTTGTGTAATAAAACAGAAGAGTTGGTTTGGCTCCAGCTTGTCCTGGTGCCTCTTGTCCCTTGTGGGGTTGGTTTAGTTGTGGGGACAACCTTTAAGACATAACAAAAAAGAAACTCAAAATAGCTCAGAGGCTTTTGAAGAGATGAATATTTTATTTACAAACTAGTTGCTACTGCAAATAAAAATTTTAGTACCCCATGATAGGGTTAATTTTATCTTTTTGCCAGGAAATTTGTAGTGTGCTCCTTTGGCTCAAATAGATAGACTCTGTGTTTACTAATAAGCTTTGCTTCATTGAAAACCAACTCTCTAAAAGCAGCAATATATAAAACAAACAAACCCTTCTTATTTTCCCTGTATGTGTAGTCAGAATCCTATCTCCAAACAACCTTAAAGAAAGTTTTTGATGCTACTGTTTCATTCTTCTTAGTTCAGCATAGCCAACAGTAAAGGCCTTGTTGACATTAGGCAAATATGCAGTGATGCAGCAAAATCAATTTAGTCACACTGAAGCAAATCCCTCACACAGATGTAATGCCTGTGTGCAAAGTAGGGCATTTCTGAATATACACAATATTTAAAATGAAGTGAGAGAGATTCTATTCTTCCCAACTGATTCCTTAATGTGATTCACATAGATACTCCTGAAACCCTAAGCTGGAAGAAAGGGACTTTCCTGTCAAAACTAAGGGTACATTAGGAGGACTGTTGATTGGGATGGAATATCATGACCTTTAAATTGCAAGTTGTAGTAGCTTAACAGATAGAATAATGCTTTAGAAAACACTGTTTACATTTAAACTGAGTATATTTCACCTTAAAATCACTAGGAAAAAAATATGTCATTGCAGAGCTCCATTCTATGGTTACTTTTCAGAACAGAAGTGAAAAGGAATGCACTTTTGGTCCTGGACTGTTCTTTGTAATTTAATATGATCTGCTGTCAACAAGAGGGAAAATAAACCTCTGACACTGAGAAAGAATAAGAAGAGAACAAAATGTACCTTACTGTGGGTATTCAGTCAAAGATCTGTGGGCAAAAAATGGCACAGTTTGTGAAGGCATAACTGAAAAACAGGTGGGGTCCACAAGGGGGTGTCAGTGGGAATATTGGTAATGAGGTGATGAGCGTAATGACCATCTTCCTTTGCAACCTGAAGAGATTTGGGGAATTTTATTATTTTTTAAATTAAAAATGCTTCAGGAAACTGTGAAGCTGAAGTAAAAGTTACGGTAATACAGTAATTGTCTTTTAGATATTTTTTGGACAAGAAAAATTCTGAGTACTTAATGTTGCAGTATAGCCTTTATTTACCACAGTAATAAACAAATAAAGATCAAAATCCAAACAAATTATTCATATTGAAAGTATAGTTTTTTAATCAAGTCAGACTACGTCACAAAACTTTTCTTATAAAGTATTTTAAAATGGGGGAAACTTTTTCCTAATCTGAATGGAAGCACATTCTGAAACCTGGGAATCTGTTATTAAAATCAAACTTTGATTCTCCTTGCAGCTAAAGTTGCACACTAGAGAATGAAAAGATATCACCTGAGGCTTTCTTTCCATGTACATTCACCTACTACCACCACTACTGATGCTGTAAGTGACTGTTCAAGCAACATTTTTTTCCTCTTCCACTCTCCCTCAAAAAGAAGTTTAGGAAGTCCCTCTTTGGGAATGAAGTCAGGGCAGAATCTCATTCTGGTGGGCTGCAGCTTCCCAGTGGATCCAGGTGACTTGAGAAACACTGTTCTGTAAATACATTACCAGGAGTTTGCAGTGCTTCATTTTGTTCTACCAACAGCACTGATGCTAACAGGAAACCCGAGTAGGGAACACTCATAATAAAAAGAGACAGGGGTGAGGAAAGTACTTTAGGCAGGTAGGGAGCTAAGCAATCGCTTATTACTGGATTTCTAACCATAGGCAGCACAACTATACCCCCTACCTTATAGTTCCTGAGATTACTGAGATTCATCAACAGACACTGTGGTCCCCACTGGATAATTCCCGAGTTCCTTGAAATGAGTCTAATACCCAAAGAGGTTACTTGTGCTGCTGCAGAAAGATATTTCTGGCCTTTTACATGTCAGAAAAGAAACTGAATGTGACAGATTTGGAGCTGCCCTGTGATAATTTAGGAATATGGTCTGTTGGCCTGATTATTTGGTTGAATGTCTGGGTTTAACTCACCAGGGGTTAGCTTGCAACTGCACTCCTGAATTATCGGGGCTGGGCTGTACTTGCTACACTGGGATGCCCCACTTCCATTGTGGTTGGACAGCCAGTGAGCACAGGGAATTGGAAAGGGCGAGAGATTTAATTTTGAACCACAGCATGTCTGCATGGGCAGTCCTAGCATCCTACTCATTCCTAGGAGACACACGCGATTCCGAAGATCCACTGGGGATCAGAGATGGGACCTGTAACTGTTTGATAAAACAATTGGATAGAGCACTGTCAGGGATCATTAACTGGGATGTGTTCATGTTTATCTATGCCGTTTCCATGTGTCGTGGAACTTTCTGTGAATGTGAAGGTGCTAACCCTAAAAAATCCATTTTGGAAGAAAATGGGTTTGTGAATACCATAGTCATTTTCAGCAGTTTTTATCAAACACTGGACATTCAGAACTGGCATGTTGCCTCACCCCTTAGGCAAGCTCGTTTTCCATGAAAGGGAACCTAATGGGGTGAACCCAGGGTTAATTTACAAAAGCACAGTGTCTTCTCTTAACATGAAACCAATGGGAAAATTACCCAAATCGGGTTTCTCTCACTCTCTCCTGAGAGGACAAGTAAGTAGTTTACTATACCTTTGTGGATTCTTGATCATGGAGTTCCAAGAGACAGCCTATAGCCCTGAGACATATTCTAGATGAATTCCTAATTCAGTTATCAGAGCTAGGGAAGCACTATGTTCATTCCCTGTTTATTCCAGGTGTTTGGGCATGTAAAGTTCTCCTTCACTGTTGCTGGAAAGGCTAATTATATTACATATATTTTTTTACATATTATATTACATATATTATATACATCACATATATTAATTTATTATATTACATCTCCCTAACAGTGAATTCCTAATGCACTCATCTTTACTCCAGTGAACATTTCTTATATTTTATGGATTTCACTCAACAGGAAAACCAAACATATATTAAGACAGCCATTTGTCTAAAGAAGCCAGACCAGTAAATGCTGCATATTTTGGTACAGATCCTCCCAGGGACTGCTTTATGTTGCTGGTAGTAGAGTCTGGCCAAAAAGCTGCTACATCTACCTCTTGGATGACTATAGTGACAAAAGCATTTTTTAATGATACACATGGAGTGCTGAGTCTCCTCACCACTTCCTTCACTGTTGCCACATAAAGGTTAAACTGAGCTGTCCAGATCACACTGCAAAGCCCCATGGCTTCATTTTGGACTAAAAAAAAGTTTTGGAAAGAGACTATTTAGTGTCACAGTGCTGTTTTAGGAGGAGGAGGAAACGCACATGCTGATGTTTAGGGGTAATTTGGGAAGGGTTGCATTCTGTAGGGGCTGAATGACTGACTGCTACAAAAATCTAGAAATACAGGGAGGAGACAAACTGAACTAGGGACAAAAGTATGAAATCAGAGCCAGGAAGTAAATTCTAAGTGCAGGGAGCTCCTAGTTATGAGCCCTCCATTGAGAAGATCTGCTGTGAAGTCAGCAGCCATTTCTTTCTGCAGCTGAAGTTTCTGAACAATAACTGTATGTTGCAGCAATCTAGATTACAAATGGCAAAGATTTAGATTGCAGCCACAAAGTCTGTATCTAAACAGAAGGCAAAATACTCTGGAATTTGCTTTAATTGGGATATTCAGAAGAAGCAGAGAGTGTAGTAAAACTCACAAATTGTGAACAGAAGTAACAAGCAGCATAGGAAGCTTTGAAGTTCTTCTGTGAGTGTGGAAGAGGGAAGCAACCTCAGCTCCTGGATGTTCCCTTCATCTAGTCACCTTGATTTCCATGCTTTCTAAGCTGACTATCAGCTTGTCACCATCCTCATTCTTTCTTCATTGGTTTGACTCATCCCAGTGAAACACTGGAGAACCCAACAAGTCATCTCTTGTCAGAAGCTAAACAAAACCATCAGGTGTTTCCAAACTAAAGAGAGTACAGCATGAATTGCCCCATGGTAGATTTGTGTACATGACCTTTTACAAGCAGCCCCAAGTCAGCTCTGCCTGGGGTCCCTGATGGCCAGATGGGGGTGTAGCTGTGGCCTAAGAGCTGTGCACCCACGGGAGTATAACAGGGTGAAGCTTATAACAGGGTGAAGCTTCTTTCAGTGTTGTCTAAACAATGCAGTTACACTTAAAAGGTTTTTCCCTCACTCCCTTGTCTTCATGTACTGAATAGCTGGTTACCTCAGGGTGGTTATTTCTGTTCCTCCATACCCTTTTTGCTCCTGTCCTGAGTACTCCTAATTTATGCCACCACTAACAGGAAGGCTCTACATTCAAATTCAAATTATGCAAGTTCAAACATTTATTTTAAATCAGATGCTGTTCAGATGCTATGCAACTACAGATTTTACAGTGCAGTTTGAGTGAGCTTTGCAAACATCCCAAGCAAACAAACTTTGCAGGAAACATAATCCTATTATTTTACTAATCTTTGGGATACTGGCTCACCAGGATCATAATTTGCAACAGAGCATCTGCTTGGTTCCTTCTCAGGTGATCTTTGTACTGTTACACAATATTGCTATTTTCCTGTGTTGACACCTATTGCAGAAACAGTTATACTAGTTTCAGAAACCATCTTATTTGATGATCTTATGACTTGCTATTATCCCTCATAAATCTGTTACTGTGTTTCCATTTATTAAAACTAATCAAACATGCTTCGGTTATTGCCTGTTTCCCCACACACCATTTCTAATGTTTTTGATGCTTTTTTGCCTTAAAGAACCTGTAGCATCCTCCTTAGCTTTAATTCTGGAACCCATTTCATCATTCACACTTGCATGTACTGAGCATGTTAGCTCCTGTCACAAGGAATTGTTAGCACATGATCATAAGGTGTTGGGTATCCCAACCGGTGTGTAAGGGATCAGAGAGACAGGACAACAGGGTGTTATCCTACCACTCGGTGAGTCTTAGCAAAGGCAGAGGCAGCTGAGCTGAGAGGAAGAAGGCGTGCTTCAAGAGACTGTTTCTGGTGGCATTTTTTCCCAGCATGTACAAAGGTCAGGGGAGAATGTATGGCACGTCCCTTCCATTGACATTCTTAAGCAGGGAATGACGATTATCTCTTTTCAATTCCTCATTGTAAAGCTAAATCTGCTCTCCCACCTCAAAACAACCTGTAGTATTGTTCTCCTGTTATCATGATAAATTATGGATATGAGACATGCTGAGTCAAGACAATGCTCCTTGTGTTGAAGAAATTACTCTTTTGTCATATATGGCTTTTTTTATAGTCCTATTTATTGTGGCAGACCCCTATGTTAGGGTCTTGATGGGATTGCAAGGAAGCAGAAAGTGCACTAGTTGCTCTGGGATTTTAAGCACAGATATCTTGAATATTCTGAGGAACTTGTATCAGTTTATGATTGACCACCAACCAACGTGTAACCAGTGCTTTGTGTCTGCATGTGTACTTCATAAATCACTGAAGCAGTTTGGATTGGAAGGGACATTAAAGATTATCTGCTTCCACCTGGCTCTGCCATGAGCAAGGACATCTTCCACTGAACCACGTTGCTCAAAGCCCCATCCAACCTGGCTTTGAATACTTCCAGGGATGGGCCATCCACAACTTCTCTGGGCAGCCTGTTCCAGTGCTTCACCAGCACAATAGTTAAGGCCTTTGATTCAATAAAATGTTGTGTCCAAACCAGAATTATACTCTTCCATTGTACCTTTTTAATTGTACCGATCATCAACTAGCTTCAGTCAGATAATGTGGTTGCATGTGGTGGTATAGCTGTGATCCCCCAAACCAAACACAGGCCAAAACTTATAGACACCCATCTGCACACAATAGGGAGAAGGGTGACCTCTTTAACGCCCTGCCCAGGGGACAAATGCCTATCACAGAATGGGTAAGGCCAGAAGGGACCACTGTGGGTCATCTGGTCCAACCTCCCAGCTCAAGCAGGGTCATCCCACAGCACATGGCACAGCATTGCATCCAGATGGTTCTTGAGTATCTCCAGCGAGGGAGACTCCACAGCCTCTCTGGGCAACCTGTTCCAAAGCCAGGCTGCCCACCCAGCCAAGAGAGAGCGCGGCATTGGCGCTGAGAGGGCTCCAGCGGGTCGGTGGTAAGCCCTTTCGGCGGTGTGTGCACGCCGGGGGCAGAGCCCAGAGCAGCGCCCCGAGCAGCGGGTGGTGCCCCGTGGGAGCGGAGTGCGGGCGGGGCCGGCGGGGCGGGGCTTCCGCCGGCGGCCGGGCCGGTTCCCGGGGGCGGGCGGGGAAG